>CM042882.1:8008512-8434719 GCA_023653495.1 Melastoma candidum | reverse complement strand
TCGCGGTAGCTTCCCACACGAACGGTAGTGGGATACGACCCATTTGTTGGCGACTATGTGGAGGTACGTCAAATTCTCCTTGGTTCTAAGAGATCAAGGGTGATTAAAGCAGTTAACCCTTCGAAATATTGGCAGAAGGCAATGAGCAAGACCACTTTGCCACCAAGGGCGCGCAAAAGGAGGGATAGACGTCTAAGTCACGTCGTCAAAAGGCCTAAGCCTACCCTCTCAGGAGCAGCCCCACCGGCTAGAGCGCCTGCGAATGGAATTAACGCCAAGGCAGAGCGCATTGAGTCTACGGACCATTCAGAAGAGTCTGGCTCGAGCTTTGACTACACCCCACTCCGGAGCGAGATCCCAAGTGATGTCGACGGGGAGATGAGGCCAGTCGTCAGCTGCAATGCCCTTACCCTGCCTGTAGACTTCGCTTGTAAGCGAGACATAAGGACTCTAGTAGGTAAAGTGCCTCTTCCTTGCTCTCCAGTTTACCCAGCAGACTTTCCATTAAATTGGTTAGAAAAGCCATCTGACAGCATGAAACAACACATGCATTCATTATACATAACTGCTACCTTTGATGGTACAGTAGTGAGCGGAGTCCTTGTAAACAACGGAGCCACTATAAATGTGCTCCCTTTGTCCAGGTTTAAAGTGCTTGGATATAAGCCTAACGACTTGGTTAAAACCAATGTTAGTAAGTGGGTTTAACGGTAGGAAATCCGAGTGCCTGGGGGTTTTCTCGGTGCACCTTGACGTGGGTCGCCAGGAAAGAGAAACCGCCTTCTTCGTGATAGACATAATCCCTACTTTCAATGCGCTGTTGGGTCGCGACTGGCTCCATAAAGCTGCATCTATTCCTTCTACGGTGCATCGAGAGTTGTCACTTTGGGTTGACTCTGAGATTGAAATTATCAAGACAGATGAATATTCCTATTGTGACAAGGGTATCTTGCATGCAGAGACAAGCCAGACTGTCAAGGACCTTACACTGGACCAGCGCTATAAGCTTGGCGACCCTACAGTAGGACCCCTTGGCGAGCCATCCGGAAAGTTTGACTATATCGTAGACTATGGGACATCGCACCCCAAACCGGACACATGGCCGATCGTTCCAACTGGATCGGGAGATGAGCTGTCTGCCCAAGATATAGAGGAGGTTCTCTAAGAAGTCAACTCGGGGCAAAACCCTGTAGCGACTGGCAAGGAGAACGATGAAGGAGTAGAGAAAGATCAGCAAAATAGTGTTGCGGAGTTGGAGCCCGATAGACTCCTGAAGGAAGGGACTTATGGACCAGAATGAAAAGGTAACCGAAGCAGTCGCCGATGTCCTTCAACGGCTTCAAGTCTACCAAGGAAATCGCTGCTGTAGACAACTTGTCTCTTGGTTTTCAATAAACTCAGAAGCGCTTGGAGCGCTTAATGCTTATAATAAGCCCGTGTCTACCGGCTTAAGTGGTTCAGAGAAACATCATTCTTTGATGACACCATGCGACCCATTGGTCAGCATTAACTTAGGAAGCGAATCCTCTCCTAGTGTTCTTTTTATTAGTTCTTCTTTAAATAAAGAACTTTTCGATGCGATTAGGGGAGTACTTGAGGAATTCAAAGACTGTTTCGCCTGGGATTACCCTGAGATGCCAGGGTTGGACCGTAGACTAGTAGAACACACTCTTCCTATCAAAAAAGACTTTAAACCAGTGCAGGAAGCACCTAGGCGCATGACCCCTGAAGTTACACAGTTGGTCTTCGAAGAAGTCAAAAAACGTTTTCAAGCAGGTTATATTAGGACCTCGCGTTATGCAAAATGGATCTCTAGTACCGTGCCCGTCCTTAAAAAGAATGGTAAGATCAGAATCTGTATAGACTTTAGAGACCTCAATCTCGCCACTCCAAAGGATGAATACCCTATGCCTATCGCAGACGATCTTGTAAACAAGACAACAGGGCACCATCTTATGTAATTTATGGATGGATTTTCTAGTTACAACCAAATTTTCATCGCAGAAGAAGACATACACAAAACAACATTCAGATGTCCCTTAGGGATATTCGAGTGGGTAGTAATTCCATTCGGTTTGAAGAATGCTGGCGCTACTTATCAGCGAGCAATGAACACTATATTTGATGTCTCTCTTGGCAAGACAGTAGAAGTCTACATCGATGATATAGTAGTTAAGTCGACGAGAGAAGATCTCCATGTAAACCATCTCAGAAATGCTTTCATGAAGATGAAAAAGCATCAACTGAAACTAAACCCGCTTAAATGCGCCTTTGGTGTTAAAGCTGGACAATTTCTGGGGTTCTTGGTACACCAACGCGGAATAGAGGTCGATCAGAACAAGGTAAAGGCCATTCAAAATTTTGCTGCACCCAGAAACAAAAAAGAGTTACAAGCTTCCCTTGGAAGAGTCAATTACCTGCGTAGGTTTATTGGGAACATCGCAAGAAAAACCGAAGCGTTCGGCAATCTGTTGAGGGGACAGAACAATTTCAACTGGACCGAGAAACACGAAGAAGCGTTCAATGCTTTAAAGAAGTATTTAACGCATCCACATGTATTAATACCCCCTCAACCAGGGAAACCTTTCATTATCTACGTAACGGCTACTGAAACAACCATAAGGGCTATGCTAGGCCAAGTAGACGAAAACGGACGCGAAAGAGCTGTTTACTACTTATCGAGACAACTGACTCTAGTCGAGGGCAGATATGCCCCAAAAGAAAAGTTGTGTCTATCACTATTCTACGTCGTCATGAAGCTGAGACACTACATTGGAAGTAGCGAAGTCTACGTGGCGTCTAAATCACCCATTATTATGTACTTCTTCGAGAGTCCATTGCTAAACGGACGAATTAGTAAATGGAGCCCAATCTTGTCCCCGTATGACTTGAGATACAAATCTCAGCAGTCGATTAAAGGACAAGCACTGGCTGATTTTCTAATCGACCACGACCCAGCCTTGTCTATAGACCAAGAAGAAGCGACTGAGTTGGTTTGGCAGGCTTGGTTTGACGGTTCGTCCACTAAAAATGGAGCTGGGATAGGAATTCACACAATTTCCCCAATGGGTAAAGACATCATGATAGCTTTTCACCTCCAGGTAATACCTACCAACAATGCGACGGAATACGAAGCATTGATAACGGTTTTAAAGGAACTTTTAGCGCTAAAGGTGAAACACACCCGCATTAAAGGAGATTCGCAGCTAGTCATTAACCAAGTCAACAAGGAATGTACCTATCAAGGCAGGCTATTACCTTATTTAGAGATAGTCCAGCGACTCATTACGGGTTTCGAATTCGTCTCGTTCCAATTCGTAGGGCGCGAAAAGAATGTGGTGGCTAATAGCTTGGCTCAATTTGCATCTGGATATAAAATCAGGCTGAAATAGGGAAATATACCCGAAATAGGTTCGCATGTACACCCAGAAACCAAAATCATGGCTGTAGACATAATGGAACAAGAAAAAAACTGGAGGAGACCAATAGCTGACTTTCTGACGGATCCCAGTCAAAAAGCTAAACAGCGAATTAAAGTTCAAGCTCTGTCATATGTTCCTCTAGACGGTGTGCTCTATAGAAAAGATACAAGCGGTGTCCTCCTAAGATGTGTAGACTTAGATGAGGCTACTCCAATAATGTTGGAAACCCACGAAGGACTATGCGGATCGCACCAAGCAGAGATTAAAATGTGTTGGATTATTCGTAGACATGGATTTTATTGGCCGTCAATGATGAAAAATTGCATCGAAATGGCCAAAGGATGTTAGGAATGCCAACGACATGGCCCTATAACTTGTGCCCCAGCAGCCGAAGTAACTCCTATAATCAAACCCTGGCCATTTAGGATCTGGGCATTAGATGTGACAGGAGAGATTCACCCTCACTCTAGCCGGGGGATGCTTACATCTTGGTAGCAACAGATTACTTCACCAAATGGGTAGAAGCGCAAGTCTACAAGAAAGTTAACCACAGTGAGGTTATCATCTTCTTACGGACTAACATCATCTACCGTTTTGGCAATCCTCAGAACATTATCGTAGACAATGGAACGGCTTTTGATAATTTAAGAGTAAAGGAATTTGCCGATGAATTTGGTTTCTCAGTCCTGAATTCCACCCCGTATTATCCTCAGGCGAATGGACAGGCTGAAGCTTCTAACAAACTAATCAAGAACAACATGCAGAAGATGGTCGGGCTTAATTCGAAGAAATGGCATGAAGTATTAGACGATACTTTCCAGGCTCTAAGAGTTACTAAGCGCGAAAGCACCGGAGAAGCTCCATTCGCATTGGTCTATGGCCACGACGTAGTGTTACCTATCGAGATGAGGTATAAATCACTTCGCGTTAGCCAGCCTTGTCTACAAGACGAAGCCATGCATGTAGCCTTGGAAAAATTAGGGAGGAAAAGCTGGAGGTTGTAGATAAAATAGAGGTGCACAAACAAAGGATAGCCCGCCATTATAATAAGAAAGTCATTCACAAACACTTTCAGGTTGGTGACTTGGTCTGGAAAATGATCTTACCACTAAGGACTAAAGACCAGATCCTTGGAAAATGGTCTCCTAGTTGGGAAGGACCATATCAAGTCAGTGAGACATTTTCAGCAAATAGCTATAGGTTGTCGAGACTCGATGGAGTCAAACAACCTTTAAAAATCAATGGCAAGTATTTGAAGCGTTATAGAAAGACTATCTGGGAATCGCACATCAAGATTCTGAGCAAGCGCTTCCCATTTATATGGGAACAGATAGTGAAAAGTTAATCAAGTAAAACTTTAACTGTAGACTGAAATATCAAATCTAAAGTCTACAGTTAAAGAGAAAGTTCAAGGGTGTCACTCCTTGATACCCCTAAGAAAAGAACTAACTACACTATCCTCATTAAGTAGGGTCTAGGCACCCCACGTGCTGCGTCCGTAAACAAAAGAGTCAAGACCTTGGCCTGGGTCTTCTTGACGATGACTGCATTTCTCTAGCGAAACCAAGACTTCAGCTCGTCTTGGTCCTGCTGCTCAGAGGCAGTGGCAGATCTTTCTGTAAGCAGGGAGTCCACCGCAGAAGCTCGTTCCTTGAGATCCCTCTCCATGGCCATAAGGTGCGCAATCTTAGCTTGGACCTGTGCTAGCTCACAAGCCAAGTCCTCTTTCTGCCCCTTGAGAAGTCACAAGTCAGCCTCTTCTTCTGCGCGCTTCTTCAGAACACTAGAGATTCTGGACTGGGCATTGTCAACTACTGCAATGTCTTGCATGTATGTTGACCAGTCAGGCCAGAAACGCCACCGGAATTCCTCATACGCTGCCTGCATCTCAATAGTGGCGACTGGAGAGTCCTCAATCCCCTTAATGCAATCCTGAAGGACCTTAAACTGGTCTTCAGACAAAGCTTCAAGGTGAAGGATCTCCCCGACGCGGTCTACATGCTGCATCAGGCGGTCGTAGTCGCTCAAGGTGTCCGGAACACCTTCACCGAGTAACACACTTGGCGGCTGACCCAGGGGATGGCTGACTCGCATCAAACTCGTAGCAGCCGAAGGCTGAGCTATGCTTGCTGCCTCTGAAGCAACGGCCTCTGTTGTAACAAGAGGGGCTTCCAGGGGCTCCTCGACAGCTGGGGCAGGAAGGATTACAGAGGCAGAAGCAGGGATTAGCTACAATTAAAAGTAGACCAGTCAGCACATAGTTTAAACTATCAAAGTCCATAAAAGTAAAGTCTGACAGCTTCCTCAAAAGCCTCTTCCTCTGGGTCAAAGTTCTCGGATAAGGCTAGGCTCTGAGTAAAAGAAGGACAATGAGGCTATATAAGACAAGAAAAAGTGTAGATACGAGGTCATACCGTTCTCTGTAGAGGCTCAGTTGCGTGAGTGATCACAGGGGACGGACGTGGGGTTCTAGCTGATCTACTGCAAACAGCATTACACAGTTAACACAGGCAGAATCTCACCATTTAGCAACAAAGAGGGTAGCCTACCTCACAGGAGAGGGTTCTGGGACCTTGGTAGAAAGGGGAACCGGATCTTGAACAGCAGGACGGCGGCGTTTGAAGGAAGCCGAAATTGACGCTTCATCATAATCAGACAACTCAGGGACAGAAGCCTTGCGCTTACTAGTTGCTTCCTCCTTGACTTGTTTGCCCTTAGAGGTAAGAGCAAGTCGGCTCTAACGAGTTCGACGCCTGACAGGAGGAGGAGAGTCGCTTTCCGATGGGGAGTTCCCAGAATCTAGTCCAAAACTGCAATTCAGTGTTAATAAGGAGTTCAAAATCCGAATCAGGGAAAAACATAAATGTTTACCTTGAGGTAACTTGTATCCCGCTTTCATCATCATATCAGAAGTAAGGTGGAGGTCAGGTTCTTTCGAAGTCAGAAGTAAGGTGGACATCTGCTTCACCAAGATATCAAAGGTGATTGCCCACTTAACAGAGAAAAACTTTGTGGCAAGCACCGGGGTAGACTCAAGAGGAAACTCCATACGCCGAAGCTCCGCCTTCTTAGCCAAAGTGGACTCAAGAGTTTCCCTTGGATAGGATATAGTGATCCTCATCTGGAGATTAAGGTTGGACGAGTCGGCAAAAGGCACCGAAGAACTCTGCATAAAACCCAACTGTCGGGCACAGAGCTGGGGATTGTAGACTTCGAAAGAGAAGCCTCTCTCTGTCACACAGATAAGGTCTCTGCAGGTTAACATCGAGTCCCAGTATAGGTTTGAAGTGAGCTTCTGGCGACGCTTCAGAATTTCATGGCCAGTGGGAAAGGGTACCCAATTGCGACGTCCGCCACGACCAGTGTCCACGATGTGACATATATGTCCCATCACAGAAGCCCGCAGCCACCGGTCCTTGGCACTGCAACATGCTTCCAGCATGTGTATCGCATAACATGCAACTGAGGTTACACCAGAGGGCATCTTATACGCTGTGAGCCCGGGCATCCACACGCAAGACCATAGGTGAACAAGCCACTGAGGGCCACCAACTGGGTATTTTGGGAAGGGATTGCCACAAGTCGTCGCCTTGTACAAACCCTGGTAGACCAATCCGAATAAGAATAGGGCCCAGGCAATTGGTTTGGGCGTTGCTGAGCTTAAAAAGTTGGCTACCCCTTAGACCAACTTCGGCACACGCTTTCTAGCAAAGCAGAAGACATACTTACTCAGCCAAACACTGTAAAACTCCACCTCCTCAACCTTCCCCAGTCGTTAGAAGACTTCTCCAAATGTCTTTTGGCCGTGCTCAGAATCTGGAGCATTTCAGGGGGCTGATAGTCTTCACCAGAGAGGTGAAGGCGAACAGGGACGCCCGCCACGTAACTCCCCGTCAAGAAGTAAATATCTTCCAGGGTCACACTCATAGGTCCCTCAGGGAAATAAAAGCAATTAACCGAGTCATTCCATAAAGGAAGAAGACTCGCACATATCCGAGGGTCAAAACGCTTCCCAGTGACTGACAGCCGAATAAACGACCATAGGCCATAGGTCTTCAGCCTGTGCTCCAGTTTCGTAAGCCAAGTGTCAATCCACTTGTGCAACATTGGCTTATCTACAAATGGAAAGCAAAGGAAGCCACCTTTCTTTTCCCAGTTTAGAGGATCTATAAGTCCTCTGGACAGATGGGGATGGAGGACTCTATAAGCAGATACTCATGGGGGACCGTTTTAGGAAAAAGAGAAGGGTTAAGAATAGGACCCAGCGTCAGCCCGTTCTCGCCCGATTGAACCACGCCATAAGGACCAGCGCAGTGGGCGTGCCATTGAAAGGAAGAAAGCTTAAACATCGTCAAGAAACTAGGGTTTTCCAGAAAACCTAGAAAGAAAAGACGAAAGAGTTTTCTTCGGCAAGAAGACGAAGGGTTTCTTTAAAAGCTAAGATAAAAAGTCTTTTCTCAGCGTTGGAGACGAAGAGTTTTCTTGTGGCGCAAGTGTTGTCAGAAATGCTCAAGCGACGAAAGTCCCCTCAGCAAGAAATGGGGGCTTATGTTGACACGATAGAAAATCTTAGGCCTAATTCTGACAAAGCCCGCAAAAGCCTATGAGGCCTACAGCCAAGTGAAACATATCAAGCCTGCACCCGCAGTCTACATGAACTATATGGCAAAAGAAGTCTACAGAGGCGGGGTAATAAAACCTTGTAATCAAGGGAAGTCTACAAGCCTGCGCCTCTAAGGGACACAAAGTTTACAGACTAGTGCCTTCAAGGGACACAAAGTCTACAGACTAGCGCCTACAAGGGATACAAAGACTACAGGCTTGAGCCTGCAAAGGATACAAAGTCTACAGGCCTGCGCCTACAAAAGACACGTGTCAAAGGAAAACGATTCCATAGCCCCGAGATAAATGGGACTTGTTACCCACGCTTATATCAACACACGTCTTAAAAGGCCACCAATTAAACCCAAAGTCAGAGGAGTTTACGATCCACGATTAAACGAGTGGAGTTAGTTAGCTCCGAGATTCTTGGGGAGAATCGAGTCTGGAAAATCTTCGGAAGGTCGTAACAGACCGGGTATAAAAGGGAGAGTATCTCCCTCACAGAAATTCACAAACACATCAGCCAACAGAAGCTTATCTTGCTCGTCACCCTTTAGTTGTTAGTTGTTAGGATTCCCCGACCTGGGCGAAACTCTTAAAGTTTCATTGGTCTTCCTTCCACCGTCAGAGTGAGCAACCGTAGCTCCGGCAACAAACCCCCGCCTTCACTTCCACCACTAGAGTGAGCAACCGTAGCTTTGGTAGCAGCCCTCCGCCTTCGAGTCCAACGCCAGGACGAGCCACCGTAGTCCCGGTACACACCTCCGCCTTCAACTCCAATGCCAGGATGAGCCACCGTAGTCCCAGTACACATCTCCGCCTTCGACGCCTCCGCCAGGGTCAGCCACCGTAGTCCCAGTACACATCTCCGCCTTCGACGCCTCCGCCAGGGTCAGCCACCGTAGCCTTGGTCTCCACGTCCGCCTTAGCACCCGACCGCATCCAGTCCATCAAGTCCAGCAGCTAAGTCCTGGTGCCGAGGAGCACAAATCTACAGCGCTCTGCCATCGAGTCTACGACGACGCCCCAAGTCTACGGAGCACTGTAACAAGTCTACAATCTTACCACCTTCCTTATTTTTACTTTTATGGCTGTAAGCTTTCTTTCTTTCGTGTAAAAACTGTTTGCATTCAATCAATCTCTTCAATTACTTACTGGCGACCACATCTAGAAATCCCTGTGAGTCTTATTGCCAAATATTTCCAACGTGATCCATTTCCTACGCGAACAGTGTGATAGGCGAGTTATATCCAAGTCTTCTTTCACGGTGGTGTGTCTGTAGCCGTGGAGGTTGATCTCAACCTATCCTTCATACCGATCCGTTCAGCCATCCTGTTTCATTATCTACACTTCCGACCATTCCTACGTCACTCGATTCCGCACCTTTAGTGACGTTCCCCTTCGTTTTGGTATAGGAATCATCTATTATTTGCCAACCCCGTATCATCTTGGTATCAGAGCGCAAGGTTGTTTACCGTGCGCACGAGGTTTGCTGTACAATCCACGGTTGTCAATGGCCGGAAGAATCAGACGCGGTATGACTCTTAACGAAGCAAATGTTGCTCGGCTTGAGCAGCAAATCGTTGATCTTCAGCAACAACTTCAATCGTTGCGAACCCATAATAGAACGTCGATTAGACAGCGACGAAGAAGAGAATCCATGGCGTGATGTTTCTCCACGAGGATCATCACCAGAAAAACGGTGACCTGAAAAGAGAGCCCAAACGATATGTTTCCAGATTCCGGAGTTTGAGGGAAATCTTGATCCCGACGAGTTCATTGATTGGATGCAGTCGAACGCATCTTCGATTACGAGGAGGTGCCGGAGGATCGAAAAGTTAAGATGGCAGCGTTACGGTTGAAAAAGTATGCCAGCCTTTGGTGGGAAAACACCAATCATCAACTCCGCAGAGAAGGACGTGATAAGATTCGAACATGGTCAAAACTAAAAGGGGCTATGACTAAGAGATTTTTGCTTGAGCACTATCGGCGAGATCTTTATCTCAAGTTGCAGTCGCTTCAACAAGTCTCAATGGTGTCGGAGTACACGAGGGAGTTTGGAAGACTCTTGCTGCAGTGTGATGTCCAAGAAGCCTCCGAGCAAACTATTGCTAGGTATCTTCGAGGACTTAAGCCGCAGATTGCGGTAGAGCTCCAGCAATATTGGTCGTTTGACGATGTTCGAGCGCTTGCCCACATGGTTGAGCAGCAGCAAGCAAGGAAGTCTAGTACCCGCCCATTTGTAAAGGCTCCTCCTTTCAACAAGGGGAGTAGCTTCCAAGTGAAGCGTCCGTCGACTATGCCAAGAAGAAACCCACCCTCGACTACTAGGCTAGAAGTTAAGACGAACGAGCATGCTCTTGTTCGTCGTTGTTTCAAATGCCAAGGGACAGGACACATGGCTTCAGAGTGTCCCTTGAGGAGAAACGTAGTCATCAAAGAGTTGTCTGATGGAGAAGAGGAGTTCGAAGAGAACGCGGATCCGATTTGGGATCAAGAGGAAACTGAGGAGTATCCGGACGAAGGAGAGTTGATAGTCGTCCGCAAGGCTTTGCACGCATCACCAGCTCACGAGGAGAACCACGTGAGTGCATCTTTCATACCAAGTGTACCGTTAAATATAAAGTTTGTTTGGTGATTGTAGACAGCGGAAGTTGCACCAACGCCGTCTCTAGAACCATGACAGAAAATGTCAAGTTGCCCGTAGCACCACATCCTCACCCTTATCGCCTACAATGGGTCAGCAAGGACAATGATGTTCGTGTGACGCATCAAGCGTGAGTCCCTTTCTTGATGGAAAAAGATACAGGGATGAAGTTATCTGCGATGTGATTCCAATGGATGCGTGTCATTTGCTCCTAGGAAGACCATGGCAATTCGATCAACGTGCACAGCATGGCGGGTATCGTAATACCTATTCCATTAGCGTCGACGAAAAGAATATCACTTTGATGCCAAACCGCCCAGCCAGGCGAAGCACCTATCAACCAGTCGCCCGCTCAAGTGATCAAGCGACTGGAATAATTCGGGGGATGCACGAAAGCCAAGATGTTTACTTTTTGGTTCTGGTCGAAGCAACCTAGGATAAATCGTTGGAACATCCACGTGCGAAAGCCTTAATCAAGGAGTTTAAGGATGTGTTCTCGGAGGAGTTACCAGTTGAACTACCACCATTGTGAGGTATCCAACATCAGATTGATTTGGTTTTGGGATCTTCCTTACCCAACCGACCAGCTTATCGATGCAATCCAGAAGCAGCGAAAGAACTTCAAAGTCAGGTCGATGAGTTACTAGAGAAAGGTTTGGTACGAGAGAGCTTGAGCCCTTGCTCAGTTCCCGCTATATTGGTGCCAAAGAAGGATGGCACATGGAGAATGTGCATGGACGGTCGAGCGATCAATAAGATAACGGTGAAGTATCGTTTTCCTATTCCTCGACTATATGACATATTAGATGAGTTGCATAGAGTGCATGTGTTTTCAAAAGTAGACTTGCGAAGTGAGTACCACCAGATCTGAATGGAGGAAGGTAACGAGTGCAAGACGGCCTTCAAAACCAAGTACGGGCTGTACGAATGGTTGGTAATGCCCTTTGGTTTGTCAAACGCGCCCAGCACATTCATGCAACTGATGACCTATGTTTTGCTACCATTTATGGGGAAGTGCGTGGTTGTCTACTTCGACGACATTCTCATCTACAGCTGTAGTCTCGACGAGTATGTGGAGCACCTTCGCACAGTGTTTCGCACACTTCGCGACGAGAAGCTGTACGGAAATCTCAAGAAGTGTGAGTTTTTCCAACCCAGTGTTGTATTCCTTGGTTTTGTAGTGTCAAGCGAAGGAATTAAGGTTGATGAAAGCAAGATCAAAGCAATCAAGGCATGGCCAGTGCCAAGGAGTTTCCACAATGTTCGTGGCTTCCATGGCTTAGCGTCGTTCTACAGGAGAGTCATTCGAGGTTTTAGCTCGATCGCAGCCCCTCTCACTGAGTGTCTTAAAGGAGAGTTGTTTGAGTGGACTTCAACCGCACAAGCTAGCTTCGAGCGACTGAAAGAGTGTCTAAGCGAAGCACTCGTTTTCGCCTTACCTGACTTTGCGAGGATGGTCAAAGTCGAATGCGATGCATACAGAGTTGGAATAGGAGGAGTGTTGATGCAGGAAGGGAAACCCATCACTTACTTCACCGAGAAGGTCAATGGTGTGAAACTCAACTACTCTATGTACGACAAAGTGTTTCGAGCTATCATTCGAGTATTGGAGACGTGGAGCCACTATCTACTGCCTAGAGAATTCATGCTACACACCGACCATGAAGCTCTCAAAAACATCAATGGTCAGCACAAACTCAACCGGCGACATGCCAACTGGGTAGAGTTCATTCAATCTTTCACTTTCATGCTCAAGCATAAACCAGGAGCGAAGAATGTAGTTGTTGACGCCCTTTCAAGGAAGATGGTTTTGCTGTCCGTAATGAAGACCAAGCTCATTTGTTTTGAGTACCTGAATGATCTATATAAGGGCGACGAAGATTTTGGAGGAGTCTTCGCCCAATGCACCTCCCAGGCGATTGACTGATTCCACCAGGTGAATGGATTTCTCTTTCGCGACTCTAAGTTGTGCATTAACAGGAGTTCGACGTGAGAGTTACTCATTCAAGAAGTCCTTGGAGGAAGAATTGCCGGACATTTTGGAGTTGACAAGACATTGTTGATACTTCAGGAGAATTTCTATTAGCCTCAAATGGAGAAGCAAGTGAGGAGTCTTATTTCGAGATGTGCTATCTGCCACCAGGCGAAGAGCCGAGTTCAACTCCAAGGATTGTATACTCCACTTCTAGTTCCTGTGCGACCATGGGAACATGTAAGTATGGACTTTTTTTTTTTGTTGGGATTACCCAGGACGCAGCGGAGGAAGGATTCGATCATGGTTGTGGTCGATAGATTCTCGAAAATGGCACACTTCATTCCATGCCAGAAGACTGACGATGCAACAAACGTAGCGGACTTATACTTTCGAGAAGTGCTGAGATTGCATGGAGTTCCTAAGTCGATCGTATTAGATCGCGACGTGAACTTCCTAAGCTACTTTTGGAAGACGTTGTGGCACAAGTTGGAAACTAAGCTCGTCCGAACGGCGTATCATCCGCAGACCGACGGACAGACAGAGGTTGTTAATCGAACCATGGCGAAAATTCTTCGAACTTTGGTCTTGAAGAACCAGAAGGATTGGGATGTGAAGCTTGCTCATGTTGAGTTCGCCTACAACAGAGCCCCAAGTTCAACAACCAAGTTCTCACCCTTTGAGGTAGTCTGTGGCCTCATCCCTATAATTCCCGTCGATCTAATACCATTATCAAGTGTGAAGACAGTCAACCGAGATGCCGAAGAGTGCGCTAAGGAGATGAGATTGCTCCACGAGAAGATTCGTGCTCAGATCGAGAAAACTAATCTTCGATATCAGGAGAGAGCAAATCGCGAAAGGAGTGCGAAGCTTTTTCAGCCAGGAGACTTAGTGTGGATTCACCTGAGGAAGGAGCGATTTCCCGCAAAGAGGAAGAACTAGCCGATGCCTCGAGCTGATGGACCTTTCAAGATCATCAAGCGCATCAACGACAACACCTACATGGTTGATCTTCCAGGAGAGTATGGAGTCTCCTCCACTTTCAATGTGAAGGAACTCATCCCGTTCGAAGACGACGACGACGCGAGTTTGAGGGCAAACTCTCTTCAACAAGGAGAGGATGATACAAGGATGGTCGTCGCTGCGCCCGCATCTCCACCAACGTCGCCTACTAGAGGACTCAACCTGTTGAATATCGAGTAAGCGAGGCGACAAGGAGCACCAAGCGATGCGTCTCTCAGGAAGCGACGCGTCTCTCAGGCGAAGAAAGGCAACCGGGCGACAAGCAGCCCAAAGGACGGTTACGTTCTGACGGTTCAAGTCTGACAACTTGCTCCCCAAGAGTCGCGCCTACTCCACTGCCCTACTCCACTATCTTTTCAGATCTTGTCGGGAGGAAATAATATATTTCCTTTCCTCATTTTCTGATCCTATCCTTTATTTTATTTATTTCCTTTATCTTTTATTTCGTTTCCTTATTATCTTTTCGATGGGCAGCTTATATAAGCCATTGCATTGTAAAAGTTGAGAACAGATTATTCAGACTTTTTAAAACCCAGATTAGACTTTTGTCTTTCTATCCGAAGGAGTGAATTCTCTTTCAACCTCGTTCTTCATTTGGTGGATTCCAAGTGCAGATTGAGTAGAGTGTATTAACCGGTGGTGGTGTGCCTGTATCCTCCGTGTTGTTCCTCGCCCTCGTTCTTGTTCACGGTGGTCTGTCTGTATCCGTGTGACAGGCGAGCTCTATCCGAGTCTTCTTTCATGGTGGTGTGTTTGTATTCGTGGAGGTTGATCTCAACCTATCCTTCATACCCATCCATTCAGCCATCCCGTTTTATTATCTACCCTTCTGACCATTCCCACGTCACTCAATTACGCATCTTTAGTGAAGTTCCCCTTCGTTTTGGTATAGGAATCATATATTCCTCATCAAACCCGTGTCAGATGGTGTTTACACCTTGGAGTTTTCTTGAATGAATAATGTGTCTCTCCACTAGAATGTGTCTTAAATAGACATGGAGATACCAGAAGGATACACTTCATTTCACAAAGATACATGTTTAGACGTGGGGACAAGTTTTTTCATGAAGTACCTCCTCAAAAAGATAGAGTCATAGTTGTTCGCAAAAAGGTATGAACTTTAACAAAAGGGTTGTGTTCTCTCAGTGATAACCATCTCTAATTCTCAATAACTATTTTTAGTTATTTTTAATAAACATATACAATCATTCAAATAATACTCCATTATTTCAACAATGTGATATACACACAAAACATGTTATTCTCAATTGGTTCGTCAGTCGGTGTGGGCACACTTAAATCTCATGTGGCCGCAACAAGGTTTTGGTGAATACACTGACTGTCTACTATGACCACACCGAAATCTGGTGTAGCCACAATATGTTTTTGTACACGCCTATTGCCCTTCTGTGGCCACACCGAAGTCTGGTGTGGCCACAACAATGCTTTTGTGCACAACTCACACCTCCGTGTGGCTACACAAACGATTCTGCTCACCACTGACACTAAATATCCAATATTCTCCCACTTAGATCACAATGTTTAAGACAACATCTAAACTCTACAACCCTTCATATACAAAACGATATCATTTTATATTAAACCATCAATTAATGCTAACATCTCAAAGTCCTAACAAAATCTCTTGTCCATAGATTAAACATCAATCGCATCTGCTAAGACAAGAGACATTACACATGGAGCATCACCCTAAGTCCTTAAGAAATTCTCATATACATCACCTTTCAAGCCTTGTGCTCTTTCATGTTTTCATGAACATTTATAAAGTGAAAAATATGAAACATTTTGCTTAAGGTGGCACTACCTTGTACGTTTATATAGGCATGGTTTTCCTTTTTCCTACCTCCATTGTAATAGGCAATGGAATTGAACCTTGTTAAGATTTATCCTCTTTTTTCACAGCGGTATGCATTATAATCTTGAATGGAAATGACCTAAGCGATCATACTAGTATCTCTAATCACATATCGGTAATTGTTATTACCTAGTAAACCTTTAGGATAGTGGTATAACTGAGTATTGGTTAGGTTCTCATCATCAACGACTCAAGGTTTTAACTCCATTCCTAGCGAAGTAGAATTAACGAGGTCTCTACTTAGAGCTTTTGTCAATGAATTCCCTAGATTTTTACACAACTTCACATTTGTGATGGTTATTACACCATCATCCAATAGTTGCCTAATATATGAGTGTCACAAACTAATTTGTTGAGATTTTTCAGTGTATATCTTACTTAATGCTCTAGGTATCGTCACTTCACTATCACATTACAAAGAGATGGGTAAAAGCAGTTGTTGCCACACAACTATTTCTGATAACAAGTACCTAAACCATTCTGTCTCTTTGCACGTATAAGCCAAGGAGACAAACTCAGATTCCACCGAGGAGTAGTGGTTGACTTATGTACACATATGGTAGTAACTCAACTAGCACTCGACTATCCCTCTAAAATCGATGGATATCCTTCGTAATGTAACTTCATGTCCTCAGTCCGTTTGAGATATCCAAATATTCTCCCTATTGCTTCCAATATGAAGCTCTGAGATTACTCGTGTGTCTTGATAGTTTGCAACTGCAAATGCTGTATCTGGTCTTGTACAATGTATGTGGTACATTAACTTCCAATTGCACTTGAATATTTTTATTTTTCAATGGCCCAACCAAAGTTCCTTTCGAGTTTAACCAAGGCATCATAATGGTTGTTCACTTCATTGAAGTTTAGATAACTAAACTTAGACATGATTTTGTCAATATAGTGGGCTTGACTAAGAGAATAACCCACACTTGTTTTGTGAACCTTGATTAAGAATCATATCAACCTCATTCAAATACTTTATTTTGAATGCCTTTCATATTAGTCCCAACGATCAACATGTCGTCACATCTAAAGACAAATAATCACTTCATATTCATCCGTTAACTTATAGTAAATGCCCGTATTCACATCATTATGCGTAAAACTATTATTCAATATCATTTTATCAAACTTTTTATGCCATTGTTTTGGATCTTACCTTAAGTCATATAAAGACTTATACAAGTCGTCAAACTTATCAAACTTTTCATTCCTTTAGGTTGTTCAATATACACCTCTTCCTCTAAATCTCTATTTAGAAAAATAGTCTTAACATCCATTTGATGGACATGTAAAATAAGCTTATCCAAGCTCTAATAGCACTCTCAAGTATTGTATCGCGCAACGATAGCATATGTATCGAAATAATCAACACCCTCCTTTTGTTTGAAACCTTTTTGCAACCAATCATGCCTTAAAGTCTATAAACCTGCCAACATTTTATTTTTTTTCTTAAATACTCATTTGTTTCCCTGTTGCTTTTGAACTAAGATGCAAATCCACAAGTACCCAAGTGTTGTTATACAACAACGAATCCATTTCTTCATTTATTGTCTCCTTCCAAAACGATGCATCTCTTGATGACATTGCTTCTATATGTCTTTGGGTCATCCTCAACATTACATATCACGGGCATTTTATTTAGGACCTCCGTCATATTTTCTTATACGAGGAAAACATAAACTCGAGGTCTAACCATATTTCTATTTGGGCTCTCTTAATTTTTCTTGGTTTAAGAGGAACTTCGACCTCCCCCCTTTAATTATTTATTAAGCCCCCTTTGCTACCTTCACATGCTTCTTTTTTTGTTGTGCCACATGCAATTTTATCTTCCAAAAACTCAACATCTCTTGATACGACAATTACATCCGAATCCAAATATAAAGATTGATACGAGTTTGAATTTTCTGCATATCCAATAAACACACTTTTGAGTGTTTTTTCTCCGAGTTTAACACATTTTGGATCTGGTACTAGGGTGAGCATTCGATATTCAATATACCACATTCTAAATACCAAAATATTGAATTTTGAAAACCTAAAATTATAGATCTTGATTTCGTTCTGGAATTTAAAATTCGATATTTGGATAATTGAATATATATTGAAATACCTAAATTTATATTACCTTAATTTAATAAAAGAAATTTCTTCTTACACAAATTCTCCCAGCACAAATTCGACTTCCAAACATAAAGGGACACCCAAACGAATTATCCCAATAAAAATTTCCCCAAACACAAATTCTCTAAGAAAACAAAATACCATCATATTATCCACATATATGAGGACTACAAAAATCTTATCCAAGGCTATTGCCTGAGGCTACACCAACGGGAAAGCCGTATCTATATCCATATCCACAATAGAATACATGTTTCTCGTACCAAAGCAAACCAACCCTCCTCGCATTTGCGTTCACTAAACACCTCTACGAGCTAAAATTTAAATCCCGAGAGAGAAGATGTCAATCATTCAAGACAATAGTAAGTGTGAGCAGAGATTAACATCATAGTGCGAAGGAAAAGCATGCTCATAACATAGGCGAACGCAATAGAGGTAATCCCTGCGGTGGAGAAAGATACCTTAACACTCTCAGCAGAGTGGTGGCTGTTGTCGAAGGCGGTGGAGGCGGAGGAAGAGGTTGCGGTAGAGGGGGAGTTGGTTGTGGCGGCATAGGTGGAGGAGGCAGGGTGGGTTTCCGAACGGGTCTGACGACAGCAGGATTAGGGACTAGGGCTTCTCGATGGGTTGATAGGTCGGGCAAGTCTAATGGTTGGGCTTAATGGGTTGGGCCTAATGGGTTTATCGAACCCATTATTAAAAGGGGGCTCAATTATGTCGACCCTAAAAAATTCGATATTAGATATATGGAATTTTTTTTATTATCGATTCCAGTCTTGAATATCCTTTTAATAAAATATCACTCCCAAACCAGATTCTAAATATCAAAATATTGATCCCTGAATTCTAAAATTTTAAAATTTCGGGATTAGAATCGATATAGCTAAACTTGGAATCCATTCTTTTCATACCTCGTATGAAGACTTCTTAATCCTTTTCATTGGAACTCCATTGTGGATATGACATGCCATTAGAAGCGTTTCACCCCCGGTAGCCTCGCATTTAATAACATTGCATTAACAATGTCAACTAATGTCCGATTCTTTCGCTTCTACCAAACCATATTGTTGTTGCGTGTATGTCGCACTTGTTTTGTGTATAATTCCATTTTCTTTATAAAAAGAAGAAAATTCCACGGATAAATATTCTCCTCCCTGATGACTCCTTAGAGCCTTAATCATTTTTCCTAGTTGATTAACAACTAAGACTTTGATTGCCTTGAATTTCTCAAAGGTCTGATTGAAGAAATTGCATTAACCATGTAAACTAATGTCCGGTTCACAATAATCAAAATATCAGTTATCACCTCTCGTAACAGCACTATTCAATTCACAAATGTCAGAATGAATGAGATCAAGCAGATTCGTGTTTCTTTCAACTTGAACACAAACTTCGCATTTTTCATTATTAAAATTCTTACATGAGATAAAGCCATTTTTTGCCATAAATTTTGACAAAGTTTTACCAACGATATGCGTAAAAATATTATTCATATTCAAACTGAGTTTGTACATCTCATCACTTACATAATCCTTTCCCATAAGCACACCATTCTTGGAAATGACTATTTTGTTAGTCTCAATTACAACCTTGACTCCCTTCTTACATAGCGACCTTGTTGACACAAGGTTGTTCTAAATCATTGGTAAATGCACCATGCTCATTAGGAGCGCTTTCTTTTTGAAAATAAAATTCAAGTCCACACTTCCATTTCCAAGGACTTTACCCGGAACATTGGTCCCCATGAGGACTTCATGTCCATCTATTTCCTTGGAGTACTTAAAAATATGGAATGCTCATGTCCATGAGGACTCAAGCTTTTATGAATTTCTAATGTATATGTAACTAGAAAATAGTGTTTGAAAGGCTCAAGAGAGAGAATGCTCATGTGTTGGTTGAGATATGTGTATGTACACGGGTGCGCCTGAGATGCTGATCATTAAGAGTGTGCGTCGAACGGCCAAAATCGGGTGTCTTAAATTCGATGTGTGATCGTAGGAGGGGCTAGGGAATGCCAAATGAAGCTTTAAAGTGGGTGTTGAAATGTGGAGTTCCCTCTGGAGCTTGAGATAATTGGTCGTCGAGACTAGTTGGTTTCAGTCTATTACGTTGACTCCACTTCGTGGACTTGCATCTTGCAGACTTTGGAGCATATTCCTCTACAAGTGGTTTTGCTTTGAGGACATCTACCTCAACCTGAGGTTTTTCCTGGGAGGCATAATCTTTGATAAAAGATTCTGATTTAGGGACATAAGTCCTAGACGGTTTTGTTATGGCCATCCTCGACGAGAGGCTTTGTTCTTGTGACATACCCCTCGACGGGAGGTTTTGTTCTTGTGACATATCTCTCTACGGGAGGTTTTGTACTTGTGACATACCCTTCTACGGAAGATTTTGTTCTAGTGACATACCCCTCTACGGGACTGGAGACATACTCATCGACGAGAGTAGGGACATACTCTTCGATGGAAGTGGGAACATACTCATCGACGGGAGGCTTCACATAGAAGCTCTCTCTGCATCAATGTGAATGAGAATTATTGTAATAATGATTTACATATTCATTTACCTTGTAATCCTCATCTACATGGGTCGGGACGTCTTTGAGAGCAAAAGAACTTAGCTGCCTGACTCTAGTGGCTAAAGAGAATGCTTGTCGACAGAAAAACTTTCTCTACATCGCTAAAGGGAAACATAATTTAAATATCGAGCTGCATCAAAGTCTACTTCATCGTTCTTGTAGACTTGATTTGGACCGAGCACCCTCGTAAACTTGTCATGAGTTTGTTCTTTGTCTATATATTTAGGAATGAATTTTCACAGATATACTTGTCTTTTCTATGATATGGTACAATTTGTTTCACCAATGAGTTCGGTCGATAAATAGATTCGTCAACTAGGAATGTCGCATAGAAACTTTCTCTACGAGGCTACTCAGCCCTTCCCGCCTCTAAGATTGATTTTTCCTTGTTGGTACCCAGCACCGAATTTGCCCTAGATATGTTATGTATTCATCGACGTGGGGTCTGGTATAGGAGTCATACTTGCGGTGATGTGGGGGTGGATAACTTAAGCTTCGATTCAACCCCCATGGATCCTCGTCTTGGAACGATACTACCCTTTTGCCTGTTGCTACTCGTCGGGCATCTCCCACAAAAGAGCTATCCTTTTCTAAGGAGTCCCTTGATCTTAGGTCAAGCGTTGTCTTGATGAACCCGAGCATATCTCCTACAAGTCGTCAATTTTCTTGTTCATATCTCTCATATTCTCTTTCATATCTCCCATATTCCTTTTCATATATCTGATTTCTTTATGAAACTCAATCCTCGATATGAAGTCCAATGGGATATGAGCAGCCGCAGGAGGCTAGGAAGTTGAATCTTGGTTACCTTGAGCCTGATTACCCTCAGACCAAAACCCTTTAAAACCCAAATATTCCTCATCGTTTTCAGGGTTATGGATGGATCCAGTTGATGTGAACTCCTAGTTCTTAACATTTTGAACGTTTAGTTCTTTCGTGTCTCCCATTGTGGTCGCCAATAACAGAATGCAGAAGAATTATATCAAGAGATGATGTCTGACTAACAAATGAAAAAGCTTACAGCCAAGAAAATGATTAAGGAAACACAAAAGAACTGAAATCCGGAACAATGTGGACGTCGTAAGCCGGTGCGGTGGAATTTGGCCTTTGGTGATGTGGTGAATGTGGAAGTGGATGTAGTATGGGCATTGGAGGTGGTGCAAGGAAATAAAGGGTCTGAAAACAGGCTGGGAACCGAAGGTTGAGGATCGATGGCTGAAAATTGAGAGTTGTTAAACAAACAATGCATTTTGGCCTTAAATGAATGTATGTACTTGTTTAAGAGAATTTTGATGTCTATTATATTAAATTAGATATTCTGAGATATATCACTCCTTTTCTGATTTTTCTCTAGCTAAAGAATATCTGAAAATCATATGGATGTGGCCTCCTTAACCACCCTTCTAAAATCTCAGAGTCAAGGTCTTTCTTTGTCTTCGTAGGCTCTAACCAGTCATAGCCTTATAAACTTGGTTCACCCTTCTGCTCTCGTAGAGATTACTTATGAGTCATACCTCATAGACTTAGCATGAGCGCATAGACTTACCCTGAGCTTCGTTTATACTCATTCTTGGTAGACTTGCTTAGTAATGAGCTTCGTTTGTACTCATTCTTGGTAGACTTGCTTAGTAATGAGTCTCAGTAGACTTGCTGTGGATCAACGAAATAACTTTGTAGCCTTCTCATAAATCGGTCAAAATTTGTGAGATTCTCGTAAATAGGCCCAAAATTTTCTGTCGTGTTAACACAATCTGGAGTCAACTGTCGGGGTTAGGAGATTGGGCCAGCCGGCTTGGTATGTCTATTGCAGCTGAAAAGTGTTGGCGTTGTTGGAGGCTGTGTTGCCTTTGGTTATATTGGGAAGGCAATTTTTTTACGGTTCGCTGGGAGAGACGAGATTTACTGCTTCTGGGGTTTGGAAAAGAAGAGAACATTGTTGTGGCGTCTTCGTCGGGACAACTTCACTTTCCATCTCTCAAACCTGTATAGGAAGCAGAGCCATTAAACTAAAGCAAGACCTCTCGCAGAGCATGGAAACTGCAAGAGGTGATAGTTGTGTGTTTCTTGTTTTTGACAAAGACACGCAGGCAGAAGAGGATGGCCATATAAACTAGAGATGATTGGGGGAATAACACAGTCGGTCTGCGGAGATTTGTCGTATGTCTCAAAGACGTGTCTGTGGTAATGACTCCGTGTTCCTTGCTGCTGGAAACTTCAGAGTTTCGAGATAGGACGTGGATTAGTTACCAGGGGTTTCCATGTCTCTGTCGTGAACGTAACCGAGCCTCGAGGGACAAAATTAAGTGCTAAAAATGGTAAAATCAAAATTGACAGTTGACAATAAAACGCCAAATTTGTCTCAAAATCAGGGCAATAACCAATTTAGAGGATCCAACACAATAAAATGTTCATTCTACTTTATCTTATCGTGTTTACTTTGACAACTAATTCTACTATAAAGTTAGTTCCAATTAGTTAGAATAAAACAAGTTTATATTAGATTTCAATTATTTAGCCCTACCCATCAAAACTATATACATAGTAAAATCAGATCTGCAAACTTTATATTACTTTACCACTATAGTCGTGATTTCAGATATCGTTGTTTGAAATTATAATATTAATTAAATTATGAAAAGTGATTTATTAGAGCATAGTTTTTGTATTCATATATCAAATTTCCAAACAGTGATTTTCTTTGAATTTTGAGTATGAATAATTACGATTTTCTTTGTAAGTCCAAGCATGGTCGTCAATTTGCTTGTGTTTCTCCGTAGAGCAGCCGTACAAGATGAGGAGAAAGGAATTGGAAGAAAGTACCGTCGGTACGTAAACCCTAGATGAATCTAAAGGTCACGAAGAACATGAAATTAGGCAACCGCAACTATAGTCATTGACGTGGCCTACTCGTTACTAGTCGGATCTCGTTTTGGACCTGGGCACGGCCCACTTGGTAAGGCCCCAAATTCAGAGGAAGGAAACGCCGTGCCTATGCTTAGGCAATCCAACATGGGAATAGAATATAGCATGATTTCGTGCGTTCACTAAACATTGATAACGTGTCAGAGAGAGTTCATAGCATATTCCTTCTGAATATTGACGTTTTGGGAGGGGGGGGACGTACGCTTTGACTTTCCCTTTGCTTAATCCGCCACCAGAAAAGAAAAGGGGTTGCCGCCTCAAGGAATTTCGAACGAACATGCCCCCCCCCCCCCCCCCCCTCCCCCCCCCCTTTCCCCTTCCTTCCTCCACAGAAACAATTAAGGTCCTCAAACGATCATTTTAGCAGCAAAATTTAAGCAACGTCCATCCTCTTAACGTCCACTGACGCCAGATCTGATTGGTTTCCGGAGGGGTAACGACTTGAGTAAAAACCCCAAACTCTGTTTCCTTCTATTTTCTTCTTTTGTTATATAATAATAAAGTAATTCCAACCTTGGGGATCGAGGGAAAACATCGAATATTATATTACAATGAGTAGGAGAGGAGGAGTTGTCCAAATCCGATGAATAATTACGGCAAGACAAGGCTTTTTAATCAGTAATGAAATTATTTGTGACGTATTCAGTTCCATCCCGTGATTTAATGTCACTCGGCCCCATCATTTTCCGATCAAACAGGGTCATGTCGCTGCATACATACAGGCACCACGAAAAACAATCAATTCACATGCCCTTTTCATTAATAGGCAATTCCTTTTAACGTAAGATTTGTCTTTTTTTGGTATGTAATATTTTAAATCACAAAGCAAATAGTTACAAAAATGGCCCCCTTACTCTTTTTCGGTATCTAAAAGATTTCAAGCTGTGTGTTAAGACAAGGAGTCGAGAGGAAAATGATTAGATAAGAGGGATCAAGGAGGGATGTGATTTAAATTTTGTCATGATTATGTAATTGAAGAGTGAGTAAAAAAAAATAGTGGCATCAACCCAATCAAGTTGGGGGAGTTATCTCATGATTAATAATTTGGGCAAAAATTGGCATGCAATGTCCATTCAAAACACGTCGGACGAGTCTATCCACACCCCCCACGAATTCCCAACATCTTTGTGGCTTTGATTTCATCTCTATCCAATACACCAATCAATCATTAAGCAAGGAGACATAGTGGGACTGCAAATAATATTTTACACAACATCCTTCCGCCTAACCATCCCCTAATTCCTAATCCCTGTCCCTCCCTTTCTTCGTTTTTTATTGGAGGAGACCTTCAGTGCAAGATATAAACAATTGTTTTTTCTTTTTGTTTTTTAACCAAAGAAAAGGAAATCCAAGGGAGTATAAACATTATATAAAAAAATGTCTCGAGTCTGTATTCACTTCCTTCTTTTGAATGGAAAAAATGAAATTGTTGAAGCATTTACGAATGGTGGCCAGATGTTATTTCGTAAAGATGAGTTAGAGACAGAAGTCTGAGGTGGGAGGAGAACTCGTGAACTGCGTGATCTTAGTTTAACATTTTCTATTCTTTCTCGTTTTACGGAATAAAAAGAGAAAGTCCGAGACGAGATTTGACCTTGGCATGAAAATTTTCCCCCCCTCTTCCGGAAATTTTGCACCCCCCCCCCCCCCCCCCCAAGCTTAAAAAGTTAAGCATGATTTTCCCACATCATTAATCAATTTTGATTCCCTCGGGTGTACGCAAACAAAATCCCCAAAGTTTGAAGTTATTTCGAGAGTTTAGGGGGTAACGTGCCTCATTCACCCCCAGAAAAAGAAAAGGGGAGTCAATCCTTGCGCTAGGAATCAAATTTAGTTTCGTAACCCCTGTTATCAACAAAATTATAAGACCCGAAATACATTCCCTTGGTCAACTCTAACCTATCGTAAGTTTCAAGCTGTTAACGAATTTCTAAGGAAAAAAAATAATTATAGCTGGAGATATATTAATGCTATGAACGTATAAAAGCAAATTTTAGATGTGGTGGACACGTTGTTTAGGTTACGTGTTCTCAAAATTCAACATTCTGTTTCCGGACATGATTTAGTTTTTACACCTGACATCATAAAATCAAGTATGAAACGTTATTTCTTGGTACGTCAAAGGATTATTATTATGTAGTGTTCCCAACCGTCAACTTGTAATTAAAAAGAAAAAGAACGAAGCCGATAGAGTGATCACGTTAATGTTTATTATAACCAATAAACGTAAAAGGGGGGGGGGGGGGGGGGGGTTATAAGAAGTGGAATCGTGTGCGGCGTGTATTTATAATAAAATGTTTCCTCCTATCCTGTCCTATCTATCCCCCAATCATTCATTCCCCTAGATGAGTTAAGAGGCCGAGTCCCCAGTTGGATCCTCTGAATTATAAGAATAAAAAAATTATGTCCAAAACCATGTGGCAGATGAAATGGATCAACTCGTGAATTGCGTGTAAGAAAGAGGGACAGCGTTTTCAACGCTCTATTGAGGATGGATGGGAGAAGTTTGAAAATTTTGCGTTGAGTTTTAGTAAGGAGAGATTGTGGGGAAGACTTCTTTTTCCCCTCCTCATAATTTTGCGATCACATGCTATTCTTTTCCACCTACCCCAACATGTTTTAGGCACTCCCGAACTGACCTAAAAGTGGAAATATGCAACCACATGGGACAACCCCATTGCATTGGCATTCGCGTGGGGCTTCCCCATTCACGAGTTTTGTACGGAAATACGTTTAGTTTTAAAAAAAATTTACGAAATACGGTCCTAGTTTCGTAAAATACGGTTTTACCGTCGAAGGGGCGCATTTTCAAAACGTGCCCTCCATATCCCAAAGTAAGGGGCGTGTTTTCAGAACCCGCCCCTATGGTGATGCATGAGGGCGCGGTCTCAAAACGCGCCCTCATGCAGGGGCGGGTTACCCGCCCCTTGTGTGAATTGTCTTAAGTGTTGAAGGGGCGGGGCTTTTGGAAACCCGCCCCTCCTGGAATGTAACCCGCCCCCCGTCCGGCAATACAACAATCCTATGAATTATATTAGAAACCCTGTTTCAACAAACACAAATAACCAAACTAACTTCGAAACAATCCATACATAAGTCAAGCTAACTTCGAAACAATCCAACATCCAACATCCAACATCCAATAACCAAGCCAACGTCCATACATAACGTCCAACATCTAACGCACAAAATCTAACGTCCAAAGTCCATATCAGTAAAGTCCCCTACGCCTCGTCGATTTCCTCCTAACATAAGGCCTGACGACGGGATCTTCTGGAACTTGAGGCTGCTTCGATGAAACATCTGGGTACAGTTGCGTAATTTGATAAGTTTCTTCTTCTTGTTGCGAATGGTCGTACCTGAAGAAGTTATATTAGTTGAGTTACGAAAGTTTAAATAAATCGAAAATCGAATGACTTACCCGAATTCTCTTGGCCCTTTAATCGGGGCTCCCGGTGTAGAACTGGACCCAACTTCGAAGTAAGGTGTGCCGTAATCGGCATCAATATGAGAAACTTGCGAGATGAGCATGCCTTCTCGCACTTCATGGCTCTCCTCGTCAAAGACGGGGTCCTCGTATGTTCGTGGCACCTCCTCATCTTCATGCTCCTCTTCCGCATGGTCCATATGATGAGGTTGATCTTCCTCCATATGCGAGATGAACTCGTATGTAGGTTGATCTTCCAACCCGCCAGTACGACCATACCATCTTACCGATGCATACTCCCGCATCATTTGCATGGACTCCTCGGCAAGAGAAACGAGTTCCTGCTGGTCAGACCGAAGCTTTACCTTTCGGAAATTCTTCATCTACATCAGAAATATAGGTTAAAGTTGAAAAATGGATGAGAAAATGTTATGGGATACTCATACTCATAAATGACTTACCATTGTGCCTGGCATGGAGCCGGTGTGCGATATGTATTGCCTGGTGTGCTTGGCATACCATTTCGAGTATCTAATGGGAGACTCCCAAAACAGCGGCACGACCTTGTTCATCCGATCTTCCCACAACTAGTTTTTCGAGATTTCTCCTTGATATCCATTTCATTACGTATACGGGATGGCCGGGGACGCCCTTTTAGTCTGACTCTTATAGGATCGGGATTGACTCTCGGGAAAGGATATTCCGGCCAATCATCTTTGCAATCAAAAGAATGCCATTTGGAAGCATATATGGCATTCTGACACTCGAATCAGTAGAAATGACTAATCACAGCGGTATGATCTACATGCATGTGTGCATAACATGCCAACGCATGCGAACAAGGAATGTGATAGATTTGCCACTTCTTGCAGCTGCATTTCCGCGCTTGAAGAAATACATACTTGAGTCGATGTTTTCCTCTAGTTTCACGTCAAATCTACCCTCCTCTCGATCGAGAAGCACTACTTCGTACCATTTGGCCTTCTCTAAACATTTGAACAACCGATTTGTACAAACACTTGTAAAACTTTCGTCAGTTCTCGTCTGGCTATCCAGTATGACACGCAGTTATACCATATTTTTCGAACAAGAGCCGAAACAGGAAGATTTCTGGCACCTCTGATAACGGCGTTGTAACTCTCGCTCAAATTCGTAGTCATAAGACCATATCTATAAAAGCCATCCCGACTCAAACACTACTGCTCTTCATTCATCTCGGTGAAAAACTCTCCAGCTTCTGGCATTGATCCAAACAAGCTTCTCATAATGTTTTTGTACTTCACAGTCACCGATTTCCTCGCTGCGGCCATCAACTTCCTTTTACAAGCAACATTTTTATATCTAGTATTGAAATTGCTTGCCACATGTCTAAGACAGAACCGCCAATGCGCAAATGGCGGGTTCTAACCCACCTGCAGATCATTCACAGCCGCCTGAATGCCAGCATGTCTATCGGAAATCAAGCATACTCCTCCCGTCCTATCACCAGCGACATAGCCCTTAAGACATCTCAAGAACCAACTCCAAGAATCATAGCTTTCCTCATCAACCAGTGCAAATGCAAGCGGCACAATATGGTTATCCCCGTCCATAGCACAAGCAATTAACAGTTTATGCCAATATTTACCATATAGAAATGTGCCATCTATACTCACAACTGGCCGACAATGAGTAAATTCCTGAATACACTGTCCAAACACCCAAAAAAGTCTTTGAAACTGTAATAGTTCCACATAGCCAAGATTATAAGTTGCACCCCAATCAACAATTGTTCCGGGGTTGGCAATTCTAATTGCATTCATAAGATGCGGCAACTCATTATAAGATTCATCCCATTCGCCGTATTCAACTGCAATTGCCTTCCTCTTTGCATCCCATTCTCGTCTCCGAGTTACTTCGTACCCAAATCTCTCCTTTATTACATTCCGTAGGAACGACACTTTCACTTCAGGAGATTCTCTAACAAAAGTACGGAAGTAGGGAACCATAAAGTTACAGTCAAGTCGATCATGATCTTGGGAAAGCACTGCATTTAAACATGTATGCGCCTCACCAACGATGGTTATTTCAAACTCATCATTACAAGCACGTTGAATAGCGCGTAATCTCCACTTGCAACCAGAACCAACCTCACAACAAAACACAGACCACGTCGTCTTATCTGACTCCACAATTTCGTAGTTATAATGGTTTTTGATATGGAACATATTCACCGTATGAATGAAATGGTTCTTATGCTTGAAACGCATCCCTTTACGAAATTCAACCAAAGCGTCTGGATCGTCTGTCATCCTAACTTCCTCATCCTCCTCGAAAATCACTTTCCCAGTATCGCCACTGTCTAGATAGAATGGTAGAGGTTTCTCCAACCTTTTCTTCCTAGAAGGACCAGCCTCATTAACCCCCACATTGTTATCCTCGTTCCCTAAATTAACACCGTTAAACATTTCATCATCAGTATTGGCGTCCTCATCGGAATTCATTATTGAATCAACGATATGATTCTCAGATCGCCGATAAATAGTTTCGTTTAGAACTTCTTCATTGTCCATATCACGTTCCAAATCTTCAAACGGATCGCCCTCTTCATAATCGTCTTCGTAATCATTACCACCATCATCCTCATTATCACCACCCTTCTCATTCCCCACATTATCACCATATCCGCTACACCCTTCATTCACCGGTATCAATCGACGAAAATTTCTTCTAACTTCGAAATTTTACATTCTCTCTTGCACGACATTTAACCCCTCATCCACATTCACTCCTACGGCTTGCATGTTACTACCGTGTTTACTTCTTGAATTTTTCGGCATCCCTTCATTGCTAGAATTACCATATACTGATATCACATATACTTCTTGAATGCGGTCATCATTTGACATCGCAAACTCACACAACAACCTAACATCTTCATCATCACCAATCGGTACTAGCACAAAATTTATGCCAGAAGGACCATACGAAGGAACGGGATATCTATGACATATTTCCAGCCTACTTCCTTCGTTTAATCTCATTGCATTAGCAATTACCCTTTCAAATTGCACATAGTCCACATCAGCAGGTACCTTTATACGTTTCACTGGACCCCTATTATAACCTACTCCTTGACTACCATGAATAACTTTCCCATGACCATACAATAACAAATGCACTTGCGCCATTGAACCGAAAGGGAAAACTTACGTGAATTAGCTAGCTCTTCGAACTTAATAATACCTACAACAATTTAAACAACATGTAATTAATCATCAAAATTATAATACCAAACAACAATTCAAATAATACCAAACAACAATTCAAATAATACCAAACAACAATTCAATCTTATAAATTTCTATCCTAAATTGTTACGGATGGTAATTGGTAAATAATCAATAAATTTCAATCCTAAATTTCTATCCTAAATAATCAAACTTACGGATGGTAATCGGATGTTGGACGGGCGGAAATCGGAAGTCGGACGGAGGACGGGGGGAGGGTGGAGGACGGGAAGGACGGGGGAGGTCGCTGCGTCGGTCGTCGGGGGTCGGGCGTCGGCAGCAAGGACGATCGGAGGTCGGAGGAGGTGTAAATTAGGGTTTGGAAGTCGATTTGGGGAAGAAGACCCGACTTATGTCGGACAGAGGGGCGGGTTTTCCTTTATTGATTTAAAGGAAACCCGCCCCCCGTCAGATGCCCAAACACGAGAGGGGATAGCGGGGGGAGTGGCCTAAATGTTGAAGGGACGGGTTTTCAAAACCCGCCCCTTTTACATACCAAGGAGGGGCGGGTTTTCAAAACCCCATCCCCCTCTCGTATTTGGGGGTGGGATGGGGAATGTCCGCCCCTGCATGAGGGCGCGTTTTGAGACCGCGCCCTCATGCATCACCCACCCGCCCCTTACTTTGGCACACGGAGGGCGCGGCTTTCTTTGTAAAGCCGTGTTTTACGAAACTGAGACCGTATTTCGCAATTTTTTTTAAAACTAACCGTATTTCCGTATAAAACTCCCCCATTTACACTCAACGTCAGACACCCCATTAAATACAAGAGGCATGAATACGCCACCAACAAACACCTCACGTATCACATTCCTATCGTAACTAAGCTTCCTGGCCGAATATGCGGGCATGGACCCGATACTCGTGTAGAAGATGGGTGCGCGAACCTAGACGATACCAGCACATTAAGGAGGAAATGCATATATAACAATTATTACACTTATCTTGGGGTTGAATAAATGCCAAGGGAAAAACCAACTTCCATTCAAAATTGGAAATCATCCATCTCCATTCTCATTGGTTTCTTTCGTCAAGCCTTAACCAACAAGTCGTCACCCAGTTCTTGTTCTTTTTTAATCAATCAATCAAAGGGGGGGAGAAGATGCAACAACAACTAACGCAAATTGCCTGGTCATCCCCAACTGTCCACGACATCACATCGTGCATAGTATAAAAAATTTCTCCTTTGTAAAGCCAGGAGGAATGGATAAAATATTTATGCAAGTGAAATATCATTTGTCGGAGTGAAACAAGAACGAAAGGCAATAAGCAACACGATGGGGGCATAAGTTATAAGATAAGAGGAGTAAATACGAAGAGTCCAAGGGACTGCCTTCAAGGAGGGAAGACGCTGGGAGAGGAGGGCGGCAGCGGAAGTCTTTACCGGGTCGTTCCAATTCCGGCTTTTGCAAAGGGGAATGGGGCCGATTCAGAACTTAGGCAAGTATCAGCTGCGGCAGACGATCGGAGAAGGAACCTTCGCGAAAGTCAAGTTGGCCGTGGACACCACCAAAGGACAGTTTATGGCGATCAAGGTCATCGACAAGAAGATGGTCCTGCAAAGCAACCTCAAGCATCAGGCAAGAATCTCTGCAAACCCCATCTTCTCGTGACGATTTAAGAGAAACCTTGCAGGAGAAGGATCTGTTCATACTGCATCGCATTTTCAGGTCAAAAGAGAAATAAGGACCATGAAGCTTTTACATCATCCAAACATTGTAAGAATTCAAGAGGTGGGTGTCCCAGAATCTGGATTAGGCCAGTGATGACATTTTTGGGACAATCATCCCTTTCCCTCAACCAAAGGGCGTTTTCCCATGCTTTCCTGGTTTCGTTTTCAGGTCATCGGCAGCAAGACAAAGGTATACATAGTGATGGAGTATGTATCAGGAGGACGAGTACTGGAAAAGCTGGTAAGGAAGTTTCATCTATCAGAAGCCTTAGCTTGAAAGTCTTATCAAGGGTTCTTTTGCGTCGTTAGTGACATCAGTGAACATGTTTCTCATTTTTCCCCAGTCGTACTCCAGGAAGTTCGAAGAGAGGGAGGCAAGAAAGATTTTCCAGCAACTCGTCGATGCAGTGGACTACTGCCACCACAGAGGGGTTTACCACAGGGACCTCAAGGTTAGCCTGAAGCATCTCCGTGATTGATTGCCGGAATTTAAAAAATTCAACATCCTCACTGATTTCAGTTCGTTTTTGTTGACCAATGAAGCTAGAAAATCTGCTACTGGATAACAAGGGGAACCTAAAAGTCTCAGATTTTGGACTCAGTGCATTGAGAAAGGTGACTACCTCAATTTTCTGTCACTTCTCTAGACACCATTGCTTAAGTCTTGACAGTCAGAGGGGCTCATTGTAAACGGACCGATATATGCGACAGCCCGGCAACCTCTTATCCACCGCATGCGGCTCACCGTGCTATGTAGCACCTGAGGTGAGATTTCAGAACTCAGACTTGATATACTAAATTTGGGAAACTGCAAAGAAACATCAAGCCTTTGTCAATGTGCTAACTACACTTCCTCTCCGAACAACAGCTGCTAGCAAATAAGGGGTACGAGGGAGCAGCTGCTGATGTTTGGTCCTGTGGGGTAATCCTCTTTGAGCTTCTGGCAGGTTATCTGCCGTTCGACGATCCTAACCTCTTGAACTTGTACAAAAAGGTAAGCCTCTTGCAGAAGACCTGCAATTCACGACATTTTGGTGAAAAGAATTAGCAGAAGTGATCTCACTTTACCTACATGAAGATATCAACAGCATCGTACACTTGCCCCCAATGGTTTAGTGACGCCCAGAAAAGGCTCATTAAGCGCATATTTGATCCGGATCCTAGAAAGGTGAGACGCTACCATGCACATGTAAGAAAGCCTGACAGATTCCAAATGTTGACTGACCTTTTTTTGTCTCTCATGAACAGAGAATAACCACACAGGAAATTGTTGAAGATCCCTGGTTTCACGAAAACTATGTACCGGCTTGCGGATATGAATGTCATGAGAAAAATCTGGACGACATCAATGCGGCCTTTGCTGGGCTAGAGGTAAATACCATCATTGACAATTTGAGGAAGTTTAATTGGTATCATACTTAAACTAAACCCTTTAGCAGAATGAGACTGCAGGGGAAATAATGCCAAGGTCCTCCAGTTTCATAAACGCTTTTCAATTGATAGCAATGTCCCATGATCTCGATCTATCTGGCCTTTTTGAAGAACAGGTGAACAAAGCATTTGTCAAAGCTAAAAACCAACCCACCTTCAAATGCAACACTCATAAAATTCACATTCTGTTAAATGCAACACTCAGAAAATTCACATTCTGTTAAATATCCAATGCAGAACGAGAACAAGCTAAAGACAAGGCTCGGAACCAAGAATACCAAGGGTGATACGTTCAGAAAAATAGAAGAAGCGGCGGCAGATCTGCAACTCTCAGTGGAAAGATCGAACAATAAGGTAGGCTACAGATGATTCATCTTTTTGTCGCCTGTTGTTTCCGGCTTCTAAGGGTATTAGTAAATGATATGTCAGCTGAAGATGCACTCAGGACAGAAGATAACTAGGTGTTCGAGGTCGTCCTTCCATTTGTCGGCAGAGGTAACTGAACCATGCAGAACACCTCTCCTTTAGATGCTGCATCTGTTATTGTAATTCATAAGCACTTGAATGAAGGAAAAACCATCTCGCTTTGTATGTCAGGTAATCGAAGTTGCACCCACGCATTGCGTCGTGGAACTGTCGAAGTCACTTGGAGAGCTGGGAGTTTACAAGGAGGTAATTGGTCAATTGTCCGCAAAACGAGATTAGCAGATAAATATAACCTAGCCAAGACACTAAGGATGGAATGTTGCTTTCAGTTCTGCCGGAGTTTATCAAGCCTATTGACAGAGGCATCGACTGTATCACCAATCAGTGAAAATTTCGAAAATGGAATACCCCGTACAAAAGACGGGTAAGAAAGCAGATGGTAATAGAAATATACACGGGCGATGGGTGCATGGTTGGTCTGCATTGTAAAACTATCCTCTCTGTTTTGCAGCTCCCAAGTTGATAGCAAAGTCCTTCGAGGGTACTCATCATCTTGATCAGTACGGCAGAGTGATCATCTTGGGTAGCCACGGTGGACCTATATCACCGGAACTTCTGCAAATGGCAGCACAAAATGAGCACAACTTGGTCCAGCCCGTGCGACCGCCAAAACGAAGACCTAAGGAGAATTACTGGAATCTTCCAAAGGGATGACGACTGCCTTGTGCAAAACTAAAGCGTTACATCTTTACTGACAAACTGCGAGGGAGGGGTTCACATGTGGTGGTTGCGACTAGATGTTGGACCGTACATACTCATAAAACATAATTCATACCTACGTTTTCACTTTGTCTTCTAGATGAATAAAAACATATGAAATTTCTGCCACCAAGAGGGGACGAATTCTATGCCGTAAGTATACAACTATGAAAACAGGAAGGAGTGTCCATTAAACAATTTTAGGCTCACGTTAGAAAAGCCACGTAAATTCGTTTAGGTTTGGAAATTATGAATTACTTTCGTAGTACTAAAAATGGAAGGTCGTGAAAAGATAAAAAGAAGGACGTAAAAAATTAATGGTAGATGATTGCACTAAGAAGGGATGTTGAATTAGTGCAATATAATTTATAGAACCTTTTCAATTAAATTTGATTATAGAAGCAAGTGTTCTGTAATATTACAAATTCTTAATCTACTGGTTTAATTTTCAAATCTGATGCATGTAATCTTATGTGTAAGTGACACAAAGATTTGTAGTGGTTCGACAAACAATGCCTAGTCCATTCTCCCAACGCTCATCCTAATTAAGACGTATTGACTATATGTGAACAAGGGAAATTACCGATGCACACTTCTACCAGAAATGTGACTAACACACGCATAGACACTCTGTGACTAATAACGGCTACTTAGCCTGTGGCTTAACGGCTACCACACTGCCAAACGTGGCTTAACGGATACCACTCGCCAAACGTGGCTTAACGGATACCACTCGCCAAACGTGGCTTAACGGCTATCAACTGCCCTGAGTATCACAACTCGCCACACGACTTTCCTTGCACACAACCTGTGTGATTAACAATCTGCACGAACAGAGTAGCTACAGCATGAACAGTCTGCACTACAAAAGACTCTCTTTCAAGAGGTGATCGGCTCGGTGAATATACAATGGACGCACTAAGCTTTTGCGACGGTGAAGACACGAAGGATTCTGGCAAGCTCTCAGGTAGAACAACAAGTTGAAAGTGTGTCCTCACTCTTGCTCTTAAGCTTATCCATAGATAGGAGTTCCCCAACCAATCCCAACTGCTAGTTGATCTCTTTTCGTTTTATTCCATGATTCGATTCAGTGGGATAACTTCCAAAATCATAAAACATTATCCTTCAATAACATTAGATAATAATGAACCTTGTTAATCAATTAATAAGAGATAATGTATTCTGCACAGAATTAGAACTTTCAATCTATAGAATTGGCTTCGAGATTTTATGTTTCATTTGAAAGAAAACGTTCCCATCCCATATTTATTCTCACCATATTAGGGGATAAATCAGATCAGATCGTTCCATATTCCATAAGGAGAGAGTTTTTTAGTTTAAGAAATATATCCATGATATCTTTCCAAAACAAATAAGGAATGACCTTGATAACCATGTCCCTTCCACAAACGAGCCTAGACTTAATTTATGGATTAATTCAATAAGAATTAATGTTAAGTCTAACAAGGACAAGTATCCTTAGTGCTCGCATTTAGACAATCTCCAATAAGGAAATCGTCATTTACAGAAGTGTCATATTGTAACCGGTGTAAGTACTCCAGTAAGGAGAGTTATAGCGTTTGTGACACAGAGGCTTATCTATATGATATATATAGTGGATTATATAATAGATCTTATCCTCAAAACACCATTTATGATGGCGAGATCTCTTTCTTCTTTGAAGTCCTCCACAAAACACTTTTGGTATTGCTCAAATAATAGAGACTGGCTTCTACGCTCGAAGATGTTCTGTAGAACGTCACATAGAAGTTTCAGTCCCTGTTATCCTCCTATAAGCGACAGCTTTGGAAATCCCCAAAATTTGTGGTTGTGGATGATAACTTACTTTGAAAGCTCGACACACATCGTATAGGGAGGATACATATGTATTCTCGTCGATGACCACCTTGATGTATTTTAGCACATCATCCACCGTATGAAAGGTAATATGCTTATATAACTTCCTGATCAGGTAAGCAGAGGCATGGCTTCTGTGCTTACAAAGGTCACATAGGATAATCCACGGAACTAGCTTATATCTTCCAAAGGAACGTCTCACTGAAGAAGATAAACTTAATGTAAGGGCATGGGCTTATTTTTCTGTCTTCTAAGGCACGAGTAGGAAACTCAGAATCATGTAGAATAACATTAATCTCCTCAGCAGAAACATATTATCCAATCTCAGGAGTGAAGGTCATAGGAGTACCTCTAGGCTTCTCAAACTCCTTCTACTGCATAGTAGAGGGGCGTTTTTGTCCATTTCCTTTGTCCTTAGACACAGGAATTTTTTACTGTTTTGCTTTGTCCTCAAGAATTTGTGGAGTCCGCCTCGACTCATTCATCGGAGGATGAGGAGGCATCTTAGTCACATCGTGCTCCACGATTGCCTTGGAATGGTCTACTGGAGGAAAAGCCCAGCGAGACGGTGGTACCTGAGACGGTGGACGGTTGACACGTTGAAGTTCCTTCTCAAAAGTCTCATGAGTTTTAGAATCCTTTTTTTAGCACCTTTCAGAGATGATTCCGCCATGCCCTGGATTTCTGTCTCACACACCTTAGGTTGAGAAATGTCCTCCTTCATGAGTGACAACTCAAGCTCTTGATCTGAATCTAGAGCTCCAGTTCCTTTAGCAACCTTGCGCTAAGTCTGCGAGTCTGTTCTCGCAGAGAAGAGACTTCCAGTTTTATAATCTGTCAGTTGTCGAGGAGATTGGGTCTCCTTTGAGTCACGATCGGACAGAGAGACATAGCTGGGTGAAGAACTTCGTCTGGCATTTGCCATCGCAGCGCGAGGACGACTGATGCATGGTGCCACGAGAGTGGAAACGAATAAGGATGGTTAGGGTTTGAAGAAGGAGTGTAGGGAAGAATGGGTTTGAGGGAGATGAAGGACATGGGAGTGAGGGAGTTGATTTCATGTTTTAAAATAGAAGAAAATGAGGGGAGAAAATAAAATATTTTGATAATAAAATATTTCAAAAATGAAAATTAATAAAAATACTTTAAAGATTGTTTCAAAAAAATGATGTAAAATATTTTGAAAATAATTTTTCTCACATATGGAACTGATAGAGCAAAAGGATTAATTTGATCCAGTTTAGAAGGGATAACAAATACTAAGATCCATATGTAATTTTGAGAATTTCTCAAAATTCAATGGTTTTGTGAAAATGTCACGTAGTTGTTCTTCTATGCTTACATAATCCGTAGTAATAGAACCGTTCTGAACATGATCTGTAATGAAATGATGTCTCAGTTCTATATGTTTAAACCTTGAATGTTGAACAGGATTCTTGGTTAAAATGATGGCACTAATGTTGTCACATCGTATTGGAATATTGTCAAACTTGAATCGATAGTCTTCAAGTTGTTGACACATTGATAAAATTGTGCACAACAACTTTCCACTACAACATATTCTGCTTCTACTGTAGATAGTGCTAAGAAGCTTACTTCTTTGAGTGCCAGAAGATTAGCATATCACCAAGTAATTGACAGGTTCCGGAAGTACTCTTCTGATCAATTTGCAGACTGCAAAGTCTGCGTCGTAGTACCTTACTAGATCAAATAATGATATCTTATAATACCATAGTCCTAGATTTGTTGTCTTGGAGAGATATCAAAATATTCTCTTTACATGGGTGAGATGTGATTCCTTTGGTCACGATTGATATCTAGCACAAAGGCAGACACTAAACAAAATGTCAGGTCTAGAGGCGGTAAGATACAATATGGACCCTATCGTACTCCTGTATAGGCTAAGAACTAGATCTTTTCATGTCTCGTCTTTGTCGATATTAGCGTTCGTGCTCATGGAAACACACAAGTGTTTCGAGTTGGTTAACTCATATTTTCTCAGAAGTTACTTAGTGTACTTCCCTTGATGTATGAAGGTACCTTCTGGAGTTTGGCGAATCTGTAAGCCATGGAAAAATCTTAACTCTCCCATCATGCTCATCTCCAATTCACCTTTCATAAGTTTTACAAACTCATTACACAAGGTATTGTTCTAGATCCAAAGCTGATGTCATCTACGTAAATCAGAACAACCAAATGCTCGGTTTCGTGCTTCTTTAAGAAAAGAGTTGTATCAACATTTCCTTTTCTATTGACTTTTTCAATAAGAAATTGGCTTAATCTTTCGTACCAAGCTCTGGAGCTTGTTTTAGACCATATAAAGTTTTATCAAGCTTAGGATCTTCAAATCCGGGAAGTTATTCTATGTAGACTTGCTCCTTCATTTCACCATTAATAAAGGTGCATTTAACGTCAATGTGATATAGTTTGAAATCATTTTAACACGCATAGGCTAACAGAAGTCGAATAGCTTCTAGGCGTCCTACAAGGGCGAACGTCTCATCATAGTCAATCCCTTCTGATTGAGAGTACCCCTTAGCTACGAGTCTGGCTTTATTTCTAATCATAGAACCTGACTCATCAAGCTTATTGTAAAAAACCAACTTGGTTGCCTCAATAGAACGATCCTTCGGTCTTTCAATAAGCGTCCAAACCTTGTTTTGTTCGTATTGATTCGGCTCTTCTTGCATAACAATAATATAGTTCGGATTTGCTAGAGCTTTATCAATATTATCTGGTTCCTTTTAGGAAAGAAACGGAGAATGTTCATATAACGTCTCGTCTGTATCCTTTTCTATATATCCCCAATGACTTGTTTCATGGGGTGCCTTTTCTTCTATAGAGTGGGCACCCTATCCAAGATATGCTCCTCAGAATTCTGATTCTCTGGAATCACTTCTAAGTTTGTATTTGGTCCAATGACGGACTGGTTTGTGTGGAATCAGTTTAAAGAGGGACAATATAGCAGTAGTAAGCAATGAATCAATTCTGTTTAATACGACAGCTTCCTCTGTATGTTGAGAATCATTCACATTAATAGATTCCTCAACAACCTGAGTTCTTTTGTTGAAAACTCGATAAGCTTTGCTAGATTCAAAATAACCAAGGATGATTCCCTCATCTGATTTAGCATCGAATTTTCCAACATTATCTTTAGGAGGTCTTAGAATGTAACAAGAGCTTCCAAAAGGATCTAAATATGAGATGCTAGGCTTTCTGCCCTTATACAACTTATATGGTGTTTTGGTAAGCGTTTTTCGTGCAAGCACACGGTTAGACACATAATATGTTGTGCTATAGCCTTAGCCCACAAGTTCTGTGGTACATTGCTTTCACACATCTTCGTTCTTGCCATATCCAGAACAACTCTATTCATTCTCTGCATTGTTGTGAAGTATATGGAGCAGAGAAGGAGTGTTCTATGCCATTTTTGTCACAGAAGGAAGTGAACTCATGGTTTTCAAATTCTGTAGCATGGTCAGTTCTTAAGCATTTAAGAGAGGCATGTTTGCTGAAACGTACACGCAAGTATACAGGTCAAACAAGTAGTAAGTCATGAGTGAGAGTATCGTCTCACAAAGATTGTTCATAATACTTTGTTGATTTTCAACCAAGAAGTCTCAATTTAATCAAAGTAAAGTCTTGATTGTTTAAAAGATTTAATTCAATAATGAAAATGGCAACTAAACCAAAGCAAGTATAAAATAAATCAATCGATGAAAAACGCAAAACTATGAATCCCTATCGTTCGTGAATTATCTGCACTATGTCTTCCTCAATTCTCTCGGTTTCACGTTTATTAACCACAATTCTTATAGTTCGCTAGACCTCTCTCGAGTTTGTAATGGTGAATTATAGATTACTCGCAAACCTTTATCTCTATAATAATGTACAAGCAACTATAACCCTTTAAGTGCCAATTGTTGTCTTGGTTACCAACGAACGTATATCACTATACTCCTCTTGGTTATATTCTCCCTCTTCTAATCCTAAGTCCCTCTCTCGAGTCCACTAAAGGTTAAGAATAAAACAAATCGGCGATCAACCCAAAATGCAAGCAAGCATTAAGCACAAGACAACATAAGCAAATGTGAAACTTCACGAATTGATTCTGAAAAGAGTTTAAACAACTACTACACGAGTTGGTTCATCACCATCCTAGATAAAAGATTTAGTTCCACATACTAGCCGACAAGGAAAACAATAAAAGAAAAGAAACGAAGATTCCCATCGTCTAGTCCGATCTCTCTTCTTCAACTGTCGCCTCGCAGCCTTCGTGTTCCCCTAATACTCATGATTTAGAGCTTTTTATAGCTAGGGTAAATCTTCTCAAAGCACCCAAGATTTTAGGAAATAATCTAAAAAGGTCATCTCGCCCTGTTTGGCCGGACTAGATCCTCGTGTGGCCACATGGACCTTTCTGTCCAATTCTGCTACGCTTGTGTGGCCACATCAAATCCTCGTGTGGCCACACGACTCTACCTATCCACCATCGTCCCTCTCGGCAATTCTACCATCTACCTTCTTGTCACTCCTCCTTCAAGTTGTCTTCCTCGATATGGATTTCGCGTCGTATCAACTCCTTTTCCAGCAAATAACATCACAAGTGCAAAAGTACCCAAGCAAAGCGACTAAACCAAAAATAACATGCAACTAACCATATATGCACATAAATGTGGGATAGCTAATACTCACTAAGCTCCTAAATGAGATATATAACTCTCATTTCTTAGAGTTAACACACCCCCAAACCTAATTTTTGCTAGTCCCGAGCACAACTGAAAGAAAACAATACACCAAAACACCAATGAGAACTTAACCATGGTCGTCGGAGTCGTCAATCAAGCTCTTTGTTCTCAGATATCAGCTACTCAACCAGCGTAGTTAGATTCCTGCCCTTGCAAAACTCGTGTTTCGACAACCACATGTTCCTATCCTCCACCATCTTTCACAAAAACATTTTCAACAACCACATTTTCAGCTTAAAACAAGTTTATCACTCAAATAGCACATTTCAGAAAGTTGATTTACAAAACCACCCTAACACCTCGATCTGCTTGCGCTTGGTATCACAACATACCACAAATTTCTCAACATTTTTTTCTTTTTTCTTCTTTTTTTTTCTCTTGCTCGACTCTAAATGTGTTATCGGTAATAATGGAGACTCATGTGATGAGCTTTCGACCAATGACTCCCGAACCAGTCAGTCCAGGGCATTAGGTGATAAAGCACCCCTCGAATCTAATAACTCAAGCCACCACTATCACAACTCACACCACAAGTACTTATTCAGGTATTTTGATTTTGGATACTTTTTTTTTTGCTTGAACATTGGTTCTCAGATCCTTGGCAAGATGTTTTTTTTCTTTCTTTCCACCTAAAGGTTCACTTCACAAGGTTATCTAGGTGGCTCTACTCTTCCCTAACTTCCAGGTGCTCTAAGAGTTCTGGACTCGTTTTAGCTATAAAAACAATTTCTCTCTTAGCCTTGGATGGCAACACAATATCACCTCACACAAGTCAGAGTTCAGAATATCATCCTCCCACAACTAGAAGCGTAACTGCTTAATCACATCATTGAATACAATTATACCAACTTCGACTCCCTAGACACACTGTCAGTTAAAAAAAATGAAAATGCAAATCTAATCTCATGCAATCAACTAATCTAACCTAAAAACAATGCAAATGCAAATTCCCCAAACCTAGATGAAGAATCATCCCGATGATAAAAGAAATAAGAAAACTAAAAGAAACAAAACGAAAAAAAGGGAAACGACACGTGCCTTATTCATCATCTTCTGATTCCTCAGTCATGTCGTCTTCATTGTTGGATGGGGTATGTGCAAAAGGTCTTCAAGATAGGTGATTTCCACATGTAAAGCTACCGTAAACCTTCGATTGCACTCAACTTGATAACGCATGAATTCTTCCATTTGATACCATTGGTCAGTGAATTCATTGCTGCTTGCAAACGAACACGCTGCCAAACCAGAAGGGTTAGAGATATGTTGTTTTGCAGGTCGAGACATATTACCTTCTTCGTGGTAATGTTTATGATCAAAATCTTGAGACATCATGTTCATGGTGGCGTCATTAAGCGGTCTTGGAGGATGGCGCAACTCTTCCTTGGCATCCCAACTCACACCCGCTCATCTGCAAAATTCAAAAATTATAGCGGGGAACCACATCCCAAGCTTGGAATCCTGCTAGGCTTTTGTTAGCATTCAATAAATTAGTGTCCCTACGTCAATATGTTTACCTTCCACGATACAAAATATTAGCACAGCCCTATCCTTTGTGACATTCGTCGTGTTCCTTCCAGGAATAAGCCTACTTGATATGAATTGTTACCACAAGCGAGCCTCGGGATACAAATCATTATTTCTAAGGGCCAATGGCTTATTCTATCTAAACATTCTCCAAGTCGAGCTGTTGGCTGCGAGACATTCTAGTACATCAGCCGGGTTAAAATCTTCCTCTAAGGCTGCTCGAAAAACGTCACGTTCGATCTTTGGAAGCTCATAGAGCTCAGCTATTGTTGCAGCACTAAAGCAAACCAATTTTCCTCTCACATAAACAACATCCGGTGGGTTTCCGGCGTTACCGGGGTTGACATAAAATGCACGCACAATCGGCACTACAATCGAACCCAGCGACTCGACCAACTTCTCCCAATGAAATTTTGCAATTAAGTTCCTAAATTCATATATACCCGAATGATAAGCATCAAGGCCTCGTTCCGGGACAATCGTCCCACTTATCAAGGCTTGACGGTGACTTTCCTCCATTTCCTCCGATAAATTTCATCTCACTCTAACCCTAGTGGTGGGTTCCTCGGCAATCACGAAGCACGCAAAGCACGGTGGATTTCGACTTCTTTTTAGGTGCCATGAGCATCCCAAAGCACGCAATCACACTAGCAAAGAGAAAACCTAAATCTAGACGGTACCCAAAGAGAGGTGGGTTGGAGGATACAAACTGCGAGTTGGTTGAGATGCCCGTTTCATTACTCAAAGATATGAAGCTAGACCCACCACTCCTAGTTGATGAAATCGTGTGGGCACTTCAGCAATCGGCGGGGTGGTGCACCTCGGGAGATGGGTGAGCGTTGTGGAGGATGGCCGGTGTGGGTGGGTGTTTCTTCCTTTTCCCTTAGGGTAAGAACAAAACAAGAGTAAAAATTCAAGAAGAGGACGAATGAAGGAAGCAGCAACTTCGATATTGGTTCTTTCTTATTTTTTTTAATTTTAATTTAATTTTTTTTAAAGGTCATGTGGCCACACAACATTCTATGGCGTTTGGTTCCAATGGTGTGGCCGTACGAAACCTTCTATGGTGAGAGCAGCAGTTCGTGCGGCCACACAAAAGTGTGGTATGGACGCACAGAACCTTTTGTCCACCAATTATTACCTGCATGAAAATTTTGGTGAAATAAAAATAGAATCAAAATAAAATAAAATATATAAAAATAATAAAAAAATGAATAAATTAAACTGAAACGAAGTATTGGGTTGCCTCCCAATAAGTGCTTGATTTAACATCATCGGATTGACGCTTGACTTCGGTTAGGCATTGTCCATTATTAGTGTCACCAGGTCCCGTTAACAATACCACCAAAGTTGGGCTTCACTCGACTAGTATTTACCTTAAACCTATCTGAATAATTATTTTCCAACAACTCAAGAACTCCGTAAGGTAATACCTGGGTGATCTTGAATGGTCCGAACCAACGGGATTTAAGTTTTCATGGAAACAACTTAAGACATGAGTTAAATAAAAGCACGAGTTGACTTGAAAAACATTTGCGATCTTTAATTCGACGATGTTGCTTCGATTTTCTCTTATAGATTCGGGAATTCTCATAAGCTTCTAAACGAAATTCTTCCATTTCATTCAGTTGTATAAGCCTATGTTCTCCTGCCGCAGTTGGATCTAGGTTGAACTTTTGAATCGCCCTATACGCTTTATGCTCTAGTTCCACTAGGAGATGACATGTTTTTCTGAATACCAACTTGTATGGCGATGTTCCAATTGGGGTCTTGAGTGCTGTCCAATATGTCCACAGAGCATCATCCAATTTGATCGACCAATCCTTCCTGGTAGTGCTCACCGTTTTTTTCAGGATCCTCTTTATTTCTCTATTTGACACTTCAACTTGGCCACAGGTTTGTGGATGGTACGGTAATGCGATCTTGTGCTTGACTCCGTACATTCTCATGAGTGCAATGAATTTTCCATTGCAAAAATGTGCTCCACCGTCACTAATAATGGCCCTTGGTGCTCTAAATCGCGTGAAAATCTGTTTGAGAAACTTTAACACTCCCCGAGCGTCATTAGTTGGCAATGCAACCGCTTCAACCCATTTAGATACATAGTCAACCGCAACTAAAATGTATTGATTCTTAAAAGAGTCAACAAAGGGGCCCATGAAGTCTATTCCCCACACATCAAGGATTTCTACTTCAAATATGTTTTGTAAAGGCATCTCATTACGACGAGAAATGTTTCCTACACGTTGGCAACGATCACAATGGGCAACAAAATTATGTGCATCTTTAAAGAGGGTGGGCCAAAAGAAACCTGACTGAAGAACTTTTGTTGCGGTTTAGTGACCGCCGAAGTATCCACCCTATGGAACTGTATGGCATTGCTCAAGAATCGACATTATTTCCTCTTCTGGGATACATCGTTGAATGACATGATCTGCACATTTCTTAAAAAGAAGACGTTCATCCCACATATAAAACTTAACTTCATGTACAAATCTCTTGCGTTGTTGACTTGTGATGTCCAGAGGAAGACTGTTTGCTATGATATAGTTTACATAGTCGACGTACCACGGTGCATTTGCATCAACATTGAGTAGTTGTTCATCCAGAAATGAATCTTCAATCTTTGTTGAATGTGGAGTCACATTTCCCTCTTCCAATCTTAACAAGTGATCCGCCACCTGGTTCTCGGTCCCTTTCCTGTCCATAATAGTTAGGTCCCTTTATGTAAAAATAACACCCAACGAATTAATCTTGGTTTTGCATCGGTTTTAGAAATTAAGTATCGTATAGCTGCATGGTCAATATGAACAATAACTACAAATCCAATCAGATACGATCTAAACTTGTCAAAAGCAAAAACAACTACTAACATTTCTTTCTCTATTGTGGTGTAATTTACTTGCGCTAAATCTAATGTCTTGCTAGCATGGGATTGTATGAAAATGCTTATCCTTTTTCTGCCCTAAGACAGCTCCTACGGCTGTGTCATAAATATCACACATAAGTTCAAACGGGAGAGTCCAATCAGGAAATATGATGATTGGGGCCGTGACTAACCTTCCTTTCAACTCAAGAAATGCTTCCACACACTTACTGTCAAACACAAAAGGGGCATCTTTCTTCAAGAGGTTACATAACGGTTTGGTAATCTTGGAAAAGTCTTTTATGAACCGCCTATAGAATCCGGCATGGCCCAAGAAGATCCGTACACCGTTTACCGATGTTGGAGGCGGCAGTTTCCCTATTGTCTCCACTTTAGCCTTGTCAACTTCAATACCGCTCTTAGAAATCCTATAACAACACCTTCTTGCACCATGAAATGATATTTTTCCTTATTTAATGTTAATTTTGTCTCTTCACAATGATTTAGGACATCCTCAAGGTTATCTAAACAGTTTTTAAATGTTAATCCGAATACGGAAAAATCATCCATAAATACCTCAATGGTCTTCTCAATCATGTCAGAAAAGATTGATGTCATGCATCGCTGAAAAGTGGCAGGTGCGTTACAAAAACCAAATAGCATTCGGCAAAACGCAAACGTACTGTAAGGACAAGTGAATGTGGTTTTTTCCTGATCCTCTAGTGCGATTGTTATCTGGTTATAACCAGAATAACCGTCATGAAAACAATAATAACTTTTACCTGCAAGTCGATCCAACATCTGATCAATAAAGGGAATTGGAAAGTGGTCCTTGCATGTGGCTGCATTGAGTTTCCGATAGTCCATGCATACTCTCCAGCCCGTGACTGTTGTTGTTGGGATGAGTTCGTTTTTGCTATTTACAACAACTGTCATGCCTCCTTTCTTCGGCACACATTATACTGGACTCACGCAAGAACTATCCGAGATCGGATAAATAACAACTGCATCAAGCCACTTAATAATTTCTTTTTTCACCACTTCCTTCATGTGCGGGTTTAGTCTTCGTTGTTGTGCAACTGTGGGCTTTTTGTCATTGTCCAACATGATCTTATGCATGCAAAGTGTTGGACTAATCCCCTTGATGTCCACGATTGCCCATCCAATGACCGTCATATGCTCTCGGAGCACTTGTCAACGATGATGATACGATAACTGGAAGAGTGTTTTCCTTACCCAAGTAAGAATAGCTCAAATGCTCGGGCAACGGTTTTAGCTATAACTTTGGAGGTTCTTCAATGGATGGCTTTGCTATCGATGAAGGACGATAAAGAGGTTCCACCCTTTGGAATTCACATATATATGCCACATCTCCTTTCTCAATTTCCTCGTCATGTGGTGCATTTTCATGCGGCTTTTCTTCCTCTGACCCCAACTCACAAGATTCTAGGAACGTCTTGTTGGCGACTTCTTCAAGTATGTCCATGTATCTGCACTCATCAGATGCATTAGGCATCTTCATAGCATTATAAATGTTGAAGGTTACCTCCTGGTCATGAACTCTCATCGTCAGTTCCCCCTTCTGGACATCAATTAATGTTCTCCCCATGGTTTGGAACGGTCGTCCTAGGATGATGGGGATCTTATGATCTTCTTCATATTCCGAAATCACAAAATAAGAGGAAATATGAACTTGTAAACCTTCACCAAAACATCCTCCACAATACCCTTAGATAAGTATAAAAACGATCAGCTAATTGTAGAGTGAGTGAAGTAGGTCTTACCACACAGATATTCAATTTCTAAAAAGCAAAGAATGGCATTAAGTTGATACTCATTCCTAGGTCACATATGGCATGCCCGAAAAATCCTTCCCAATGTTACATGGGATGGCAAACCTACCTGGATCCTTAAGCTTGGGAGGGAGTTTCCTTTGTAAGACTGTGGTGCATTCTTCTGTTAAGGAGATTGTTTCATGACCATCGAGCTTCCTTTTCTTCTCGAGAATGTCCTTCATATACTTTACGTAGCTCGGCAGTTGCTCAAGAGCCTCCGTGAATGGGATGTTAATCTGCAGCTTTTTAAAGACCTCAAGAAACTTCTTAAATCGTTGCTCGTCAGTATGTTTTCTGAGTCTTTGTGGAAAAGGAATTTTTGGAACTATAGAACATGATTGGTACGTACTGGTGTCGCACCAACAAGCTGTTCGGAGCCCTTTCTAGACTCTTCCTCATGTACCTTATTTCGACGTCTTTCACGAGCATGTTCCTTTTCAGCCTCTTGTCTCTCAAATTCTTCTTCAAGATCCTTTCCATTTCGTAGAGTGATAGCACTGCAATTCTCCCGATTTTTTGGGTTGAGCTCTGTGTTACTTGGTAACGCTCCATTCGATCGCATGACTAAGGATCCTACAATTTGACCCATTTGCATCTCTAATTGCTTGATTGAAGTTGCATGGTCCCTTAACTTCAATTCTTGTTGCTTTTGTGTCTCATGTTATTTCCGGATTTCTTCATTGCTTGCAAGTACCTGCCTCAACCAATCCCCAACATTCGATTTGGGCTCACCTACGGGTTGTCGCATTATAGTTGTAAAGCCTGGTGGTTGGCTTGTTCTTAGCTGGCCTGGGTCTTGATTGTCTTGGTTATTTCGCCAAGAAAAATTGGGGTGACTCCGCCATCCTAGATTGTACGTATTGGAGAATGGGTTGTTTCTGTTGTTGGCACCCATATAATTCACCTCGTCCGATTCTTGCATTTCCATAACTTGCAAATTAGCATGAGCATTATTAGATGTCTAAGATGAGGTGCGTAATGTAGCCATTTCTTTTGTAAGAGTTTCCAACTGGGCACTCAGAGCGGTTATGGCGTCAAGTTGATGATAGCCTCCTCCTCTTGCTGGTGTTCTTCTCTGGTCATTAGTTGCCATTGCTTCGAATAATTCTAATGCATCATTTGGAGTTTTGTTCATTATTATACACCCAGTAGCTGAGTCAATTGTCGATTGAAGTTGCTCCACTAACCCATCATAGAAGCTTTGAACCAACATCCACTTAGGTATGTCGTGGTGGGGACATAACCTTTGCAACTCCTTGAATGTGTCCCATGCTTCATACATAGATTCATTGGGTAGTTGGCAAAATGAGGTGGTATCATTCCTTATTTTTACTGTCCTGCTCGATGGGTAGTACTTGGACAAGAAATGCTTTCTGAGATCATTCCACGAGCTGACTGATTCACCGGGCAGCGAATATAACCGCGATCTAGCTATATCTCGAAGCGAGAATGGAAATAACATCAACTTGACTGCTTCTGTTGATACTCCATTATACCTGAAAGCTCCACATAAATTTTCAAAACGTGTCAGATGCCAATGTTGATCCTCATTTATCAAACCACCAAAATTAGAATTTTCAATCATGTGAATAATAGATGGCTTAATCTCAAACGTGTCTACTTGTATTTCTGGACGTAGGAATCTTGCATGATTTTGCGGGGTTCGTTGCGCATGATCCCGCATCATCCATCTTTGTTGCGGATCCTCAACATTTACAAGATTATTTGCGTTCGCCATTGATTTCTTTTGACCTCTTCTCAATATCTGAAAAGTTCGCTCAATCTCAAGGTTAAAGAGTAGCTCGTTTTCACTTCTACACTGTTGTCGCTTACACCTACGAAATGCAAATGAAAATTAGTAACTAAATTTAAGCACCTTATAAATGTAAAAAATAACAAAATAAATTCTGGCACAATCCCCGGCAACGGCGCCAAAAACTTCTTTGCTAAAATGCACATGCAAGTATACGGGTTAAACAAGTAGTAAGTGATGAGTGAGAGTATTGTCCCACAGAGATTGTTCAGGATGCTTTGTTGATTTTCAACCTAAGAAGCCTCAATTTAGTCAAAGTAGAGTCTTCATTGTTTAAATGATTTAATTCAATAATGAAAATAGCAACTAAACAAAAGCAAGTATAGAATAAATTAATGGATGAAAAACCCAAGACTATGAATCCCTTATCGTTCGTGAACTATCTGCACTCTCTCTTCCTCAATTCCCTCGGTTTCACGTTTACTAATCATAATTCTTATGATTAGACCTTTCTCGAGTTTTTAATGGTGAATTATAGATTACCGATAAACCTATATCTCTATAATAATGTACGAGCAACTATAACCCTTAATGTGTCAATTGTTGTCCCTAGGTTATATTCTCCCTCATCTAATCCTAAGTCACTCTCTCGAGTCCACTAAAGGATAAGAAATCAAACAAATCGGCGATCAGCCCAAAATGCGAGCATTAAGCACAAGAGAACATAACTAAACGTGAAACTTCACGAATTGATTCCGAAAAGACTTTAGACAATCACTACACGAGTCGGTTCATCACCGTCCTACATAAAAGATTCAGTTCCGCATACTAGCCAACAAGCAAAATAAGAAAAGAAAAGAAAGGAAGATCCCCATCGTCTTGTCCGATCTTTCTTCTTCAGCCGTCGCCTCGCAGCCTTCGTCTCCCCCTAATACACATGATTTAAACCTTTTTATAGCTAAGGTAAATCTTCCCAAAGCACCCTAGATTTTAGGAAATAACCTAAAAAGATCATCTCGCCCTATGGGGCCACACCAGATCCTCGTGTGGCCGCACAGACCTTTCTGTCCAATTTTGCTGTGCTTGTGTGGCCACACCAAATCCTCATTTGGCCACACGAGTCTACCTATCCACCAGCTTCCCTCTCGGCAACTCTACCATCTACCTTCTTATCGCTCCTCCTTCAAGATGTCTTCCTCGACATGGATTTCGCGTCGTATCGACTCCTTTTCCTGCAAATAACATCGTAAGTGGAAAAGTACCCAATAAATGCGACTAAACCAAAAATAATATGCAACTAACCAAATATGCACATCAATGTCGGATATCTAACACTCAATAGGCTCATAAATGGGACATATAACTCTAATCTCTTAGAGTTAATAAGGCCCCTCTCTCATTTTGCAGCGTTGTGTTAAGAACTGAGTGCATCACTCTTATGAGCCAAGAACTTTACCCAAGTATATCTTAACTAATCATCTACAACTACCATAGCACGTTTGTATCCCAGATTTTGGGTTCTGGTCGGACCAAACAGATCCATGTGTTTGTGGTGATTTGTTTTTCCAAAGAACATGCTTTGCAGAAGCTGTTTTCTTCAGAAGAGAGCTTCGGTAAACCTTTTACCAGCTCGTTTTTAGCACTCTTAGACAATAATTGAAAATTGTTGTGTCTCAATTTCTTATGCCAAAGAATAGTTTCATCTTTGTAGGAAACAAGGCATTTCTCTGTAAACAAAAGATTGTCTTGAACGATTATGTAGATGTTCTTTCTACGTTCAGCAATGAAGTAGACTTTGTCGTATGTCAAACCAGAATATCCTGCTACAATAAAGGTTATTTATATCCTTTATCACAGAGTTGGCTCACACTTAATAGACTATATATTAATTTGCAACCAGGAGAATAACGTCTATTTGCATTGTTTGTGATCTATCAATAGTTCTATTGCCTTTGATATAGCCTTTGCTATCATCGTAAAATGTCACAGAACCACAGTTCTGTAACTTCAAGCTTGAAAACTTAGAAGGATCCCGATTATGTGGCGTGAGCATCCACTTTCAAATACCATTTATCCTTCCTGGCTTTAGTTTTCAAGCATACCTACGATTAAGGACAAGTTAGGTTACAATAGGAACCCCCTTAAAGCCGGTTCCATAGAATTGTGACTTATTCCTTGAAAGAATTGCATTCAATATGCTTATTCCTAGAATTGCTTGTGACTTAACATTATCTGTGTCCAAGCATACCACGGTAGTGACAAGATTTAACCTTTTCTGCCGATCCGACATGGTTCTTAATGCTTGTTCTAGTTTGCTTATGTGCAGAAGCACAATATTTCACATAATGTTTCTGTGTAGAAACGGATTTCTATTTCTGCTCGACTATGGGACTGCTCACCGAACATTGTTTATGTGTCGCGTACCATACCTTATCTGAGTGTTCAGATTTGTTTCAATGATATTTTTGAATTTTAGGTAATAAACCCTTATTAGTCTCATTAAGTGGAGAAACCACTTCGTCACGATTAAATAACTCGTCCAACAACTTAGGAAGATGTTCTCTGATCAGAGGAGGTGCTCTGTGCTGAAGATAACAGCTTCCTTCACTAAGTCAGCCTTTTCTCTTCGGAGAGAAGTTAGCCGTGACTGCAGAACCTTGTTCTGCCTTTTTATCGAGTGATAATTTCGAGGATAAACATTTTACTTTTTCATGGAGTTCAGAAGGAAAATCCTTAAGTTCATTAGAAGGTAAAACGGACAAAGATGTAGAGATTTGTTGGCCCAATGATTAAGACTAAGAGAGGGATAAATTAGTATTAATGCCCAAAGGGTCACTTTTAAACTTTTTCACGGAACCCCAAACAACGGAAGACTTGACCTCTTGTAAGAACGGAACCTTTGTCAAGTTTCTGTTATCGAACCTCTGTGAGATTTTTGATGACTTTCGAAACCCAAGAGGTTCAAGTTTAAACGGACGTGTGAACAGAAGTAGTGTAATACCACCACCTGTAAATCGTCGGTTAACCTTCTGTTTGCGGCTTTTATACGAAATAAATCGCAAACAATGGTAAATGAGACACAAATTTATAATTATTCGGTAGAGACTACCTACGTCCACAAAAAATGTTGGGTGATTATCACTAATTAGAACGTATCAATGATGTAGAAGGTGATACAAGATCAACGCTCTATAGCACATGCACCCTACGGTACTACACTTTTACAGTTTGCACGGACTAGCATGACTCACGGTTTGCACGGGTTAGCGTGACTTACAATGGTAACCAAGTATCTGGATATTCTCCTCCTCGGACGGTGTCCTCGCCAGTTGCATAGTTACCCGCTACGACTTCCCCTCAGCTTCTTACTGAATAATCCCTTGGCTCTTTACCAAGAATGTATAGCAACCGCTGCGACCTTCCCTCGGCTTCTCACTGAGTAATCCCTCGACTTTCCCTCGGCTTCTCACAAAGAATGCTCCACTCCTCATGAAGACTTCCCCTCCACTTGTCACGGAGTAGATGTTCCTGCACACAACCATAACAGAATGTAGTTAGAGAACTAGGTCAGTCCCTCAATCCATGCTTCCATAATTATTGGCATTCACTTCGATCACTACATGTTGGCTCGTACACAGTCAGCAATCCTCCCCCGAATCCTGTTGCACGCCCTACCAATGCTATCCACAGACTCCAACTGAAGTCTGTCGTGCCCCCCATGTTAGTCTCCCAGAAGCTTCACCAATGATACTGCCTTTTGTAACTCACGCTCCTCCCGTGGTGCGGGAAGAACTCAAACGACACTCAAAAGCAAAATCAACCTAATATAATCGTCTATCAACTATTCTACACTGATACTCTATCACTAACAATGTCGAGTTAATCTATTTGTAACTATTCAAATGAATCTAAATTAAGCTAATAGTTTACATGACGTCTTGCGGCTGTAGATGGAAAGTATTTTGCTTCAAAATAAGGCATGCACTCTGTTAGTGCAAGAAACATATTAATCTCAAAAAATTGTTTCCAAATTGCGGCAGCATTACGTCTATCATGTTACCACTGAGAATCAATCAAAGATTGATTGATTTCATCCCTAGCCAGTAACGAATGGTCATAACATTCTGCAGACGTGTAACCTTCCGTAATAGGAAATAATCTTTTATCTATTTCCTAATTTAGTTGTTTTGGTCCAAATGTGGGTTACACATATATTTGGACGTTATCACCAGTGAAAATGTTTAAAGATGTTCGTCCATATCAAAATATGAATGAATGTGCACGCTCTTTAACCTACAGAATGCCATTATAGAACCTCCCAAGGTGATAACTATATTATTCACAAAAATGGGAAGAATGATCTCATCATTTCTTTTGGTAAGAAATTTACGTCTAATTGGCACTAATCGAATACGATAGGATTGACAATATTCCAAAGGAATATGTTCATTTACATTATCTATTATTAATTAATTAATTAATAAAATAAAAAATTTATTTATGGAAATAAATTTCCATATTTACCAAAGCTGTACTTACTCCTTTGGCATTGCAATCATACTTTCTCACATCATTCCTTTAACTAATGTAATGATTTTACTTATAGAACGTTCCCTTACAGTAACTTCTATACCTTAGAGCGAACTTCCACGGATTATATGAGCACCTTCTGTACCATATCATACAAGCTTCTATAGAATATAGAGGCAAGGTTTTCTATGGTTCATCATCATAACCATATTAACAAGATTACCTCTTCATCTAAGCCCGATTCGGTCTTTGAACGAGCCACGTAGCATTAGTTTGCCTTATGCTCCTCGTTAGCCTCAGATTCATCGTCTTCCTCATCACTCCAAGTGAATAAGGCTCTTCGTTTGTTTCGAGAAGGCTTTTGCTTCCCAGTTAGTAGAGGACATTCATTCTTCATGTGTCCCAGTTTCTTACACTCGTAACATACCGACCACTTTTTATCTTCTAGATTAGAATACTTGGGTTTAACACTTCGTTTGAAGCGTTTCTTGCAAAGAAGTTTGTTCAAACCTTTTACAAGGAGAGATCCTCATGTGTTTATGCTTCTATGTCATCTGATTCATCATCCCTAGAGGCAGATGCCTTAAAGGCAATAGATTTGGGGCTTAGTGGACCATTTATCTTCCTCATAGGAAAGTAGAGAGCTCATAAGCTGATCCAACCTTACAGTTGTTAGATCTTTGGCTTCCTCTATTGTGGTTTTCTTAGCTTCCCAAGTAATGGGCAATGATCAAAGGACCTTCCTCACGAATTCAACATTAGTGCTAGCTTTCCAAAGAAGGGTTAAGCTGCTGACGATTGTGTTGAGTCTATCATCCATTTCTAATATTGACTCATCAGAGTTCATTTTGAAAGCTTCATACTATTGCACGAACAAATTCTCTCTCGTTTCCTTGACTTGATCTATCCCTTCATGGGTTGAGACAAGCCGATCCCAAATTTCTTTTGTCGTTGTACAAGCAGAAATTCGGTTATAATATATAGGAGATAGAACACATTGTAAAAAGTTAATAGCCATAACATTCAACTTAATGATTTCAGCTTCCTTGTCCTCTATGAATCAGATAATCCCTAAACACCTCAGTTCGCGGGATACTATCCAAAACTCCATTCTTGTGTGCCAGCCGGAGAAATTTTGTCCATCAAATAATGATGGATTATAACTGTTGAGTCCAACAGCGTGTGTGTACCCCATTTGCATCATATCGGATCCCTCAACAAGCGATTAAGCGTTCATCCTTCATCTTTCAGCCCGCTCTAATACCAACTGTTGGCATATGATTGCACTAAAAATGAGGGTTGAATTAGTAATATAATTTATGGCACATTTCCAATTAAATCTGATAATAGAAGCATTGCTATATCAAATTATAAAATCTAGATCTGCTGGACAGATTTCCAGTTCTGAGGTATGGAATCTTATGTTTAAGTGACACAAAGATTTATAGTCGTTCGGCAAACAATGCCTACGTCGACTCTCCTGGCGCTCACCCAAATTACAACGTATTCACTAAATAAGAGCAACGGAAATTACAAATGCACACTTCCAGTGGAAATGTGACTAACTTACGCACAGACACTCTGTGACTAACAATGGCTCCTCAACGCGTGGCTTAACAGCTACCACACTGCCAAATATGGTTTAATGGCTACCACTCGCAAAACGTGGCTTAACGGCTACCACCCGCCAAACGTGGCTTAACGGCTACCACCTGCCTTGCGTATGACAACCCGTCACATGACTTTCTTTACACACAACCTGTGTGACTAACAATCTGCACGAATAGTCTGCAGCTACAAAATACTATTTCTTAAGAGATGATCTGCTCGGTGAATGAACAATGGACGCTTTAAGCTTTTGCAACGGTGAAGACTCGAAGGGTTCTGGTAAGCTCTCAGGTAGAATGACAAGTTTGAAGTGTGTCTTCACTCTTGCTCTCAAGCTTGTTCGTAGATGGGAGTTCCCTAAACAATCACAACAGCTAGTTGATCTTTTGTCGTTATTTCATGATCGATCTTGTGGGATAAATTCCAAAACCATAAAGCATTATCCAAAAGAACACTAGATAATAACAAACCAGGTTAATCGACCAGGTTATCTAAGTTCTGCGTCAGCAAAAATAGAACTTTCCATCTATAGAATTGGCTTCGGGATCATATGTTTCCTTAGAAAGAAAAATTTCCCATCCCACCATATTAGGGCGATATTAATCAGATCAGATCGTGCCATATTCCATAAAAAGAAAGTTTTTTTTGGAAATATATCCATGATATCTTTCCAAAACTAATAAGGAATGAACTTGATAACCAAGTCCCTTCCACAAACGAACCTAGACTTAATTTATGGATTAATTCAATAATAATTAATATTAAGTCTAATAAGGATAAGTATCCTTAGGGCTCACATTTAGACAATCTCCAATAAGAAAATCCTCATTCATAAAAGTGTCATTCTGTAACCATTGTAAGTATTCAAATAAGGAGAGTTATGACGTCTGTGACATAGAGGCTTATCTCTACGATCGAGATTGTGGATTATATAACAGATATTTCTAATGGTGAGATTTCTTCCTCCGTTAAAGTCCTCCACATAATTTTTTTTTTGTATTGCCTAGATAATAGAGACTAGCTTCTACAGTCGAAGACTTGTTCCTTTGAAAACTTAAATAGCACATTAGCAATGCTTAACCTTTTTCAACATCAAAACAAGATTATATTAACAAAAAAATTTTTTTTTAAATTAATGTCTTTTATAAAATAATGTGGTTTTGAAAATCTTTCAAAAGACGTTTAAAAAGATGATAAGAAGAAAACGGACTAAACTGAAATCAACTTGCCTTCTCTTCTCTTCGTCCCACCAATGCTTGTGTTCCCAGTATGGGTCACATGATTTTTTATGGGGACCCTAGTTGGCTAAGGTTATATTTGCTTTTATTTGATTCCTTTTTTTCTAATGTTTGCTTTTATTTGATGAGATTCTGATTTTATTTTATTTCTTTCGTGGTTGAGCTCCCTTTCGCTTGACTCATTTCTCTAAACAGGTTTTTCATAACGAATGGCCCTTCTGGCTAGCTCGTTTCAATCCCTTAAAACTTCTCTTTTGAGCTTCTTTATAAGCTAGAAGTGGAGGAAATCCTGATCAATGGCGATAAGTTCGGTCTTAGATGCCGAAGTCTTGCATCTTATCCTCGCCTTTTGAAGCCTATTCAGGAATACTACCACAAGTTCCCCAGGTTGCTGTTTTATGTGGGTGAGGTCCCGCATAGTTATCGTCGGATCAGTCTGGGTGAACGCATTGAACTTGCATTTCTACGCAATTTCGGAACAAGTCTGGAGGCAGGTTGATTTACCACGTAACAGCGGCTCCAGTAAGGGAGCTAGGAAACAAACGGAGTCTCTAGTACCTTGTAGTGTCAACCTCTCCAGCCTGGGGAGTTGACGTATATGAGAACGCTTTCTTTACCCGAATCCATAAATCTACCGAATCATGTAAGATTCTTTTCCAATTGAGAAGAATCCGCCTGGACGTTTGTGTCTGAACAACAATATGCTTTATAGGGGATATATCCTCTTCACCTGAGAAATGGGTGAATTTAGGTACTCGATACCCCCTTGGGAAAGGGTGCTCCCTGTCGGTATTCTTCGGGAAAGGAGCACGATAAAGCTCGACTTCATTTGGATCACTTGCCCCTAGGGATAGCCTGCTCGACCAGCCATGTAACATAGTCCCTTATTTCGAAAACAAGGCCAGGTGGAACCCTCGCCTCTTGTGCCATCACTCCTCTTCTTTGCGAAGATTGTGGGATGTATTTAGGAAGATGATTCTCCTCAAAGGGACAAAAGTCATCACACTCCATCCACCCGTAAAAGGTCTCCTTCCTATCGAACGGAGGTTTATATATAGCCCGGTAGTCCTGCCGTTCCGCCGCTCTCCTCTTGTTAATCACAAGTGGAGGGTGAAGGTATACAGCTACTTTGAGACCTTTGGAGATATTAGGAATGTCATCAGTGCCAAGTTTCTTCTTCCCTTCATCTATGGATGCCCTATGTGCATCATAGTCACACGGGAGTAGAGTTATTTAGGTCAATTTCATACCTAGATAATGTTATATATGTGAAATATTGCGTTCAGTGCATAATAATATTTCTTGATATTTCACATTATTCCTGAGAAGTTTGGATATTGCCGAATTTTGGGTTTATTTCAAGATAAAAGCAGAAAAAAGAAGATTTGGGCGTATCTAAAGAGATTTCGTGTAGCTACAAAGGAGAATCGTACAGCTGCGCGACAGGAAGAATGATGGATGAAATGTCGAAACTTGGTGCAGCTGAACGAAAAGGTGTTCCAGCTGTACGGTGTGGCCAGAAGTTGGACAAAAACTTGGTGCAGCTGCACCAGATCTTCGTGCTGCTGCAAAAAAAAAGATTTTATTCCATATTTTATTTTTAGGCTGTATAAAAGTTCTTTATTCACCCTTGCAAGGGAGTTAGACTATCGTTTGGGATGTTTTTCTTTTATTTGATTTGTGTTTCGAAGAAGATGCTTGGCCAAACTTTCTTTACTGGGATTATGTTGAATTGAATTGCGAAGTAGAATTTCTGGAACTCGGTTTAGAACAAATTCGTACTTTGGATGTTTACTTGATTCGTTTGATCTTAACGCATGCAATTTATCTAGCCAACGAATTGTATTGATTTGTTATCCTAATTTAAGCTCGGGAGAGGAATTTTAGGAGAGAATAGGAAGGCTAGCTAGTAAGTAGTATCGGGAAATATACTTCTAAGCAACCATCAAAGGATTGAATCTTAAAGCATTTCTTGCCTTCGCAATTCACTACAGGGATATAGGTTTTATGATGGTTTGGAATAGTCCTTTGTAAACTCGAGAGAGGCACTTTGGGACATGAGAATTAGTTAGTAAACAAAATTAGTATGAATATGGATAAGCAAGTGAAGGGGTTTAACGAATCAAGGAGGGATACGTGATCTTAGGCTTTTTCCACTGATTGAATTCAGATTTCTTTGCTTTGATTTTTGGTTTTCTTTAGATTAGTTTTTAAAGTTTTAAACTTATTTCTTTTATTGGCTTGTCTACATAAGAATTGCAATTGTGTATGCTAAAAGGTTCTATTTGCAATCCTCGTAGGAACGACAACTCTACTTATCTCTATATTACTTGTTGCGATCTGTATACTTGCGGTGTGCGAATTTAGCTATTAGAGATTGGTTGTTGATTCACCCCGTATTTTGAAAGGGCTGCCTCCTGGTATTCCCGAGATGGTCTCCAAGTTATGGACAACATAGTCCATTCGTGAGCCGATTCTTTCATTGAAAGTGTCGCGCTTCTCATCAATGGCATTGATCTTCTCCATCTAGAGTTGTAAGGCAATCATGATGGTAGATAGTCCCCCAGCCATGTCAAGGTTTAGGGTTTTATCCCCATCCTTGTTTTCTCCATCGGAATTCTCGATCATGTGGTTGTTCGAGTTTTTACCAGTCCTCATTATTGGCATTATTAGTAATTCTCCCACTACGGTCGCTAAAGGCGTGTTGGCTCCGGCACTGACCACTAAGACAACCGGATCTAAGCACGCCGGTAATCTTTGGCATTACAAGTAACTGCTACTCGGAGGGTCTTTTGTATGTATGTGGTTATCATTAAATGAAAAGGAAGAAGACAAGAAATTACCCTAAGCAGAATAGTTACGAATGCCATTATAATACCTTCGGCAGAAACAAGATCGCAAGAACCCTTGAACGCTATAATGCTTAGGATAAAAGACTGTATTTGTCTATCTGTAGCGATGTTTGTGTATGTCTATTGCCTAGGTAAGAGAAACTATATATACTACACTAGCCCTATGTGAAAACGAAAATGAATTAATGTATATATATTTAGTAGCCGTACTGCCAATCTTTGTGAAATGTCTAATTTCCATTCAAGTGCTCTTGGCGATTATTCCCTTTTATGTCTCAGGATCGTCCAAATCTTCCAATGACAGCCAAGAATTGACCCTATTTCCCACTACTTAGCTGCAGAGGTTCCTCGTTCACCAAGCTAATTGTCGCTTCATCCTCTTCTGTCACCTGGTAAATCTCGTCGCCTAGAAACCCCTATCGTTCGATAGCCCTTTCACCCAGAAGCCTTAGCCTGGCGTGTTTCCGCGGCTACCTTCCATGTTTCCACCGTATTTTGGACCATTGATCCACATATGACGTCGAGATCTGTGGCCTAGAATTTTTGTTGCTAAACACTACTTCTTAAGGATCGTGGAGATCCTCGATCAATTGAAGAATTGTAGAGAAGTTATCCCAGATTGAAAATTCTTGGAGAAAATTCTAAGAAGGCCACAAAATTTTGAGCATTTGATAACCGTGATTGAAGAGATGAAGGATCTCGCAGAGGATTTCATCTATGAGTTGACGGATTCTATAGAAGTCCATGAGAAACGGGTTAGTAAGTACACCGCCTCGATAGAGCAAGCATTTCATGCGAAGTTGAATGTTTCATAGCAGAAACAAGAATGTTGGGAAAGAACATAAGGTCTTATGGCAGAGGACACAACAACAGGTCTGGTGTCTATGGCAGAGGCTATATAAAAGGAAACTAGAAGGTCAGCACAAAAGCGGTCATAGAGAAGGAGAAGCCGCATCTCCAGAAAGCATAACTATGAAACAAAAGGTTGTCGTCTTAGAAGCAAAAGATGCAAGTTTCCCACTCATTCAGATTGTCATTGCTAGTATAAGTATAAAGATAAAGAACATAAGCATGAGAACAGAAGCTCGGTAAATTTCTTTGATGAAGATGAACTTTCAAAAGTTTTTTATTCTTCCTCTAACTCCATACAAGATATAAATGAGTATGGTTGCTCGAAAGAGGCTGTAGCAACCTTGCCACAGGGATCCAGAAGAACTTTGTGGAGCTTGATGAGAAATACAATTCTCTTTGAAAACTTGGTGACAACAAGAAGTTGAAGATAGATGGTAAAGATGTTACTTCAGTTTTTAACGTAGAATGTCAACATAAGAGAATACACGACGTCTTATATATTCCAGAAATCACACAGAACCTACTAAGTGTAGGACAGATGAAAAAATAAATGGATATAAGATGGTTTTTGCACAAGGTCAATGTGTTATAACGAACATAAGATGAGATCATGAAGATGACGTCTAACAATTTCTTCCAGTTAAAGATGACTACTTGCAACAATGTTGTTCTCAAAACTAAGGCTATAAATGATTATCGTCTTGGGCATCTCAGATACATTTGAATTGGAAAGGTCTAACATCTATTGAAGCAAAATGATATGTTGAAATATGTTGATAAGACTTCCTTCTATACAAGATGATGAAGGTGACGTTTATGGAGAATGTGTCTTCGGAAAGCATCATCGTCTTCCATTCCTAAACACATCATGGAGAGCTAAAGCCCCTCTCGAGCTAGTTCATGCGGACATTTGTGGACCAACTCAAGCTTCGTCTCCCAGTAGGAGAAGATATTTTCTGTTGTTCGTAGATGACTTTACAAGAATGATTTGCTTTACTTTCTTGAGATGAAGTTGGAAGCTTTTACCACCTTTGTAAAGTTCAAAGCAATTGTAGAAAGTCAAAGTGGGTACAAAATAAAGACCTTAAGGACATATCGCAGAGGAGAGTTTCTGTCAAGGCCATTCTCAGACAACTGCTAACAGAAGGGGATACAGAGGCAGTTAACTGTGCAATATTCTCCACGGCAAAATGGAATCACAGAAAGAAAAAACAGAATAATAATAGAGATGGTCAGAAGCATGCTGAAGGGTAAATGTCTACCCGACAAGTTCTGGGCAGAATCTGTTAACACATATGCCTACTTCCTGAATAGATCCCTACCAAAAGCGGTTAGGAATAAGACAACATATAAAGCATGGCACAGAAGAAAGCCCGTGGTGAATCATTTGAATGTATTTAGGTCTGTCAAATATGCACTCGCACCTTCTTAAGGAAGAGAAACGTTTGATGAGAAATGTGAGAAGTTGATTTTCATCGGATATAATGATGAATCGAAGGGATATCGTCTGTATAATTCAAGAATTGACATGTTAGCTCTATCGAGAGATGTTATCTTGGATGAACTTGCAGCTTGAAAGTGGCAGGAAGAGTCTTCTTTGACTCAGACGTTCTAGTTTACAGAAGCAGTATAAGAAGCATCTGTACAGATCCCTATCAGAACAATAGAAGAAGTATCAGTAGTTACAGTACAGAATCCCATTGGAACAATAGATGCTAGTTATTCTAAAACCATTGAAAAAACAAAGGGTCCTCACCACCGAGGAGGTATTGATCATTCACCGAAACTTATGAGCAAGCTAACTTTGCCCTTGCTGCATTTGGACCACAGAACTTTAAGGATGTAGCAAAAGAAGAAAAATGGAGAAATGTCATGTAGGACGAGATGACTTCTATAGAGAAGAATGACCTATGGTCTTGGTCCAGAAGCATAAAGCTTGTATCATAGCAAAAGGCTACTCACAAAAGCGTGATAAAGACAATTCGTTTTGTTCTAGCCATTGCAGCCTAGAAGGAGCTAGAAGTATTGCAGCTTGATGTCAAGTCATCATTTTTTGATGGAGTATTAGAAGAAGAAGCTACGTTGAGCAACCATAGTGATTCGTGATGAAAGTCACAAAAGAGAAATCCTACAAACTACATAAGGCTCTATATGGTTTGAAACAAGCACCAAGAGCATGGAATTGTAGAATTGATTCATACCTACAGAAGAAAGGATTCTCCAGAAGCTTGATAGAACCTTCGCTATAAATACAGAAAGTGGGTGTTGTTTTTCTAACAACATGTCTCTATGTGGATGATTTGATCTACACTAGCACCAATAGAAGCTTCGTGCAGAAGTTGAAGGAAGCCATGATGGAAGACTTCGAGATGACAGATCTTGGCTTGATGAAATACTTTCTCGGATTTCAAGTGAAGTAGAAGAAACGGGAGATTTTCATTTCTCAGGAGAAGTAGATGAAATACTTTAGCGGATCCGTTAAAGAAGTTTCATATAGAGAATGCACGGTTAATTTCTACCCCAATGTCACTCAATAAAAAGTTACAGAAGTAAGATTCCATATAAGGCTTTGACTCTAAAATCTACAAAAGTCTGGTGGGTTCTCTTATCTGTCTCACTCACACTCGGACTTATATTTTTCATTTTATTAGTTTGTTGTTTAGATTCACGAGCAACCCATTAGAACTCATTTAACAATAGCAAAAAGGGTTATACGCTACCTAAAAGGCACAAAGAAAGTTGGACTGAAGTATACAAAAGAGCATAAGGATGATTTGGTGGGTTTTGTAGATAGTGATAGGGTAGGATGCGTAGATGATCGCAGAAGAACATCTTGATGCATTGGGATAGAACCCATTTCATGGAGTTCAAACAAGCAAAGTGCCACTGCTCTCTCATTTGTAGAAGCTGAGTGCATATTAGAAAATGCGGCAACAAGAGAAGTTGTCAAGCCCAACTGGTTCCTTCTCGAGCTTTAACAAAAGCACATAGAGATTCGTCATCAGTTAATCAAAGAGATGGTTTCGTACAAGTAGATTCTTATAGAGTTTAACAGTACCCATTATCAACCAGTAGATGTTTATACTAAAGTAGTATCTTTGGTGAAGTTCGAGACATTCAAATACTTCTTGAAGATAATAAATTAAGAAGGGGTGTTGAAGGTAATTTATGATAAATGTTAATGTGGTATTAGAGTTAAATAATAGAAATATAATTAAATGAACATTGAATAAACTAATAAATCTATGTCATTAAATAGGGTCATTAAGGTAGTTTAACTTAGTCTTTTGAGTTTTCTACTCCTCCCTGTAAATAGTGAATCTTATAATCATTTCAAATGAATAAACAAGAAAGTATTTTGCAGCCTAAACATTTAAACTCCACCAAATATTCATTAGGAGCAACAACTCTACATAAAGTTTCATGTGTCACACATAAAGTCATCGACAATACAGAACTACGTTTTGTTAGCACCTTCTCCATTTTCATTAAATCCTTTCACACATAACCGCCAACAGATCTTCCTTTATTTATTTATTTTTTAACCATTAAATCAAATCATTATTAAATGATTGATTTAAGTTAGGAAGATTTATTTGACTTACATCAAATCAAAGGTTTGATTTGACTTTGATCATGCTTAAAAAGAATTTATTGAAATGAATTCTAATTAAGAATAAAACAATCGCATCATCAAAATTAATCAAATAATATTACAGATTATTTTATTATTAAGGAATGATTAAACTATTTCAGTCAAATCTTCATCGGTTTCACATATTTTAAAACAGTTTAATTTGGGAAGGTTTACTTTCTATAAAAACTAACCACGTCAGGTAAATCATTTGATTTGATTTACCCCTTAATTTATAATTTTTCTAGGATATTTTCCAAATAAATTCCAAATAAAATATTTTTGTAAAAAATTATTTATAAATGTGATGGATCATTCAGATGGATTCATTGAACACAGACTGATCATATGGTAATATTATAAACCCGAAATATTAAAATAATATGAGAAAAATAATATCGCATTAAGTTATTCTCAACTTAATTAGTTTTTTCCTTAGAATTCTTTCTGTAGTGTGATTTTATTTGGTTATGAACACCTAAAGACATATTAAACTTACTTATATATTGTATTAAATGTCAAATTAATTTCATATATTTCATATTTTATTTATATGGAGTAAAAAATACCAGTTTGTTTTTTCAAAAACTAATATTTTGGTCCAAAGTTGAGATATTCCGGTTGAAAATATTACAAAAGATATTGCAATATATCATATTATATATGAATAATATTCTAGTATATTATTTGGTTAAGATTTTTTATATATATTAAATTGGAGAACAAGTTACTGGATATCTATAAATGTCATATTATATATAAATAATATTCTAATATACTATTTTGTTAAGATTTTGGAGGAATGTTAAATTGGAGAACAAGTTAATGGATATCAATAAATAGGGATTTTTCTAGTTTGTTAGGCATGATGGTATGACACAGAGTGTGTGGTGTCTCTTAAGAGAAAATCATCGGGTCAGGGTAGACGATATACTAAGAGATACGAGGTTTGGGATTTATTGTTTCTCGGGCGGGTGAACGACGCACTTAAATGCTTTTGTAATCCTCGTGATCTGATGGATCTCTAGAGGATCGCCCGTATACGTGTTTTCCCAAGAAATGCTATTAGAACGGGTCATGAAGATGACCGTGATTTTGCCTATAAAGTTAGATGTGATGAAGCTATGACTGGGAACTTTGGACTATGACAGCGGAGGGTGAAGGGATGGTGAAGGTACCCATAGGAAGAAAGCCAACGGACTTGAGCAACGTAGATAAGATGGAGATAGACTTTGTCTTATAAATAACACAATGTATGATGTGATAGATGAAGAGTCACCAGCAGCGGTGTGGTAGAAACTAGAGTCTAGGTGCAAGTCAAAGTCATTGCCGAACTAACTCTATCTCAAGCAAAGTTGTACGATTTGAGGATTGAGGCGGACGTGAAATTGAGCCAACACATAAATGTGTTGAATCGGCTCATCAACGATTTATTGAGGATTAATTTAAAGTTCGACGAGGAAGAAAAGGCACTGATTATTCTGAATTTGTTAAAGCATGAATGCTTTCGGGAATCTCCATACGACTTTAACATGGGGTACGGATACGTTAGACTTTGAGAATAACGTTGGTGCTTCGTTGGGATTCCAATCCCAATGTTGGGCTCGTAATTAGAAACAAGTAAGATCGTTGCAGAAGTGATCGATCGAAGTCAAAGTCTTGGAAGCATGCGTCGTGTTAGAGGTCGGAAAGGAAAGGATACTAGAAAAAAGAATTGTAAGGAGAAGAGGAAATGAGATGAAAATCATTCATTGTGTGGGAACTTAGCTAAATTCATGGAGACGAGCTCAAATGGTGACGATAACGTCCTTCCGGCCATAGCATACCTTATAAGTGAGCAATGGATTTTTAATTCTGGATTTTTCTATCATATAACACTAGACATAGAGTACTTTTCAGCTTACCAGAAAGTTTGTTATGGAGAAGTCCGCAAGGAACACAACTCAGAGTGTCGGGTGACCATGGTCGGAACAATGAACATCAACATGAACAATGTTGTACTAAGGCCATTGATGGGGGTACGTCATGTTCCTGTGTGGAAGAAAATTCCAATTTCTCTTGGAGTCCTGGATAACAAGGGGTATCGACATAGTTTAGGAGGTAGTATCCTAAAGGATTGGGGAACACTTGTGCCAATGAAGACGAAGAAGATTTGAGGTATTTATCATCTTATAGGAAAAATTGTGAGTGAGAACTTCTCACGTAGCCCGATAGGATACGGATCCGGGATTATTGGTCGAGGTAGATTGTTAGCTAGCAACGCGGGCACATGAACGATGTGTATGCGCTTAAGGGTGTCAAGCGAGGTAAAACCGACGAGAAAGTTCGATCGTAATGTTTGCACCGATGGTGAAGTGGAATAAAGTTCCAGATGGAGAGTTCTGATAATAACCGAAGTGTGAGACTTTTCGGGGTGCCACGGAAGAATTATTTGAAACTAAAAGTACGGAGCATGGATGAGAGCTGGAGGCAAGATGCACAATGGTTGCGCGAGAGCGCGAGTAGTGTGATCGTGTAAAATGTAGAGCGATTGTCACATGCGATGGCAACACACATCGAAAACATGATGGATGAAGGGAGAGCTCTTCTGAACTCAGGGAAGAAGAACTCAGGTACTTCGGCCCAAGATAGAGATTGTTAACATTTTGGTTCAAAGTTGAGATATTTTCGGCTGAAAATATTACATGGATAAATTATCTAATATTATTATATATTAGATTATATATTGGTAATATTCTAGTAAACTATTTTGTTAAGATTTCCGGTATATTATAGCTTGGAGAATAAGTTTAAGCATGGTTATATGACACGATGTGTGATTTCTTGAGAGAGAAAATTATCGAGAAACTGTAAACTATGTTCGAAGAATTCCTGGTTTGGGAATTTCCTATTTCTCAGGCGAGTGAGCGACACAACTGTATGTTTTTATAATTCTAATCATCTAGTGGAATCTCTAGAAGGCTTCCCATAAGTGTAGATGTTGACACACAAATTAACACAATTGTGTCAACCGTAGACCGATTATTTGACTGAAAAACGTGAATTTTGCGTGCAATGTTGTTTTCATTTAAGTTTCACACACAACAGTCGAAGTTCCCCAATAAGCTTTCAAGTGTTCCTATTAACTCTAGAAGAATCTCCTTCTGCGAAACCATCTCTCTAATGAAATGATGATGAAGTTCTATATGCTACCGTGCATGGAAAGTTGGATTCTTGGTCATAGTAATTGCAGATTGGTTATCATAGAAGATTGTTGTTGGCTCGTCCACTTTCTGTTGTAACTCTAGAAGTAACCTTTTGAGCCAGACAGCTTTTCTTTGTGGCTTCATTTGCTATGATGTACTCACCTTCTGCAATTGAGACTGCAACAATGCTTTGCATCTTTAAACTCCATGAAATGTGCTTTGTTCCAATGCAAAACAAGTATCCTGATGTGCTTCTACGATCATCCAAGCTTCATGCCCAATCACTATCTACATAACCAACTAGATCATCTTTCTGCTCTTTGTATACTTCAGTCAAACCTTCTGTGTGCCTTTTAGGTAGAATAGAACCCTTTTTGCTGCTGTGAAATGAGTTCTAATGGGATTGCTCATGAATCTAGATAGCAAACTCACAAAATGAACAATATCAGTCCGAGTGTGAGTGAGATAGATAAGAGAACCAACCAGGCTTCTGTAGATCTTTGAGATAAAGCCTTCTGTAACTTCTCATTGAGTGACATTGGAGTAGAAATTGGCTTCGCATTCTCCATACGAAACTTCTTCAACAGATTCGCTATGTACCTCTCCTTTCTTCTGCTTCACTTTGAAAACCGAGAAAGTACTTCATCAAGCCACGGTCTGTCATCTCAAACTATTCCATCATGGCTTCCTTAAACTTCTACAGCAAGCTTCTGTTGGTGCTAGTGTAGATCAAATCATCCACATAAAGACATGTTATTAGAAAATCAGGACCAACCTTCTGTATGTATAACGAAAGTTCTACTTGGCTTTTGGAGAATCCTTTCTTCTGTAGGTAGGAATCAATTCTACAATTCCACGCACTTGGTGCTTGTTTCAAATCATATAGAGCGTTATGCAGTCTGTAAACTTTAGCTTTTGTGCCTTTCATCACGAATCCTTGTGGTTGCTCTACGTAGACTTCTTCTTCTAGTACTCCATTTCGAAATGCTGACTTAACATCAAGCTGGAATACTTCAAGCTCCTTATGTTCTGCAATGGCTAGAACAACACGAATTGTCTCCATCCTTGTTACAAGAGCAAAAGTTTCTGTAAAATCAATGCCGGGCTTCTGTGAATAGCCTTTTGCTATTATGCGAGCTTTATGCTTTTATATGCTTCCATCTTCATTATACTTGGTCTTGTAGACCCACTTCAAGCCGGTAGCTTCATTTCCTTCTAGGAGATCGACCAATGACCACGTCTCATTCTTCTCTATAAAAGTCATTTCCTCCTTCATGGCATTTCTCCATTTTTCTTCTCTGGTTGCCTCCTCAAATTTCTATGGCTCAAATGCAGCAAAGTTAGCTTGCTCATAAATTTCAATGAATGATCGATACCTCCTTGATGGTGTATCTCCAATAAAACCCTTTGCTTTTGGAATGGTTCTAGAGGAACTAGCTTCTGTTGTTCCGATGGGATTCTGTACAGTAACTTATGCTGCTACTTCTGTTGTTTTGATAGGGTTCTGTACAGATGCTTATGCTACTGCTTCTATATAGTAGAACATCGAAGACTCTTCCAGCTACTTCCAAGCTACAAGTTCATCAAAGATAACATCTCTCGACAGAATTAACTTGTCAGTATTCGGATTATACAAATGATATCCCTTCGATTGATCACTATATCCGATGAAAATCAACTTCTCACCTTTCTCATCAAACTTTTCTCTTCCTTGAGAAGGTTTGAGTGAATATCCAATACACTCAAATACTTTCAAATGATTTACCACGGGCTTCCTTCTGTGCCACGCTTTATATGGTGTCATGTCCCTAACTTCTTTTGTAACTGATCTTTTCAGAAGGTAGGCAGATGTGTTAATAGCTTTTGTCCAAAACTTGTTGGGTAGACCTTTGGCCTTCAGCATGCTTCTGGTCATCTCTACTATGGTTTTGTTCTTTCTTTCTATAACTTCATTCTGCTGTGGAGAATACTACATGGTCAACTGCCTCTGTAAACCCTTCTGTTGGCAATACTCCAGGAATGATCTTGACAGAAACTCTCCTCCGCGATCTATCATGGAGGTCTTAATCCTGTATCCACTTTGGTTCTTTATAAGTGCATTGAACTTCATAAAGGTGGCAAAAGCATCTGACTTCCTCACAAGAAAATAAAGCTAAATCATTCTAGTATAGTCATCTACGAACAACAAAAAGTATCTTCTGTTACCGAGAGACGGAGTTTGAGTTGGTCCACAAATATCTGCATGAACCAGCTCGAGAGGGGTTTGAGCTCTCCATGATATGTTTGGGAATGGAAGACGATGATGCTTTCTGAAGACACATCCTTCACAGATGTCACCTTCTTCGGCTTGTATAAAAGGTAGTCCTACCACCATATCCTTCTACTTCAATAGAGCTAGTCCTTTCCTCTTCAAATGTCCATACCCGAGATGCCAAAGATGAGAATCATTTACAACCTCAGTCTTGAGAACCACATTGCTACAAGGAGTCATCTTTAATGGGAACAAGTTGTTGGATGTCATCTTCACGACCGCGACCTTATGTCCGTTATATCACATCGACGTTCTGTAAAAACCAACTTATATCCATTTTTTCATTACTTGTCCCACACTTAGTAGGTTCTGTGCGATCTCTGGAGTGTAGAAGACGCCGTGCATCCTCTTATGTTGACCTTCTGCACTGAAAACTGAAATAACACCTTTACCTTCTATCTTTAACATCTTGTTATGTCCAAGTTCCAAGAGAGAGAATTATATTTCTCATCAAGCTCCACAAAGTTCTTCTTGATCCCTGTGACATGGTTGTTATGGCCACTATCAAGAAACCATAGCTCATTCATATCTTGCACAGTGTTAGAGGAAGAGTAGAAAATTTAGAAGGTTCATCTTCCTTAGAGAAATTTACCGAGCTTTATCCTCATGCTTCTGTTCTTGCTTTTGCTCTTTATCTTTGTACTAGCTATCACGATCTGAATGAGTTGAAAACTTGCTTCGCCTGCACCGAAAACGACAATCTTTCGTTTCCTAATTATTCTTTATACAGATGCGGCATCCTGCTTCTCCATGACCACTTGTCTGCTGACCTTTTGGTTGTCCTTCGACATAGTCGTTGCCTCTGCCACGAGACTTGCCTCCATGTCCTTTATCGTAGGACCTTTCGTTGTTTCCAGAACGTTCTTGCGTATGCTTAGAAACATTCAACTTCGCTTGAAATGCTTGCTCCACCGGGGCTGTGTATTTGCTGACCCGTTCCTCGTATGCTTCTAGAGAATCCATCAATTCAAAGATGGAAACTTCTGCGAGATCATTCATCTCTTCAATCACTATTACCACATGCTCAAACTTCTATGGCAAGCTTCTGAGGATTTTCTCCACGACTTTTCGATTGGGAACAACTTCTCCACAACTCTTCAATTGATTGAGGATCTCCACGATCCTTGAAAAGTAGTTTTTGGTTGTTTCTGCATCTTTCATGGCAAGATTGTCGAAGTCTCTTCAATGGTTTTACAGCATTATAGATATCACCCTATGTGACCCTTTGAACTCCTTCTTTAGGACCTCCCATGCTTGATTCACCTTCTTCAGGCCGAATATCCTAGGGTAGATGGTTTTTCTCACGGATTGTTGCAGAATCCGCAATGCCAGGCCATTCTTCATTACGTTTTCCTTGTACGCCTTTTGCTCATCTTCTGTGGGGTTGATGACACATTCTGCGGAAGTGTTGTCACCTTCCGGGAGAGAGATTCCTTTTGGAACTTCTTCGTAACCTTCCTCCACAAATTTCCATAGATCTTGCGAAAGGAAAATGGTCTCCATTTGAGAACTCCAATAGTCGAAGTGCTCACCGTTAAAAATGAGGATTTGGTTGAGAGAATAGGTGAAGACCATGTTGCCAGCGAATATAGACATGACCTTCTGCGCTCTGATACCAAACTTGTTGGGGGTTATTTCTGAAAGAATTGGATATGAAGGGAGAGTGTGCTAGCAGAACGTAGGTTTTGTACTGCCGACAACCTTTTGTATGATAGAGGAAACCTTCTGTAGAGCTGCTGCACCTACGAGAAATGTATATTGGAGTGTTTTAGCTACGGAAATGATATCTCTTTCTTAAATTTTCTCTTACATGAAATGTCTACATGTCCCTTTTATATAGGGAGGATTAGCAAACTCAAACGACCACAGAAACCACTACCTTAAATGACAAATTTAATAATCTACTTCAATATCTCACTTAATGACATTTTCGTTACTAACTTTAATATCCCATTAACTTTGATCATAAATTACCTTCAACAATATTATAGTAAACTATTTGGTTAATATTTCCGATATAATATAGCTTGGAGAATAAGTTTAAGCATGGTTATATGACGCATTGTATGATGTCTTGAGAGAGAAAATTATCGAGTAACTATAAACTATATTCGGAGAATTCATGGCTTGGAATTTTCCTATTTCTCGGGCAAGTGAGAGACACAATTGTATGTTTTTATAATTCCGTTCATCTAGTGGAATCTTCTAGGCTTCCGATAAATGTAGATGTTGATAGACAAATTAACACAATTGCGTCAACAGTAGACCGATTATTTGACCAAAAAACCTAAATTTTAGGTTCACTATTGTTTTAATTTAAGTTTCACACACGACACTCGAAGTTACCCGATAAGCTTTCAAGTGTTCCTATTAACTTTAATAAAACTTTCTTTTCGAAGGCATCATGTTATTCACTTAGTTCTCGGGCCAATCGATATATCAAATCAAACGTGGGTTAGGAAATGTTTTTTTTAAAGAATGAATTAAATTAGAAGACAGTAATAATCAAAACGTGTGGTGAGGGTCCAAAATCGGTCTGCCTTTCCACCGCTCGCGGGAGTTTAGTTCAGAGACGTGATTTTTTGCTCTCGACGCCCACTGTGGTTAATGGACCCGCCTGAAGTTCAACAAACAAAAAGTTAGGTCGCGGCGTCCCTTCAGAAAAGAAAAGGTTTGGTCGCGGCGTCCCTTCAGAAAAGAAAACGTTAGGTTTTGAAATGGCGGGCAGATGCAGGATAACGATGATGATGATGAACAGGCGGGTCTCGGGAAGTGTACTTTTCCTGTCTAAATATTATATATGTACAACCTTATCTTTGATCTTATCATGTCATATGGTCACATGCGCGTCTCCATATTAACTAATATTTTTGTCTGCAAAACTCACAAAACTGTGTTATTGCAGGTCTCCTGTTTAACTTTGTGATCCCTCTGGAGCCTTCTCTTCCAAACAGCGATTATGATAGACAGACAAATCATTATATAAGAATAACATTTTGTCTTACGTTTTGTACATTTCCAATTGTCGAACAGTTGTAGAGTCATTTCACGCAGTCGCTAATTAATTGTTTTTTTTTTCTAATTCTTAAAAATATTTTATCACGCACATGGAAAGCCGTTGTCACTTAAAAAAATAATCCCAAATGGCCGCCCCCAACCGCACTTCCTGGATCTACCGCCGGACATCTTGTAGCTCCCCCCTAAGTTTTTTAATGATATTTACGCTATCCAACCAATATTTTTTTGTTTGTAATATAAAAACTTCACAATATCCGATGCTTGTACTGGAAATGGATTCTATAGATTAGTATACTTGAACTAACACGAAAAAGCACGAAAACATATTTTATTATAAATATATTTCTTTTATAAATAACCATTCAGTCCTGATAGAGATGATTTTTAATTAGATTGTTTTAATCGGTACTGACTAGGTTTTATAAATTCTTTTTCGGTAAGAAGAAAACGTGCTTTATTATTAGTTAACGGTGAAAATATTTCATATTTTATGATATTATTTTTGAATATTTTGAAATAATTTTATAATCTCTTTTTTATAAAATGGAATTAGCCTTCAAAAGTTTCCTATACCTGGTTTTTCAAAAATCTAGTTCATTGAGAGTAAACTCAAAGTTTTTATGTAAAACTCTTTAAAAGCAGAGTTGGCTCGAACTTGGTTTCACAAATGCCGAGTACGTGACATTATTTTTTAAAATTTCAAAAATAAGTATCTTAAATAATAATTTATTTTTATGATAATGCTAATTAAAATCGACGTGGAAATACATTTGGTCTTATTTTATACTTCTATATACTCGCGGTTACTTTATAAATTTTCTGTTTGGGTTTTAAAAAAATTTTAAAAAGGTCCTTTAGTTTCATGGGCAGCATGAAAAAACAGGGGACCGATAAATACCAGCGTACCCACCCACGCATAATTACATTATTGGGCAAACATCATCCTTGGACATACTTGGATAAAAGTTGAAGACCAGACATTAAATAAAGCACACTTCTCATAGTTAGAGGGGGTCGTTGCCACAGACGATCCGCACCAGCTTCCGGTAATTCCTGGCCGAGGCCCCGTCCTCGCCTACCGCCTCCAATGCGGCCGACTTGAGCTCCCCAGCTCGCTCCCTCATAGCCTCCCCTTCCCCTGACTTCAACATGGTCCTCAAGGCCTTTGTCATACCCCTCTTGGTGAACACTCCCCCTTCGACCCCCACGCCAACACGTAGCATCCTTTCCATTATCCCCGCGTTGAATGGCTGGTCCCCGAGGAAAGGCCTCCCTATCAGGGGAACTCCGCTGGCCAAGCTCTCGAGCAGCGACTTCCACCCGCAGTGTGTCACGAATACTCCCACCGAAGGATGCTTCAACACTTCCAGCTGCGGCAACCAGGACTCTATCTTCCCCTGCAATAGAGTCCTCTCCTTAAATCCCTCGAGGATTCTGTCGTCCCCGTCTTCTCCCCTGTATGACCACAGGTACGGATACCCAGTTTCCTCGAGCGCTTCGGTCAGCTCTCTGATTTCGTCCACTGTAAGCGTAGCCTCGGTTCCGAAGCTTATGTACACCACCGATGCCAGCTTTTGCTGGTCAAGCCACGGGATGCAGTCGTACTTATCAACGACTGGTGGTAGAGACAGAAACGCGTGAGGTCCAATGCACATGGCCCTAACTGACTTGGCTTGCATCTGCTCCACCGCGGAAGACTCAAGGTCATGGAATGAGTTGACTGGGACGACTGTTGCTCGATGTAGCTCCTTAGACATCTTGTACAACATGTTTGGGAATGTGAAGGGCACATTAATGGCTTCGGACAGGAACCCCGGCAGTATGTCATTGCCGCGAATGGTCGATAGCCCTGGTATGAAGTCAAGCGTCTTGTGTTCGAGTTCTACCAAGGAAATAACACCTAAAATCAATCCTGTTACACGAGGATGGCTGAATTCTTGTAGAAACACCCTTACCTGTGGTCCCGAGCCTCGCACGGACAGAATCAATCTCGAGCAGCACCAGAAGCAAGGAAGCACCGGCTGTCCTAAAAGCGACCCACGGAATCCCCATCTCCTCGGCCATCTCTCCGGCAAACCAAACGTAGGAATCCGTCAGCATGCATCTGACCTTGAGCCCAACCTCCTCCTCGGCCCTTCTCACGGCACCCCGCAAACTCTCTGGGGCGAGCCTCTGGTACGACGCTACCGCTAGTTGGGACGGTCCTCCGTCAAAGCCATAGTCCACGTCACACCTCCTAATCCCTCCGAATCTGTCCACATCACGGAAGAGCTTGGCGTTGGAGCTCTCGGAATTGAAGAAGGAGAAAACCGTCCCAGTAGGAGCCGAGTCGGCAATCCCTCGTGCGAGGTCGAGCATCGCTGAGGGATGGGAGGTGAAGGGAAATGTCACCACGGCGACATGCCTGGCTGTAGCAGCACCCCGCATTACCATTGTTATTGATAGGACTCGGTCATAAATCTGCTTAGCCCGTGGGGCTTGATTTATAAAGTTTTCCTGGCCACGGTGTCTACTTCTTTTATTAAAACTAGATATAATACAGACAACAACTTCTCCAAAGGAGAAAAAGGAAAAGAAAACGAAAAAATAGGTTCCTATTATTATAATAATTATCATTAGTACTCAAATCCAAAAGCCTAGTGCTTTTGGAGGGTGGAAAACGGGGAAGTGGCTAAGGGTACGTGCATGTAACCGTACGTTGTTTACTAAAATCGCATTTTTTTAGTAAATTTTACTAAAAATCGACCCTTTTTAGTAAAAAAACACCTAAAAGTTAGTAAACTAAAGTTTACTAATTTTTCACTATTCACAGTTAGTAAAGTTAGTCCGTTATTTCCAGATTTTTTTAGTAACCGTTTACGAAAAATATCGGTGATTTCCACATAATTTTTAGTAACTTTTACTAAAAATTCAATGTTCAAGTTTAGTAAATGGTTACTAAACTTTTTAGTAAATTTGTTTTTCGATTTAGTACTTATAGTTTAGTAACTTTTACTAATTTTTTATTGTTCATATTTAGTAAAAATCACTAATTTTATTTAGTAAAACTTCAATGTTTAGCAATTTTTTCGGTTGGCTTTCAAACGAAATTAGTAATGATTTACTATTTTTTTAAGAAAAATAGTAAATTACAGTTGAACATAGTAAAATCATTTGAAAAATGAATTTTTTTTCGTAACTTTTTACTAATTTCTGAGCGAAATTTTCAGAAAATTTAGTAAACAGTTACAAATATTTTAGTAATTTGCTAACCTAAACAGTACATTCCGAACCTAATTACTAACCTATGGTCATTGTGAAATTACTATTTTACCCCCGCGGTAAATTTACAAAAACTAGGGTTCGTGAGGTGGGGAACACGGATTAGGGTTTGGGTTGTCGGACGGTAAAAAGAAAAGGAAGACGACGAACAACAAGGGGATCATGCCTGAAGTCATAATGTTATCCGGCAAGGGGTCGGAGGGGACGAACGGAGGTGATCCGGCTCCGACGGGGCGATTAGGTCAGGACGATGAGGTCGAGACGACGAAGGCAACATTACAACTGGAAATTTGTAAAGGTTTTTGTAAATTTACCATGGGAGTAAAATCGTAATTTCACGATGACCATAGGTTAGTAATTAGGTTGGGAATGTATTGTTTAGGTTAGTAAATTACTAAAATATTTCGTAACTGTTTACTAAATTTTCTGAAAATTTTGTTCAGAAATTAGTAAAAAATTATGAAAAAAAAATTCATTTGTAGTAATTTCTAAACGATTTTACTATGTTCCACAGTATTTTTCTATTTTACTAAACACTGAAGTTTTACTAAATAAAATTAGTAATTTTTACTAAATATGAACAGTTAAAAATTAGTAAAAGTTACTAAACTATAAGTAGTAAATCGGTTGACAAATTTACTAAAAAGTTTTGTAACCACTTACTAAACTTGAACAGTGAATTTTTAGTAAAAGTTACAAAAAAATGTGGAAATCACCGATCTTTTTCGTAAACGGTTACCAAAAAAATCTGAAAATAATCGGGTAACTTTACTAAACGCAAATTAGTAAACTTTACTAACTGTGAACAATGAAAAATTAGTAAACTTTACTAATTTTTAGGTTTTTTTTACTAAAAACGGTCGATTTTTAGTAAAGTGTACTAAAAGAAATGCGATTTTAGTAAACAACGTAACGGTTACGTGCACGTACCGTTAGCCGTTTCCGGAAAACAGAAGGTGAGGATGATTTTTGTTTTTTAAAAGGACTTTGTTTATTTCAACTTTCCTTACCAAATTACTTTCCCCGTCCGACCTTCCGTAGGCTCCCATCCGTTGTTTATGGGGGTAAATTTTGGTCATATATTTGCTTTTTCAAGTTATTTGAATTTCATGAAATTTAATTCGATTGAATATATTTAGACCAGCTGATTACTTGAACGCTAATCACTATTTACTTGCATTATTGCATGTTGTTGAAATGAAATAAAATCTTTGGCCTAATTAATCTCCGCCCGTTTGACGTTTTCGGTGAAGCCCAAGTGTAGGGTGCATGCCAACATTAAATCCACAGCGCACAAGTCTACGGCAAGGCAAAGCTGCCAAGTCTACGAAAGATAAAACTGATAAGTGACATGGATAAGAGCGATGTCTACCATGGTCGAGTTATTACGGAGATTCTAGGGAATCCGTTGAGACCTCCACAATCTGAAAAGGAAAATTGGAACGTGGCACATATCCTAAGCATGTAAAGATTCGGTATAAAAGGAAGAAAATCTTTCTTAACGAGGGATGACAATCTTTCTGAGCAAAATAGTACATTGATCGTTAACCCTTTAGTTTTAGTTAAACAGGCGTTTAGACCCCGACCTTGGTGAACTCGCAAGGGTTCTTGGTCTTCACTTCCACTATCAGAGTGAACAACCGTAGCTCTAATAACCAATCTCCGCCTTCACTCCATCGTCTTGGCGAGCAACCGCAGCCTTGACAACCAAATCCTGCCAACACTCCACTGTCAGAGTGAGCAATCGTTCCTTTGACACCAAAATCACGCCTTCACTCCATCACTAGGGTGAGCTCGTAGGGCCCTTAGTATCCAAATCAATCGCTACCTTCGACCATACTACGTCCACCACACCTCCAAAGACCAGATTCCCCCACTCGAGTCCGCAAATCTACGACGCCCACAGTGAGTCTACGGCATCACCACCATCCGCATCATCAACCTTTTTTTTATTTCCATGGCTGTGAGCTTTTTAATTTATTTGTAAGACATTGTTCAGCATCCGAACACATCCGAACCACTGTGAACGTTCAGGCCAAATATTCCAAACGTGCTCCGTTTCCGGCACGAACACGTTTTTTGCGACCATAGTAGGATACGAATAAATTGACCATTTGGAATGGCAAGGAATACCAGGAGTACAGGCGCTCTAAACCCTCCGCCCCCTCCATTAGATGGAGAAGGTAAGGAGTGCCGGGGAGTGACGGGGGTTTTAGTTGACGAGAATAAAGCTCAAGGAAGCCCAGTGGACACTACTCAACCCCCTCAACACATACCCCTTCTGAGTTCATACCAAGGCTTGAGTTTCACAAAGAATTCAATGATATGAAGAGAAATATAAGGGATATGCATGGAAATCTACTAAACGTACATGGAGAGTTGCGAGACATGCGGAATGTGCATGAAAACTTGCAAAATTTGTAAATAAGCATAGACAGGCGAATCGCGGGTTGTACGAAGAAAACATACGCCATGGCTCTGAGTTAATGGCTCAAATACGAGAAATGATGAAAGGCAGCAGGCCGGTCTCCGCCCCAAACATAAGCGATCCTCCTGATAGAGATAATTCTTTCATGGGAGACGCTCAGCGTGCGGTTACTGGGAAACGAGCCGTGTCGTTCCACGAGAATGATCCATGGAGTAATGCAATTAAAGTGCATATGTGTATAATACAGAAAGGACACCTCCTTTCAGACCTTCTTCTTCTCGGTCTCCCATGCCTTATAGACCGGACACTGTGTATACAGCAAACTCGATAGACGAAGATAGTGAGGTGCAGGACGAAACAAACAGAAATGCATATTTTGCCCCTCCTCGCCGTCATGGTAAAGCACCTATGGATGAGATACCTCAAGGGGAGAACCCGGTGTTGGGGACTAACAGGATAGACCCACCTCGCGAAGAAAGTTTCTACACAAGGCCTTCGGTTAATGAACAACCGTCCCACGCCAATGAGCAATTCATGTATCCTATTGAGGGACTGCTTCAGGGACCTATTGTGCCGACGAGTCGCGGAAGGCTAAACCAACCAGTACCACAGAACCTGAGAGAAGTAGTTGCTCAGCTGGTAGAATAGATGGTGCCCGGGACTGTCAAGTAAGATAACCTGTGTTTTTATAGGAGCCCATACCTGGCATACGTCGATAGAGACTTTCCCTTGCCCAGAGGATATCGGGTCCCCAACTTTACCCGTTTTTCGGGAGAGAAAGAAATGACTTCCATGGAACATATAGCCCATTTTACCTATCAAGCTGGGGACGCTGCTGCTAATGACTTCTAGAAGTTGAAATTGTTCCCAAATTCACTTACAGGATATGCTTTTACCTGGTATGCGAGCTTGCCCCCAGGGTCGGTTGCATCGTGGGCCAAGAAGCAGTCTATATTCATGAAGGCGTTCGCTCGTCTTGACACGACTATGTCGTATTTGAGGTAATGCGATTAAGACAAGCAGCTGGAGAGCACCCCGAGCAGTTCCTAATGAGCCTACGCAAGGCACTACTCCACTGTAGACTTACTATTCTCGAAAGAGATCAGTTGATGGTCACATTAAATGCCCTAACGTTCCCTCTCAAGAAGAAATTACAGGGGGAGCGATTCAGCGATCTCTATGATTTAGCCAGAAGGGTGACCGAATACCATCAAATGTTAATGGAAGAGGCACAGTCTACCCGGGCATATCAGGTAGAACCCAACAGCTTCGAGGTAGACATGGCACAGTTTGTAAAGGGCGAGGCCATTATTTGTGACCCGTTGGCGAGGAAGAACTCTAAGGCAAAGGCATTCCAGAAATCTGGCGAAGAGATGAAATATTCCTTTGACATAGACAAAGCGGATGCAATGTTTGAGTGGCTTCTCCCGCAAAAACGAATCAGGCTAAAGACATGCAATAAAATGCCTTAGACGGAAAGAGAGAAAGCTAGAATTATTGCAAATGGCATAGATCATTCACACATACGACTAAGGATTGTTTGTCATTCAGAAACATAATCTAGCACCTTATAGAGTTAAATGAGTTGTGTTTTCCTGAAGTAGACGAAGTTTCTATGATCGATGACAAACCTTTCAATGATGAACTTGCCATTCATACATTCGACATTTTTTATACTGATGTCAATGTGATAGAAAGTAATATCGATGTTTCCGTGCAGGAAGCAAAGATTACAGGAGAAACGATCGTCGCAAATGCTTTATTCCGACGTTTGGCCGACAAAGGCGTGGTCACTTGCCCAGTAAGAAGGGTGGCCAACAACATGTGCTTGTGGCATATGGACGACACGTACACTACAAACAGGTGCCACACTTTTAGAAAATATCTGCAGAACAATCAAGAGGACACCTGGTATGATTTGTTTTCGCATGAGGAGGTGGCCATGGGAATGGTCTCTCCTACATCGCGTTTCGCTCCTGCTAACCTGCAGAGGAGACATGCTCTCATTAGAAGCCCTCCGGGTGCGGAACAAAAGCCTGCTACCCAGGGAGGAAGAGGCGGTCCTCATGGTCGCGGGAGAACCAGAGAAACGACTGGCAAGCAGCTTCGTTTTCTGGAACGACCTAATCGTCGGCTCGATTTCGAGGAGAACCGTACCCATCATGGAGCAAGGCAGAAACCAGATAAGGTGGAATTTACTAGCGAATCACGATTCGGGGATACTGGGAAAACGGATGTGTCTAATGTATCCCTGCAGGTGACGAGCCCCCCCAAGAAGATTGTCAGGCAAAATAATGGGCCACCCAAGGTAGACGTGCAAGCTATCCACGCGGGTCCGCCAATAGCTCAGTTCTTGGAGGAAAGGCTGCTCTGCCAAAAATGCAAGCTGATAGCTCAGAATAGGATCCTTTTTTCACAGCTGTGCACCCCCTATGTCATCTATTTTCTCAATCTCGTAGACATGTCGTCCGAGGGGACGATCATTGTCGAGCCAGCCCACCCGGCACTTTCAAGTACAAATGAAATTAACACTCACTCTTGGTCTCAACATGTGTCAACACGTGCAGTCACTGGGTACGACGCACTTTCTGGAAATTTCGTGGAGGTAACCGACTCTCACTTGGTTCTAAGAAACCAAATATGGTTACGGCAAGTAACCCTTCAAACTATTGGCAGAAAGCTACTGGCAAAATGCCATTACCACCAAGAGGAAGTCGTAAGAGAAGGGAGCGACATCTAAGTCACGTCATCAAAAGGCCCAGCCTATCCCTTCTAAAGGTGCTTCTCCCACCAAAGTAACCATGAAAGAGTTGAAAGCCGAGCTGGAACGTATTGAGTCTACGGACTATTCGGGAGAACCGAGTTCAAGCTTTTATTATAACCCTCTCCGGATTGGGGCGCCAAGTGATGTTGATGGTGAAGGGAAATATATTGTGCGCTGTAACGCCGTTACCCTACCGGCAGACTTCGAACAATTGTGAAGGGGCACCTGCATGAGGTAAGAACCATCTCTTTCGCGTAGCGGGTTGTCCTCTCGGCTTCCCACTACAATGGTATAGAATGACATCTGATAGTATGAAGCAGCATATGCATTCTTTATATATTACTGCCACTTTTGATGGCAACTTGGTGAGTAAGGTTTTAGTCGACAACGGAGCTACAATAAATGTGCTACCACTGTCCAAGTTCAGGATGCTAGGGTACAATCTCCAGGGGTTAGTTAAAACTGACATCTCTATGAGTGGCTTCAACGGGAGGAAATTTGAGTGCCTTGGAGTGTTCTCAGTACACCTGGGAGTTGGGCGACAAGAAAAGGAAACTGCGTTTTTCGTTATAGACATAATCCCCACTTTTAATGTCTTGTTAGGTCGCGATTGGCTCCATATAGCCGCGACATACCCTAGAGAATTAATGCTGTGGTTTGATTCTGAAATTGAGATTATTAAAGCTGATGAATATTCATGTTGTGACAAATGGATTTTGCATGCAGAGGCAAGCAAGACAATTAAAGACCTTGCCCTGGAACAGAGAAATAAGTTGGGCGATCCTACTGTTGGTCCCTTGGGTCAGCCATCTGGGAAATTTGATTACATCATTTCCTATGGGACATCTCATCCGCAACCTGCGACCGAGACTGCCATCGTACCATCTGGATGGGGAGATGAACTTGATGCTAAGGACATAGAAGAAGTCCTACAAGAAGTTAATTAGGGGGAAACTCCTAATGAGGGTAATGCAAATGACCAAAATGGCCAAGAAGGGAAGCCGGGGATGATCAAGGGAGAAGCAGTTGAAAATCAGGAAGCACTATTACAGAGTTGGAACCCGACATACTCTTAAGGGAATGGACTTATGGACCATAGAAACGAAGTGACCGAGGTAGTCGATGATGTGTTGCAGCGATTACGAGTCTACAAGGAAAGTTGCCATTGTTGTTGCGAACAATCTATGTCTTTACTTTCAATAAATCCAGACTCGTCTGGTACGTCTGATGCTTGTAATAAGTCAGCGTCCACTAGATTAGGAGGAAGCAAGGACCGGGAATCTTTAATGATGGATGCCTTGTGATCCACTGATCAGTGTCAATTTAGGAAGCGAGGTTTCACCTAGGTCTATTGTCAGCAGTTCATCAGTGAATAAAGTTTTGTTTGACGCAATTTGAAAACTACTAGAGGAATTTAAAGATTGTTTCGCATGGGACTACACTGAAATGCCGGGGCTAAATCGAAGACTTGTAGAACATACATTACCGATCAAGAAAGATTCTAAGCCAATCCAACAAGCACCCCAACGGATGACCAGGGAAGTAACGCAATTAGTGTTTGAAGAGGTAAAAAAGCTTTTCCGAGTGGGGTATATAAGAACGTCTCGCTACAAGGAGTGGATCTCCAGTATTGTGCCCGTGATGAAAAAGAATGTCCGGGTAAGTAACGCAATTAGTGTTTGAAGAGGTAAAAAAGCTTCTCCGAGCTGGGTATATAAGAACGCCTCGCTACAAGGAGTTGATCTCCAGTATTGTGCCCGTGATGAAAAAGAATGGTAAAATCAGAGTCTGTATAGACTTTAGAAATTTAAACCGGGCAAATCCGAAAGATGAATATCCCATGCCTATCGCAGATGACCTTGTGGATAAAACAGCTGGACATCATATTATGTCGTTTATGGACTGTTTTTCAGGATACAACTAGATTTTTATTGCAGAAGAAGACGTGCATAAGACTGCGTTTAGATGCCCCCTAGGAATTTTCGAGTGGGTCGTGAAGCCTTTTGGGTTAAAGAATGCCGGTGCCACCTATCAAAGGGCTATGAATGCAATGATGCCTCCCTAGGGAAGACCGTGGAAGTCTATATAGATGACATAGTTGTTAAGTCTTCGAAAGAAGATTTACAAATAGACCATCTTCGGAATACCTTTATGAAAATGAGAAAACATCAACTGAAACTTAACCCTTTAAAATGTGCTTTTGGGGTTAAAGCGGGACATTTTTTGGGATTTTTGGTGTATCAGCGCGGCATAGAGGTGGATCAGAATAAAGCTAAAGCTATTGAAAATCTCATTGCTCCAAGAAATAAAAGAGAATTGCAAGCCTTTATAGGAAGGGTTAACTATCTCCGACGATTCATAGGCAACGTAGCGGGGAAAACAGAAGTGTTTTCTACCCTTTTGAATAGGAAAAGGTGAGTACATTTGGACTACTAAACACGAAGAAGCTTTCAATACTATTAAAAACTATTTGTTAAGTCTTCCAGTGTTAGTGCCTCCGCAATATGGGAAATCGTTTATACTCTTTGTAGCAGCCACTATAACAACTATTGGAGCTATGCTGGCCCAAACAGACGAAAGTGAACGTGAAAGGGCTGTGTATTATCTTTCAAGATTGTTGTCACAAGCAGAGACAAGATATACTTCAAAGGAGAAGCTATGTCTCTCGGCATTCTATACTGTCACAAAACTAAGGCATTATATTGGAAACAGTGAAATCTACGTCATGTCTAAGTCCCCTATCGTTAAGTACTTCGAAAGTCCACTTCTGGCAGGATGAATTAGCAAATTGAGCTTAATCATTTCACCTTACGACCTAAGATATAGACCTCAACATTCGGTTAAAGGCCGGGCGTTGGCCGACTTCTTAGCAGAACACGACTCAAGCTTGTCTATCGACCAGGAAGAAGCGAATGATGATATTTGGCGAGCATGGTTTGATGGCTCGTCTACGAAGAATAGAGCTGGGATCAGTATCCACATAATGAAGCCCATGGTCAAGGACATTAGGATAGCTTTCCGGCTTCAAACAATTATGAGGCACTAATAATAGTATTTAAGGAACTTATATCTCTAGGCGCAAAGCACACCCAAATTGTAGGAGATTCTCAATTAGTTATCAATCAAGTCGGTCAGAAATGCACTTGCCTCGAGAAACTCCGGCCATATTTAGAGCTGGTACGAGAATTATCCGCATAATTTGACCAGATAACTTTCCAATTTGTAGGGCGTGAGGATAATATGATGGCTAATAATTTAGAACAATTAGCCTCCGGCCACAAGGTCCCTACCCAACAGGATAAAATTCCCGAGGTTCAGTCACACTTACATCAAGTAAGAATGTCTTGGCTACGATATAATGGACCAAGATAAGGATTCGAGAAATCCTCTTATAGAGTTCTAGTCAGACCCTAACCAGAAGGTCAAACAACGCATTAAAGTCCAATCGTTGTCTTACGTTTTAATAGACGACGTTCTCTACAGGAATAATGTAGATGGAGTTTTATTAAGATGTGTCGACTTAGATGAAGCAACTCCAATAATGCAAAAAACTCATGAAGGGCTTTGTGGGTCACATCAGTCAGGGGTAATGTGTTGGGCTATACGAAGACACGACTTTTATTGGCCATCAATGATGAAAGATTGTATCAAAATGGCCAGGAGTTGTTAGGAGTGTCAACGATATGGTCCAATGACTCGCGCTCCAGCAGCAGATCTCATCCCGGTCGTTAAACCATGGCCTTTCAAGACTTGGGCCTTGGATATAATAGGAGAAATACACCCCCATTCTGGTCGAGGAGATGTATTCATTCTGGTGGCGACTGACTACTCTTGTTTTCCCAGTTTAAGGGATCAACGAAGTCATCCCGACAAAGGGGTATGGCACGTTCCGTGATCAGAAAGTTGTGAGGCTCGATCTGTGGAAAGAGCGTCGAAGGAAGAACATGACCAAGGGTTAAGCCTTTAGCACGAGGGTCAGGTATCTTGACAACACCTGGGGAACTAGCACAGTGTTAGTGCCATTGGAAAGAGGCGTAGTCTGACATGGTTGTAAGAAGAAGCAAGTTAGAGTTTATCGAGAAGAAGAGGAAGGTAGAGTGCTCAGGAAAAAAGAAATTCGTGAGGAGGCAAATGAAGGGGTTCTTTGTCTCTTATTTCAAACTTTAGCCAGACAGGTGCTCAGGCGACGTCCGTCACCTTAGCAAAAGGGGGCTTATGTTGACCTCACAGAAAATCTTGGGCCTAATTAATCGCAGCCCGTGTGACGTTTCTGGTGAAGCCCAGGCGAAGGGTGCAGGCCAACATTAAATCCACAGCGCACAAGTCTACAACAAGGCAAAGCTGCCAAGTCTACGAAAGATAAAACTAATAAGTGACATGAATAAGAGTAATGTCTATCATGATCGGGTTGTTACGGATATTCTGGGGAATCAGTTGAGACCTCCACGATCTGGAAAGGAAAATTGAAACGTGGCTCATATCCTAAGCACGCTTCAGTAGAAAAGGAAGAAAATCTTTCTTAACAAGGGACGACAATCATTCTGAGCAAAATAGTGCACTGATCGTCAACCCTTTAGTTTTAGTTAAACAGGCGTCCATACCCCGACCTAGGTGAACTCGCAAGGATTCTTGGTCTTCACTTCCACTATCAAAGTGAGCAACCATAACTCTGATAACCAATCTCTGCCTTCACTCCATCGCTTGGTGAGCAACCGTTGCCTTGACAACCAAATCCCGCCAACACTCTACCGTCAAAGTAAGCAACCGTAGCTTTAAAACCAAATCCCGCCTTCACTCCATCACTAGAGTGAGCTCGTAGGGCCCTTAGTATTCAAATCAATCGCTACCTTCGACCATACTCCATCCACCACACCTCCAGAGACCATATTCCACCACTCCAATCCATGAGTCTACGACACTAGCAGCGAGTCTACAGCATCACCACCATCCGTATCATCAACCTTTCTTTATTTCCATAGCTGTAAGCTTTTCAATTTATTTGTAAGACATTGCTCAGCATCTTTTATTAATATAATTCATCTATTTTTATTTACAGGCGACCACATCCGAACCACTGTGAGCGTTCGTGCCAAATAATTCTGACGTGCTCCGTTTCCGATGCGAACACATGTCTATGATCCAAATTGAAAGTATAATTTCTTTTACGTGCTACATTTCGTGATTTCGTGTAACGAGGACCTCTCTCCCGAAAAAATCTCCATCGAGATTACGTCCTCTTGGTCGGATTTTGTGTTATTATTACATAAGCTTTAAATGTTGATCAAAATAAAATCGGTTTTACTATTACAATACTATACAACGAAGAATGGCGAAACAACAGTTTCCTTCATGATGTTATAGAGAAGGTAAACTGTTGTTGTGTAAAAGGTAAACTCCTAATACTTTATATAAGGTTAACCTACATAGGCAGTCTGGTGCGTACCTTTTGTCACGTAATCATTATCACGAATTATTTAATTAGTCATCTGATAAATTAAATATACTCTTATATTAGAAATCAAAGTGGTTTAAAATCATTAGATTAATTATTTATTTCCAAGTGGATTGAATTTTCTTTAAGGGAACAAATCATTCCCTATATGGAAAGTATCGATGTAAGGTTTTACAAATTGACCTGAAACCACCTAATAGTTAATAAACATTTTCTCTTACATCCAAACACGTTCAGATTATATATAGATCATGGCAAAAGACAAGCCATCTGAATATCGACACATCTCACGTATGTCCATATATAAAAGGTTTGCCAACTATTCATGAAAAATAATATTATCTTATTTTCATCTACAGAAGTTTAACGGAGCATATCTGGCTTAATCATCTGCAAGCCATATCTTTTAAGATCGTGAACATAATCATGACCATTTGGCATAATTGATGCTTAAGTGACACGTAGCGTCTCTCACAATGAGGAAACCTTTTATTAATCTGACAATTTGTTTCCTTATTTTGCAGAGTCTTTTGTCAGTAGTTGTACCTTTTGTAATTTTTCTTTTAATTTTGTATAAGATATGATTACTAGGTAGTTAGTAAATGTGAGAGGGAATTGCCAGAAAAGTTTCTTTTTAAACCAAGAAAAAGAGAAAAGGAAAAAAATTAGATTGAACAAAGGCTTTCAAGCATTCAAAAATTAATTAAAAATTTAGTAAAACGAAGGCTTTCAATCGCTTATATTGAATTTAAGTTAAAAAAATGAGAATAGAGACTAAGTGCCCGACCCAAGGTTATTGCCCTGACTCACCAGCCATGGATAACCTAGTAGTTCTAAGTGCCCCAGTTACTTTAGACTCCAGCCCTTCGTTTCGCACATCCACTGCATCCAGATTAGATTGTTTGTATGAAATTTCTCACCAGGACATTTCAGACAACAACGAGATCTCCGACACCACCATCCCTTTGCTTAATCCATATACTGCTTTCAGCAAGCCGTCATCAAGTCCCATCAGACGGATCAGATCACTCATCCGCGCACCAAGCTCACAAGCCCTTGAATACATCTAGGCCAGTAAGTTTAATCAACATCATATTTTGGCCACACAGAGAGAACAGTTTGTATCCTTGCAGCTACCTACAGATTTTCCTCGCCAATGGTCCCAAAAAGGCTACACACATCTGCACTTTGGTGCTATCAGACTTGCCTTAACATACCATGGCAGAAAAGGTTTGCCCGTTACTGCTAGAATGGCTTTACTCGACACAAGGTTTGTTGAGTATCAGCATCCTTGCGTTGGAACAATTGAGATGACTCTAAATGCAGGAACAATATTTGTTACTCTGTATCCTAACTTCTGCATGTCTCTCCAAGATCCTAAGTTATTATCAGCTTTGCAAGTACAGCTACAGATTGCAGGACCACAGCAGGATCCAAATTCTATCGAAGCCACTTTGCACTATCAGATGTCTTATCGTGTGCAGAATCATGCACTAGATCTTACGGTTCCTGATGATGCTAATGATGCTTTGATTATTAAAGCTGATTATCACCATTCAAGTTCACTTACATGTTTACATGTTCCTAGACAGATCTCGAGGAACGAGTTGATCAAACTCCTTCTAGAGAAGTGGGTGACAAATTATGAACAGCTACAACAGCATGTCAGGCCAATCCAGTCCACAGAATCCAAATTTGTGAAGGAGAAAGATGGTTCTGTGACTATCAGATTTGACAGGTCCCATGAGAAGGAACCAGCTACACCATCTATCTTCCCGACCATGTTCATGGTTCAATCAGTCCCGTGACGTAAAAAACCTGATTCCCTGAATAAGATTATTCATTCTTTTGATGGACAGGGAAATGAAGTCTACTTCTTCAGATACCCCAAAACAGAACACTGTTATTGGGATATTGGTAAGTGTAGACAAGATTGTGATTGTGTGATTCAGAACCAGAGGAAGAAGACTATTCCTCCAGGAGAAAGAAAAAAGGTTGTCAGCCCAGGAATCTTCCTGATTCAGACTCTGACTCAGACAATGACGCTGACTCTCCACCGCCATTGTTTCCAACACAGTTTGAAGAACCTCCAAAACAGGAGAGCCATGAGAATTGGCAACTGTTTATGAACTTGGCCAGAACCAAGCGGCCATTGAAGCAACCTTCAAAGGTATTACCTTGCTACAAGCCTATTTTGAAATGGCAAAAGAAAAATCCTTCTGAGCAGATAATCCCAATTGGAGAAGTTCCTACTCCAGTAATACAAAAGGCTGAGCCAGTAGCTCCAGCAACCATTGAAGGACCTCCAGAAACTGTATTTACAGAACAATCAGCTCCTACTACAGAGGTACCACTGATCTCAGTTTCTGAGCCTAAGAATACATTAACTTCGTGTGCACAGGAAGCATACAGACATACTCAAGTGTCAACAACACCAGTACCCACAGTAATGATGATGGGTAACACAGATTTTAATTTTCCTCCTACTGATGAACATACAATAGATAATGTTCTATATTCTGCAAAGATTCATATTCCTATAGCAATTGACAGGAATGGACATCCACAAAGAAATAGTATTGCTGAAACAGTCCTTAATTGGCAAAGCCAAAATGCACTGGTACAGAACTCAGCACTTAATACTATTTGTCATAAGATTGACACTATGCAGGATAATTTGAAAGGAACAGAAAGAAGTTTGAATGAAAAGCTTGACACACAGCATAGCAAGACCCAAGAGGTTTTACAGACACTTCAGAAATGGTTAGACAAATTTGAACGAGGAATATTTCCTTCATACTTTAGATCTGACCCAGATGAAGAAATTGCTAAACTTAAACGCCAGATCAGAATGATCCAGGAAACAGAAGTTGAGATTCCTGAAAAGCCCAATATGTCAGACTTTTTGAACTTTGGAAGGCCCAGAACCATAAATACAGATTATTTGAATCTTGAAAGGCCTAAACCAATTAACACTGACTTTTTGAACTTTGGAAAGCCATATGTACAGCATACTCCACAGGTGCAGGAAAATATGCATCCAATCTTCGGAGTAATGGGAAAGAAAGACCCAGCTGAGCTAAAAGACATGATACGTGAACAAAGACGTAAGGACAGAAAACGTGAAGAAATTCGTGAAGGAAAGAAGAAGCAGGAAAGCTCTTCAGAAAGGAGACATTCGACAGAACGCAGATCTTCACAATACAAAAGTCCAAGTCCGACTTATCCTACTCAGCAGCTTATGGTCAAAAAGAAAAATGATGATGACCAACAGCATTCAGTATCGAAATGGGTAACATCTTCCCTTGGTAAAGTTTCAATCCATGATTCATCTGACTCTACACCATCTGAGAATTTTTCAGAATCATATTATACTGATAATATTATTCAAAAGGTATTAGATGAAAAGGATTCTGTTATTGGTTATTACTTTGAGAAATCTCCTCAGATTCTTATGACAGATCAGCCAGTCATAGCAGGAGAAAGTCAATCAGATGCCTCACAGAATACTTCAGAATCTTTAGAAGAAAATTCATCAGATTTAGAACCTCAGATTTTAATGGCAGACAGAGGTAACTCAGATCCTATTATTGATGAACCAATTGATGAAAGTATTTCAGATATCTCTGCAGAAAGACAGAGACAGAATCCAAGGCCAAGTGAAGGAATCACTAATCTCAAGTTCACCTTCGATGATATTCCATATGCTAAATGGCCTCAGCGTATACAAGATTTTTATGCTTGGTGTTTACATAAGAAGCTAATAGTTTTCAACACCTCAGATATTCTTGCAGATTTTACTTCCAGATTTACAGGAACATTCCTACTTTGGTGGAGTTTGCTTCCAAAACCCAACCAGGTACAAATAATGTGTGTACCACTTCAAGAGTTCATGGGTAATCTTTATTCACATTTCATTGGAAATCCAACTAACATTTTGGATGAACAATGTACAGAATTTTTCTAGAGAAAATGTTGTTCATACAAGCTCAAAGATCTTGACAGGCACTATCAGAGACTTATGCAATTATTTGTACATCTTGGTACCGACAATTCTTTGAAACCGGTATTTTTATCATCTATACCATCTTCCATATCTTCTATGGTCGAAAAGAGTTTGATTTCTAAACATTTGAAGATCACTGACCTCACTGTTGGACAGATTCAGCAAGAGATTCATTTAGGTCACAGTGAGCTATGTCAAAGAAAAGAAATCATACAAGGATTCCTGAAGCCAGACAAAAGACTTGAAAAGATTTGTCAGAATAAGTCTACCAGGTACAAAATTAAATGTACTAGAAAAGACTTGTGTGATTGTTCAGGAATTACAGGTCCAAAGTCTTCAAAGCATAGATTTTTCAGACGTAAACAAAAAGGCAGATTTGGACAAAGAATTAAACAGTTCAGAACTTCTCCCAGACGTTGGAAACGTTTTCTCAGAATCAAGAGAAGGAGAAGTCCTCAACAAAAATCCTCCAGGTGTTACATTTGCAATAAGAAAGGTCACTTTGCAAGAAACTGTCCAAAAGGACAGAAAAAACTTATTGCTCAAATCGAGGATATTTCTGGTGTTTCACTTCGTGAAAATGACGTTGAATCAATATTTTCTGTTGATGATGAACCTTCTTCACAAGCAGTTTGTTGTATTGAAGGATATACAGACTCAGACACAGCAACATCCTCAGATGAGTCTCAAACATCCTCATCTTCAGAAGAAAAAGGTACGAGAAGGATTTGTACCATTACTGCTTATCCTAACCCTACAAAACAGAAAGAAGAACCTTTTGAAGCAGTATTGTTTTTCCGATGGATGTATGGACAAAGGGATACAAAGCACAACCTTTTGGCTCTGATACCAGTGGGGGGTTTGCATTTCTGCGAGCCAAACAGCTCAAGAGAACTTTACAAGGAGCAAGCGGAAGACAAGAGATGATATCAAAACAGGGTTCTCTTCATCAGAGTAACCAGGATACAAAAGAGATTATAGGAAAAGGTTTTACAGCGGAAAATTTAAACAGTACAAAAGTACAGACACTTTTGAAGGTACCAGCGAAGATAAGTTCGATATTGGTCATAAAGTTTTAGTTTAAGCCATCCTATGTGGACATGAGCAGGATAAGGATCAATTGATATCCCTAATAAAAGAAGGGCCTTTCCAAAAGTAAAGATTTCTTTCTCTTAAAACAAATTCTCTAATATGATGATGGCGGATTCTTAACCTTAGAGGAAAGGGTGGCTTACGGAGTTGTCTTCATAAAGGAGATCTCATGCTTTTACCTACTACCAATTTCAAGCCGCGACCGGTGCCTGGCAGCCCTCCTGGCTATAACGGCGGTTGGTCCTTGTTGGCGAATAAGGTAGCTTTATAGTATGACACAGACTTTCTTCTTAAAAACAATTCCTCAAACAACACTTTTCTAAGAGAGTAGAATAAACTTTATCATAAGAAAGAAAGCAAAAGAGAAACAAATCTTTAAAACTAGAAAGATACCATACTAGTCAGAGGGAGTTGATGTAGTACTATGAAAGACAGACAGCTTGAACAAGAGTAATGAACAAGACTGAAATTAACATGAATACGAAAAAGATTTTTCTGGGTTTTCTGGGTTTTTCGGATGTTTTTGGGTTTTTGGTTTTCTAAATGTTTTTTGGTTTATCGAAGGTAGAGAGGTTTGGCGGAGAGGTTGAGAAGTAAGACACCACTACCGTAGCTATTGCCCCTGAAGTGTTTAGAAACTCATGGATGGAGAAAACTCTAAGTGTATTACTCAAGACTTGGTTCCAGCTCTGCCTTGTGCTATGGCTGAGTGGGGGTATTTATAGTTACAAGGGCGAAATGTAACTTGGCTGTGGTGAAGCCACGTAGCCTTAACTATTGTTGTACAAGAAAGTCAAAAAGTCTGAAAAGACTAAAGCAAAAGCTAGAAGTGACTAAAGCTAAAGCTTAAAGAAAAGCTAAAGTTAGCTTGTCATCTTGTGCTGGCCTTATCTTCAAGGAATCTTGTGGCACTTTTGTCAAAAAGTAATTCGTCTTGTCTTGCCGACCTTATCTTCAAAGTGTCTCGTGACAAATTTGTCAAAAGTGCTTTTCACGTCTTCTTTATTCACGTGGGCGGCTTTGGCTTCTTTAATCGTTTCTTGGTCTTTTTCCATGTGGGTCCTCGTCTCCTGGGTCATCATAATCATGACGCTTGTTGCTTGAGGACGATCCTAGGCCTGTGTTTGATGGTCCGGGCCTGTCTTCTAAATCTACGATCCTTAGAAAATCTTGAGCCAATTTGCTCCAATGTTCTTGGGCTCTTTTATGTTGTTGGAGTGTATGCCGAAGTTCTTGAACATGTTCTGGATCAGTGTCTCTGATGCGGGCCTGATGGATTTCTTCATAAGTCAAATAATTAAATCCGTTCTCTATGCAAAGCTTATGCTTCAGGAGTTCTTTATTGGATAAAGAGGCTTCCCATTCTGAAAAACTTTCATCTATGCCAAGTGTTAGAGTATGAGGTAAACAAGCAAATTCATCAACTGTATTGATAGCAACTAGTGTTGGTAAGTTCAAGTCATAATGCCAACTTCTACGAAATAGATAAGTTGAGTATGAAGTAATGTCTGGCCATTTGCTGTATCTGTCTCTGTGTATCTCAAACCATGATTGCCATTGAATCAGTGGTACGAACCATGATAGAACTTCTGCAAGGTTTGAATGTGGCTGTCCACGAGGCTCTGGTCGCTTTTCCAAATACTGAAGTAATTCTTCTGTAGGAAATTCTAAGGCGACTGTATGAGTACTGAAGAAATACCATAAAAACCATTTGAATTCTTCGGGAAAAATGTCAGTAGGCTGAATTGGAATAGCCAGTAAGAATGGATATGTTGGATGTAATCCTTCTGTGGGAAACATCATCTGTCCGTATCTTCTGAACATGAGCTTCAAATATTTTCTCATCATCTGCGAAGACTGAAGTATCAATCTGTCAATCTGTTCATGTCTGGTTAATTCTGGAGGGAGCATAGCAAAATCCTGTGGATTAGTATGTCTATCAAAAATGCTAGTGCCTCTATTATCAAAAATACTTGTGGTGAACATAACCTGTAATGGGGCTTCTAACAATCTTGGATTTGCGCTATCAAAGGATCTGGACAAGAAATCTGCGACAACATTGGATGTACATTTGATATGTCTGACAGTAAAAGAACATTGTGAAAACAATTCTGCTAACCTTAATAGCTGTGCATTCGGAATCTGTTTCTGCTTAAACTTAAGCATAGAACTGAAGGAAGATAGGTCAGTCTCAATGATGAAATGATATCCAACCAAATGAAATTCAAACTTTTTAATTCCATACTTGACTGCAAGTATTTCTTTAATAGTCGAATGATAATGCTGTTCTGCTTGGCTGAATTTACCTGATTTGTATGAACAAATATATTTTTTACCTTCCCTCTCTTCTAAAGAATAGCTGCCCAATATAAGTCACTAGCATCTGTCTACAAGACTCTAACTCCATCTGAAGGGATTTGGAGCGGTGGAAGTAGCTGTAACTGAGTCTTTAAGTAGTGAACTGCTTCTGTCTGGGCTTGTCCCCATGGTTGAGCGTTTTTCTTTAACTGGGCTTCAAGGGAGCTAGTGTATCTGCTGATTTTAGGCACAAAATCTCTTAAATAATTCACAATTCTCAAAAATTGTTGAACTTGCTTGGTTGTCAAATGAGTGTCTGGGAATTTGAGCAATTCTTGAGCAATGTGTGGTCCAGGGTAGTATTTTCCATCTGCAAGTCTCATACCAAGGAGAGCAATGTGTGGTCCAGGGTAGTATTTTCCATCTGCAAGTCTCGTACCAAGGAAATCAATAGAAGTTTCATATAATTTCACCTTCCTTTCTGAGAGCATGATTCCATACTGATGGAGTATATCAGCAAACTGGTGTAATAAACTCTCATTAGACTCTTTGTCTGGACTAAACAAAAGAATATTATCAATATAAATGAGTGCTGAAGACTGTATAGAATAAAAAATTCGAGTCAGGTTATGTGTCAATGAGTTGGATAGGAAAAGGGAATGTGCAAACAAAACGTATTTTATGTATTGTCGATGACCTTTTTTAGAATAACTTGACCCTTCTGTAGGCTCGTTGCACCTTTTAGGGTTAGATAGTGGAATGGAATTGAGGTGTTTAAGCTGGGAAATTGTTTTTTCTTAATTGCTTTTCATTTATATGAAATTGTTACACGCTTCTCTATTTATAGGGTACAAGAAAGCAAAGAGACTCTAGAATTAATTATAGACTCACTATGATATTAAATAACATAGATATTTTGAACATATTTAATACTCAACTTCAATACTTCATTTAGTTTGAGATCATAAATTCAATACTGGCGATGGATGTACCGAAGCTATGGTTTTGTCATGATTAGAGGCAGGACAGGCTGCCTGGGTTGGCATTGATGATAATGGATCTCACTACCATCCCTCCTTGACGGTAAGGGCGGCAAGTACACCCTGTCAAGTTCTAGTTCCAAAGTGGAGATACGTTCGAGAGGGTTTGACCGTGCATATTTCCGCTGGAGCAGGCTGTCATTGCTAAATACGACAGAAAAAGTTCAACCACGTGATTGACAAAAATATTACCTGGGACTTGCCGCCACGAGTCTCCATCTGCTTGGCGAGATGTCACAAACATGACGTCGTAGCGCGTGTATCTTTGGCAGAAAGTTGGGAGCATAGATCCAAAATGCAGCAGAAAACGGCAGATGGATGGACAATCTAAGATCGAGCCAAAGATAGTTTGCATATATCGAAAACTTATGACTTTTGTTCACATTTATATTTCGGAAAGTCTGTTTGCGAACATCAGTCCTCGCACCAATGCCCATATCAATGACAAAGTACATAAAACGGAATGACAGACTGGAATAAGTAGCACCAAATTCCGTCATTTGGAGAGACGAAATTCGAAGACGATAAAATAGGAAGCTTCCCCTATCTTTCCTAGCCATTCGGCTGAAGAAACAAACTAGATGTGCCTGGAATCGATCAATGTTGTTCATTCTCGACATGATCTTCGGAAACTAAAGAGTGCCTTCCTCAGAACAATACCGGAAATGAAAAAACTGATGTTTCCAGCAGAGTCATCTTTATAGTCGTGGTATCGACAAAATACCAAGTTCAACCGGGCCACTGATCTGGTTTCGCGAACTTATACTAGTACCATCATCAGTAGTCAAAGGTATTAAAATACAAGACTTCCACAGACCAGAAACCGAGTTTCAGATTCTCAGCTGGAGTTGCAGGTGGTGGAAGTTTTCCTCCTGGTTTTGAATTTTTGGACCCGATCTTGAGGACTGCAATGACAAAAGCCCCAGACTGACTCTTCCCGAGCAGGATCTTATTTCTCCTTCGGTCTTGGTAGCCTTTCCTCTTATGCCAAGTGAAAGGTCGAGTTCGCAACCATCGTCGATCAAATGCCGCTTGAATTCAGAGCTCCTTGTTCTCTTGATGCCAATGACGCTAGGGAAGTTGCCGCTTCCATTCTCTGACCTTGGGCGATTAAACGAGGCCCATGCAGGCGCTGCTGAGTCTCTCAAAAAACGTGGCTTCTCCTTCTCGTTACCTTGCTTTTCTTTCAATGATGTTAGTCTTTTCTGCACGTAATACAGCCGATGCAGTTCTTTTACCTGCAGAATCACAATAACCACAATACTCATGACTACCGAATCAACACCAGTTCATATGCACACGAGTGATGCCTGATCCAGGATGAAGCATGTATGCACCTGTTGTTTGAACATGCTCTCTTGCATCATGATGGTTCTTCGTATAAATTCCTTCATTGTCTTCTTATCGCCACGCTCCATCTCCCAACCAGAGACCGCCACAAGCTCTTTTATTTTATCCTTGAGGTGCTACTCTCTATAGCCACGCTAACCGATCAGCACATACCTTGTGCCATGATCCTGTCATGAATGATAATCATTTCAGTTAGAAGCAACCCCTAGAAATCACAGAAAAAAGTGGGAATAGATTCACGGCCATGGTAGTCAAAATCGCGATTTTACTCGTAAAATCTTACGAGTTTACGATTTTTGGGGACATACCATCAATTGCTGAGTGGTATGTCTTGAGTGACGTGGCTTGCCAAAGCGTCACGAGAGTCCTTACGATCTTTTCTTCTTCTTCGCCTCAGTCTGGGAGTCGAGAACTGCTGATAAACCAACTACAATTTTACATCTATATAAAAGGACGGCAGGGCGATGCAATGGACAGATGAAACAAAACTCTTTAACGGGGACACAAATAAAAAAGTCGCCTTTTCTTGCTACAGACGAAGAAATCTAGGTGATTTGGGCAGGACAGGCTGTTCGCAGTTAGGACCTAAAGGACTCAACTACAGCCGCTCAAGAAAAGACAACTTCAGTGGCCGTGTATTCTGTAACTGACCGCTAATTATAAACCAATATTGTTGCAGGAACGGATCTCACCACCATTTCATCTTTGGCCTCAATGACGGCAAAAGGTTTAGAATTCGTCGGCCGTATAATATGCCGTGATTTGAAGAAAAATGCAACACGCACAAAATTCGTGGATTCTATAATTCTCAGATTGTTCGAATTACTGCAATCCAGAAATACGAGTAGAGGTATAAGCAGAAACAGCTGGCATGCCTGCTCTAAACTATTGCCCGGGGGGGGGGGGGGGGGGGGGGGTATGGACGAATTCCCATTTGACGGAAAACATATCCTCTGGATCAAGCCTGTCGATTCTGGTTCGTGCAATGATCACAGTCAGGTAAATGACAGAAACAGGTCATAGGAGTTGCAGCAGCATATCTCCAACCAATTTGGGCCTTAGCTTCCGTCGATTTCGTGGGGTGTTCAGTGCAAAGGGACAGGAGAATAAATTCGTCCGGGGATGATTTGTGTCGATCACGAAGAGAGGAAATCAGACGAGGAAGAATACATGCATTCCTGTCCAAGGTGAACATAACTGGATCCCTCGCCACATGATGGTCTCTTTTACGCTTTGTCAAAATTTCGAGAAACTACACTGGCTGATTTGATCACATAACCGGAACATTTATCACGACCCCGAGAAATACACGTGCCGAATTGGCATGATTTCCGAACACAGTGCTCAGTACAACGGCGATCATTGCTCAGAGAAATCAGTTTCTACATTCCAAATGTATAACTTAGTGTGGTCACGTCCATGCTCAATTAAGGGCAAAATTATTACCTCTTATTTTAGTATGTGCTTCGGGAGATTTCTGCAATGATCTTGCCACGCCAGAACATAGGGTTCGGCCAATGTCAGACTGCCTACAACCAAACAGATGATAAGTTGAATAAGGCTCCATGGTTTCCAGCTACAAATGTCTATAGAGATCAGCAGTCATCTTCCTCATCCCTAGGACAATGCAAATTTCCTCACAAAGGTAGCAGCCGCACCGAGAAACAGGAGGACCAAAGTTTTGAACCCTTCCTGGATACGGATGGCAACATTGGGCAATGGGGCGAGGAATGAAAATGTTGACCAACTCCATCCTCCTCTAAGTCGTGCCCATATCCGCCAACTAGAGGAGGAAGGTGGATTGACGTAGATATTTGTCCTGACGTTGAAGTGGAGTTCGAATTAGTAAATTGGAACCGGATCACAATGACCCTTCAACCTAAATTCATCTCAGAGGAAAAGATCCATGATCTGAAGCTCCAAAGCGGACCGAACACCCAAATACTATCCAAACAGGGGTTACCTCGGGTATTTGATCGTTTGGGCAGATGGACGGTGAAGTAGATCAGAACACTTGGCCGCCGACCCCACCGCCACTCTTTTCCGCAAATCATCGTCAACGGACACCTACGTCAGCATACCTGGAGCCAGGCCAACTTGGCTACCCAATTCTCAACACGCCTACCCGAAAGAACAACATGACCACCTACCTGTTCGGTGAATTACCCCAAAGAAGGAAAGGAAGAAGAGCAACAAAAGCCGGCCCAACGAAGAAAATGAAAAAAAAACAAATAAACCACGTCGAAGAAACCCCCACATCATCCAGAATAGGGGGAGGGGTTGAGTTGCCATGGGAAGTAAGTTTTTCACTGATGCTTACCCTAACCAAAGCTCCCGAGAAAAATTCCAAGTTAAACCCCTTTTTTGAAAAATATTTCGCTAAATACCCGATTCGAATAAAATCGTCTTTTGATTAAAAATATTCAGTAGTATTAAATTAGGGGTGATTTTAATATATAGGAGAAGTAGCAAATGTCATTAATATTACGTTAATAAGAAAGTTGCTAATTTATTTAGCAACTTTCTTATTAACGTAATATTAATGACATTTGCTACTTCTCCTATATATTAAAATCACCCCTAATACTGCTAACTCCTCTTATCGTCTTTTTATGCAAGAATAAAAATGTCTCATTTGAAAACACAACGGATACGAGGTCGACAAGGAATAGATGATTCCAATACCGAAAGGGAAGGGGGAACGTCACTGAAAAGTGTGCGGGATGGAGTGACGCTGGAATGGACAGAAAGTGGTAAGGTATTCGGCTGAATGACGAAAAGGAAGGGTTGAGATCAACCTCCACGGATATAAATTCACCACAGTGAAAGAAAAGTCGGATAGACTCGTTTGGCAGTTGATACAAAGAAACCACCACGAACAAGACGAGAGTGAGGAATAATGCGGAGGATACAGAAACACCACCATCAGTTGAACGCGCAACTCAATCCGCACTTGGAATCCACCAAATGATGAAAGAGGGTGAAGGAGAATCCACTTACTTCGGACAGAAGACCAAGTCTTACAAAGGGGTTTTTATAATCTGATAATTAAAGTTGTTCAAATGCTTACAAGGGCGCTGATTATATAGGGATCACCAGAACAAGAACATAAATGCAAGATAATGAACTTAGATAAGACGCATGGATAATGGTCAGATTCATGGACAAATCATAAATAGCTTATTGGAAATGCAACAAACATAAATGCTAATGCATGAATTGAAAAATGCATGAATGATCCGGGAACTTGAGATGCATTCAATGTGGAGTTGCTTCTGCTTCGACGGCTCCTTACTTCGATGGATCCGTACTTCGACGGCTCCATACTTCGATAGTTAGTCAATAATGAGTAATCTGATAGCCCTAGTCGATGGTGCGTCGATGGTCCTTGTAACAACACTTTTTCCGACCAAACAAACGACATAGACTGAGTATTTCGATTTCATGCTCAATTATTTAGAATTTTTCTTTGCTGCTACTCCTCTCCGGTCGCGACAATATGACAATATCCCGCTTGGTGTGATCTTGATGGATTTAACTGAATTATATCTCCTCTCTCTCTCTGCATCTCCTCAATGCTAATATTTTCATTTCACATCCTACAAACTTTTGACGTAAGATTAAAATTCTCTTCAAAAATACAAAATAATTATCAATAACTAAACACAAATCAATAGGTTGTTGGAATTCTGAGACGTTATCACTAAAGTAACTAGTATATTATTATTATTCGAATAATGATTATTATTATTAGCCTTAGACCGTTAAGTACATGTTAAAAATATATTATCCTTGGCTAATGCTATAAGTGTGAGGACTCATATTTCATCGGTGGGAAGAGGATTTCTGTAAAACAAAATCTGCCCTGAAGTAGTTTACAAAAAAAAAGGAAAAAGAATTGGAAACAGCTGAGGACGGCTCGGAAAATAAAAACAACACGGAATAACAAAAAGAGCAAAGCAGTCCACATTGGCTTTGGCGCCGGCCAACACTAGACATGTAAGAAAAATACAACACGAGGATTGATTTCTTCTCTTTGGTCGTATTCTTTCTTGGCATTGAAAATGACATCTCCCTAAAATGTCCCCTTCCAACTTCTCCAAACTCTTCTGTGGTCGTATGGACCGATTGCTCAGGTGTTCGGCCGACATCACACCGTGTAATGCTGCTGGATGGTGTCGATGTCCAGCCCCTTGAGCTTCACCACCGACTCGACGTGACCCTTGAGAGTCGTGAGCTCCCTCAGCCTAGCAACCTCTGCACGCCTCTTGGCCTGCTCCGCGATCTCGCTCAGCTCCCTGTAGCTACTCTTGTCGTTGAATAGGGTGGACGACTGCGGCGGCTGTAGCCCGTGAAGGGTTCGTTGTGCGAGCGCCCATTGTGCCTCCCTTTCCTCCTTTCCATAATCCTTCTTGGTTGTGAACGCGGTCCTGTTGTCGAGTAGGTTGAGCCATGCCTTCCCGCTTAGGATGTAGCGGATCGTGAACTTGATTAAGTCCAAAGGTACATAGAAGACTATGCTGTAGATCCAGATGACCCCGGCCCAGCCCCATCCACATCCCTTGATTTCGGCGAACCCCCAGTTGGCGTACACGGCAATGAGAGTGGCGACCTGAGAAGAAAACAGATGGATGAGTACTTTGGAGTGCTGACCCTCGATGATGTTCACTCGGTGGGGGGCTTTTCGGTTCTTACCATTTGTGCAATGATGAAAGCGATCATTAGGAGTAGCCCTGGGCGTTCGACATATGACCAGCTGCGTGAACGGGTGACGAAAATCAATGCCTGGCTGACGATACTGACTTGCAAGTACAGAGCAGCCATCATCTCCTTCGGGCTGTCCTTGATTGGTCTTACTCCAAATTTATTCTGCAGAAGTTACACCGAGTTTAACGATCACAATGTGGTCAATGCAACAAGTGACTGAAACTCAAATGGGGATGACGTCTCTTACAGGGAAGAAGTCGGTTTCCTTCATCGCCCAGAAGAATATGACGGTCATCAAGGCCAGGTAACCTCCGAGGACTATACCGGTCGCAAATATTTCCCTGAGTTTCCAGCTGTCGGGCAATGGAGATGGCTTAACGCGATCCTTTGAGATCGTCATGATTGTTCCTGTTAAGACGTGCCCCCACAGCAATCATCAGTGATCTCTAACTATCTGGCAACTGAGATTTCAGGAGGGACAGGAAGTTCGCTCACCGTCGTTCAGTATTGCAATGATCAAAACCATGAAAGGTGAGAAGTCGAACCTCCATATCAGAGCAATAAGCATGAATCCAAACTGCAATAAATTGACAAGAAAAAGTTAGTTTGCATCATAGTGGCCAATTTCTGCAGTGTATTCACGAAATACAATTGGAAGATCCACTGACCACTATACGGATGGTAATGGAGACGGCATATATCTGTGACAGAAAGAGTTATTGAAAACAAAAGATTAGTCCAACCAGGCAAAAATTGCTGGAGAGGGTTGTAGAAAGTATGAGGTGGTGGAGAAGCCAACCGTGTAATTCTTCATCCTCTGGAAGATGGCTCGGCTGGTGAGCACCGCACTGATGATGACACTCAACCCAGGTTCTGTCAGGACAATGTCAGAAGCGCTTCTCGCTGCATCTGTCGCGTCGGCGACAGCAATTCCAATGTCTGCCTTCTTCAAGGCTGGGGCATCGTTCACACCATCTCCGGTCATTCCACAGATGTGCTTCCTTTCCTGCAGTTTCTTCACGATCTCATACTTGTGCTCTGTCAAAAGGCGGCACATGATAAGCCAGCATCCGAAAACCTTGGCAAGGAGGCATAGAAAGGATCGAGTTCGCAGAGGACAAACCAGGGAACACTCCGGCAAATCCATCGGCTTTCTCAATGAGTTCTTCGACCGGGAGGGCAGCAATGCTTGAATCTTTGTCTTGGCCCAGAAGAGAAGCAGAAGGATACATGTTCGATCCCATTCCAAGCCTTCTTCCCGTCTCTTTAGCAATGGCAAGTTGATCACCTACACAAAATTCATGGAAATAAGCCATGGAGGGTACAATTAGAAAATAATTTTGGCCACCGGTTCTCGAAAGGTGTGCTACCTGTAATCATCTTGACATTGACACCGAGGTTAAGAGCCCTGCGAATGGTTTCCGCACTATCGTGCCTAGGGGGGTCAAAAAGTGACAATAGGCCAACGAATTGCCAGGGGGCACCGGGGCTTTCCTTCGATTTCTCAGGGACTTCCTGCCTTGCAACTGCCAGAGAGCGAAGTCCACGCTCCGCGAACTTATCGATGATTGAATGGACCTTCTTCTTCATATCGGCACTTGCGTTACACAGATTAAGGATCTGCATCGACCAACAAACACAAGCAAGTCATATATGTTCTGCAATTTTGCTTACAAGAACCATCAAAATTCTCTCGTGCCAATATTTTTACCTGCTCAGGCGCACCCTTGCTTGCACGGTGCCAGTTCCCATTCGAATCGATGTATGTTAGGGCTGTTCTCTTGTCGACGGGATTGAATGGGAAGAAATGGACCTCCCTAATGTCAGCTCTGGCCTACATCGACGATTATGATGACGTTAATGACCATTCTTAAAATATTAGCTCTAGCAGATGTACGACTGGACAAGATGTACCTCCTTTGGATCAGCAAGCATGCCCACGATGGCAGCATCAATGGCATCCTGGTTCTCCGTCCTAGAAGCCCTGGCAGCGAGCAAGATGACGTGGTCCTTCTCCACACCCTTCACGAACACCTCAATCAAGTTCTTGTCGACGCTCAACTTGTTAAGCGTCAAGGTTCCGGTTTTGTCACTGCACAGGACATCCATACCAGCAAGTTCCTCAATAGCCGTCATTCTCTTGGTGATGGCACCTTGCTGTGACAGCCGGTGGGAACCGATGGCCATAGTCACCGACAAGACGGTTGGCATAGCGATGGGGATGCCACCGATCAGGAGCACAAGAAGGTTGTTGATTCCGTCCCTGTACTTGCGATGTTGGATCGGGTACATCACAATGATCTCGACCAACATCCCGATTGCGATCGAGCATATACAGAAGTTTCCGATTGCCGTCAGCACCTTCTGGAAATGTCCAACCTGGTTGGTGCTGTCAACAAGATGCGCGGCCTTCCCGAAGAAAGTGTGGACACCCGTTGCAATAACGACGGCTTCGATCTCTCCCTGCTTGCAGGTGGATCCCGAGAAGACCTCGTCGGAGGGGTTCTTAGTCACGGGAAGGGATTCTCCGGTCAATGCAGACTGGTCAACTTTTAAGGGATCGCCCTCGAGGAGCCGGGCATCGGCAGGAATGATGTCTCCGAGCTTGATGCTGATGATGTCCCCCGGGACCAAGATTGCTGCCTCTTGCTCGCTCCATTTCCCATCCCTTAGCACCTGTTCAAATGATCATCACATTTACTGCCGAACCTGGTTGAGTAACCGCAGTCGCTATATAATATGGTATATCCTACCTTAGTCTTGGGTGCGAGACCGGCCATAAGAGCAGCGGCGGCATTTCCGGCATTATTCTCCTCAATGAAACTGATGGTGGAGTTGATCACGAGCAAGCAAATGATACCAACAAAGTCCTGCCAATCCGGGGGTTGTCCATCTCCATTGGCGAGAGCAATAGCCATAATCGCGGCCATTTCCATGACCCACGACAGGGGATTCCACATGAACCCAAGGAACTTGAGTATCTTGCTCTCCTGTATTCGTCACCACACGGACATGACGACAACATGTCGGGGTAAGTTTGCCGCGACATACTTACTTCCGAAAAAGTAACAATATGATTCGATGGAGTCCGGTGGTATTCGTGTCGTACCTTCTTCTCTTCGAGCTTGTTGGGCCCGAAGATGAGGAGCCTGCTCTCTCCTTCCTGGGAGGTCAAGCCTATGGGAGTGCATTTCAGCTGCTCGAACACTTCCTCGATCGGGATTTTTTCCTGCAACCCATGATCAGTCCATTTATGTAAAGCAAATATAAGTGATGGATTCTCAACAACAGCATTAGAGCAAACCCTGTAATCTCACACAATTAAAGTTTTCATAATTTTTATATTCATTTTAAAAATCGAAAGTTCATTGGATCTGGGGATTGGGAGACATCTGTGGTTTCTTTTTATTATTTTTCCAAATCGTTGACTTTTTTAATTCCTTCTAAATTCGTGCTCCATTCCACTAAAAAGCGGCCATATAACTTAAACATAGCATGCTACAAGGTAAAATAAAAATAACAGCAATTTCATTGTTTCGGGAGTTGAAAAATTATATAATTTGTTCCACCAAAGGCAAAGGCCACGGAATCAATAATGACTTTATTCGTTTGAAACCAAGAAAAAAAGGACATGACACCAAATAGCCAACCCATTTCTTTTTCATTTTCATTTTTATTTTCATTAAAAAAGATAAGTCTCTTATAGATTTTCGAGGAAATAGCACTGTGTCTTAACTCTTCCTCCATTTTTCTTGTCGAGCTTTTAAGCACTCTATTATGTCTATATCTAGTGTGGGAATTGGTTTCTCAACCGAATCACAGACTTGACTATAAAAGCAAGGAAGAAAAAAAGGCCACAATATTATATTAATGGTGGTAGGATTACTAAACATATTTGCGACAAGCTTGGTGAACTTTTTACCCTGAAAAATATACGACTAAAAAAATGGGGAGTGAAATTATGAGTCCAAAATGAATGAAAACGATGTTTGTTGTAAGGTTGATTAGTAGCTTTAATCACTTTACTACACATTCAAACTGTTGGTTCTTTTTTTTTTTTTTTGTAGTCAACGAGGGAGGGAGGTGGGGAAAGTGTGGGTTATGGCTACTAATGCGGCCTAAAATCCTCTCTCCCTCCTATCTTCGGAAACACTGCAACCCCCTTCCCCAAAAATAAAAACTCCCTAATAACTAAAAAGACTTCATCTCGGAGTTTCCCTGGCCTTATTTTTTTATGATAATACTAAGGAAACAATAAAATTAGATAGAAGAAACAAAACAAAGGTCAGATCCAATCCGCCATGAACGAGAGTAAGTTTTTTGCCTTCAAGACTGAGGCCTACGAGCTAATGAAACCACCAGCCGAAATGATTTGGACAAACCAACGAACGAGAAACAAAAATCATAAGGAAGGAGATGTTACCAGGTCGACGTTCTCGTTCTTGATCTCCTCCAAGCTCATCCCGCCCTTACCAGATTCCCTCGCCATGCCTGTTTCCATCCTCCGACTTACGTTTGCTTGTTCCCACCCGCCCTGACTACGACTGTGGACTCCGTTCGTCCCAAACCGGGGAGTGACCCCCTTCTCCGGAAGCTAAGATCCGGGTACCCGAAAAACAAACCACGATATAATATGAAGTAGTGTTGTTTGGATGTGGGATTCTTTGCTCCCATACTCGCAACCCCCTTTTTATACCCCAAATTGGGATAACAACCGGGCCACCTTTTTCCTCTATCTCTCCCCCTCTGTCAATTTTTTTTTTTTTTTTTTTGTAGAAAATGTATATGCCGTCTTGTAGGAGTTTGTTTTTAAAATAAAAAAAAAAACTTTTCTACGGTGGGTTATGGGGGATGATGCAATCGTTGAATTTTGATTTTGACTCTTCTTTATTATGAGGGGACAGGCAAAAAATATGCTAAGGGGGCGATGATTCCTTATTCATGTGTCTCATCATCGTCCATCCCCCGACATGTAAGTGTATTTACATTTTTGTCAATATATTTTAGTAGTTCATCGGGTAAGATCGAGTCTTATTTGATATTACGGTTCATTCTTCCCATACTCAAGAAGCATTATTGCCGACAACAGAAAACACCGACATGATCCCCACATGTGCCCTGATTAGCATAATTATCCCTTAAAATTAGCTGTAGGTTGAGTGGATTATGTCCCCTAAATCATGTCTAAATGAGGGGCCTTCGGTGGGTTAGATGCTTTCTAATTAGGCAAATCTACCGGATCAACATTTACCGCCCCCCCAAGTTGTGATAGTTGCAGGTGGACAATGAAATACGGCCTTCCCTTGCGTCCCCTCTCCCACTAGACCCCTTTTCTTATTACATTAAATTTATCAAATTCATGCATCGGGAGCCTCCTTATTTCCCAGTTACACGCCTAATGCAAAAGACGTAAGAACATATTCGGCATTATTTAATTATCCAATCGAACTAAGACTTGGATAAAAGACGCAGACGGCCTCCCATAATCAAAATTAGGTAAAAGGGGTTATGCGAAAGGGAAGATTCCCTTTGCATCTCTTCTCCTCGAAAAGTTTGTTGTGATGAAAATTTGTGTGTTCCAATAAACACTAGCCATTGTTTCTTTATACCAGTAATTAATTATCTTCACTAAACAAGGATTTTATATATATATATATAAAAGATGAGAAGGAAACAAATTGCGGGAGGGAGTGGCGAGGGGGAGCACACGGTCCCCGGTATGATAAAATTTACGTCAAATTGGTACAAATAATTACGACTGACAACTACCACAACGACACACCTTGAGGATGAACGGATGACCCCGTAATCCCTTCCGATTCAATTAAATAAATAAATAAATAAATTATATATATTATATAAAGAAATTAGGGGCCGGCATTGTTTTCCGGGACTTTTGACTTATTACTATTTTTTTTCGTTTACCTTGAAAGTCGTCTCGGGGGTGCCAAATTTATTTATTCATTTTGGAAATGAAATAGAAAGGGGAAAGGATGTAAGAAATCTGGAGAATATATTTAAAGGGCAATAATTGAGGCGTGGCTGACCTGACCGATAAATATTTATATGTACCATATTCACCGGTTCTGATAGGCCCCTCAACCTTCACGATGCCCAACAATACCAGTATTTATACAGATGTTAAAATTATAATAAAAAGAAGAGAATTATGCGCCTCTAAAAAAATGAGAGAACATGAAAATAAATAAATAATAAGAAGACAATGCCGTGAAATGACACGATTCTCTCTTATTTTCCTTTTTTCCCCCTTCCTTGTCCAAACACAGCCTAACAGGGGATCAAGGTCAACCGTTGGGTGCCTCGCCCCCTCCTCAGTCGTCATCATCCGACGGCCCATGTTGCACCCCAGTCTCAATGTGTGGTCCAAATTGCATCTAATTATTGCAAATCGGGGGAATTGATTAAGCGGATATGGCCAGAGGTTAAAATCGCTCACTGTTTCTTTAATGCCAGCACCCTATTTGGGCCACACACAAGGAACAATTTGTGTCCCTACAACTGCCTGCTGAATTTCCCAGACAATGGATGGACCGGGGATATACTCATCTCCATTTTGGTGCCATTCGACTTGCGCTAACTTATCATGGCAGGAAAGGTCTTCCAGTCACCGCAAGAATGGCTCTATTGGACGTCAGATACAGAGAGTATCAACATGCTTGCATTGGCACTGTAGAAACGACACTAAATGCTGGGACAGTATTTGTTACGCTTTATCCCAATTTCTGTATGTCTCTACAGGACTCCAACATTCTGGATGCTCTACAGGTTCAGGTCCAACTTGCAGGACCAGAACAGAATGACAACTCTATTGAGGCGACCATGCACTACCAGATGGCATATAGGGTGCAGAACCATGCACTAGACCTCAATGTCGCAGACAATAATGGTGATGCCTTGCTTATCCGAAGTGATTATCATAACTCACAGGCTCCTACTTGCTTATATGTCCCCAGGCAAATCAGCAGAAGTGATCTTCTCAAACTTTTGCCTGAAAGATGGATCACCAATTATGAAAAGACTCAGCAGAAGGTCAAGCCCATCCAGTCCTCTGAACCAAAATTCATCAGGGAAAGAGATGGCACTGTTGTCATCAAGTTTGACCGGTCACACGAGAAAGATGCCCCAACTCCTTCAATCTTTCCAACCATGTTTATGATGCAACCTCTCCCTCGGCGAAGAAAACCTGATTCCCTTAACCGTATCATCCATTCTTTCGATGAACAGGGACAGGAAACATACCACTTCAGAGACCCAGCAACTGATCACTGTTACTGGGATGTGTGTTCCTCAGACATCTGTGGATGCAAGGATGAGCACCTTTCAAGCGATGATGAGGATACCAGTAAAAGGAAAAGGTCAGGACATAAAAAACTTCCTGACTCTGACTCTGATAGTGATGATGATGATGATCAGGACAAGTAGCCTCACAGAGATGATGAGGCAGACGCCGCTCCTCAAATCAAAACAGATTATGGAGCATGGCAATTCCTGATTGACCAAGCCCCGCGATTACGGCCTAAAAAGAAACCGTCCAAGGTATTACCCTGCTACCGAAACATTCTTAAGTGGCAGAAGAAGAACCCATCTTCTGAGGTAATCCTAGCACAAGAAGATGTGCTACCTACCAGTTGTGCTCAAGAGGCTGCAAAGCCAACACCCATCTGCACTCCATCAGAAATCATGATGATGGGAAGACCTGGAGAGTTGAACTTTCCAACTCAGGATGAGCAAACTATTGACGGTATAAAGTACTGTTCCAAAATTCATATTCCTACAGGTGTTGATGCACAGGGTAACCCCCTGAGAAATAGTATTGCAGAAAATGTCCTAAACTGGCAAAGCCAGAACGCCTTAGCGCAAAATGCAGGACTCAATACTATATGCAGAAAGATAGACACTGTCCAGGAACTTTTAACAGGAACAGAGGCCAGGCTAAATGCAAAGATGGACGCCCATCAGGATAAGAATCAGGCGATGCTACAATCACTTCACAAAAGGTTAGACAACTTTGAGAAAGGGAAGTACCCTTCTTATTTCAGGTCTGACCCAGATGATGAGATCGCCAAACTCAAAAGGCAAATCAAGATCCTCGAAGACAAGCAGGTGGATCTTAACAAGCAACCAGACCCAGCCAGCCTATTAAGCTTTGGACGACCGCAAGTGACTCCTCAAAGCTATGGGTTAAGCCTAAATCCTATCTCAAAGCCTTTTGATATTCTGGATTTTGGTAACAGGACTTCTTCATTCATGCAAATATCTTCTAATGCTCCTCCTCTGTATGGACAAGTTGGTAAGAAAGACCCTGCAGAAATCAGAGAAGTCATTAGACAACAGCAGAAGTCATCCAGAAGAAGGAATGAGATCAGAGAGGGAAAGAGAAAAGTAGAAAGCTCCAGACCTACAGAAAGACAACGGACACCTAGTCCAGAAACACAGTCCAGTCCTAACCCTCAGACACAGCAGTTAATGATTCAGGGACATCAGGGCTCTTTAGACTGCCCAACCAGGAAATGGGTAACATCAACTACTCTTCAGTCTTCACCTAGTCTTTCTGAAAACACTTCTGATGGTTATTATGATAACCATGACCCTATTGGAAGCTATTTCCCCCAGTGTCCCCCTTTTGCTCCTTCCCAGATCCTTATGACAAATAGGTACGAAGAATCTAACATCTCCGAAAGCACATCAGAGGAAACCACTTCTTCATCCGAACAAAGTACTTCTACGGATGAAACAGAACAGGTATCTAATATAACTTCAGAAACCTCATCCTCTGTGCTACCTCATGTGTTCATGGCAGACAGAGAAGAGACAGAAACCAGTACCTATAGACAAGAAGAAGTACAGTCAGATGAATCAATGGAGGAAACTACTCCAAGGAAAACAGAGGGAAATACTAAATTTACCTTTGATGACATCCCACGAAGCAAATGGCCTCAGCGCATCCAAGATTTCCTTGCATGGTGCATCCACCAGAGGGTAACTGTATATAATACCTCTGACATCCTCACTAATCTGACCTCTAGTTTTCAGGGTCTTCTACAGACGTGGTGGAATCTGTTCTCAGAACAAGATCAAATCCAGATGGTAAATATGACTTTACCAGACTTCATGAACAACCTCCACCTTCATCTCATCGGCAACCCCAATGACCTCCTGGAAGAGAAAAGGACAGAATTCTTCCAGCGAAGATGCTGCTCTTACAAGGTACAAGACTTGGATAAACATTTCCAGAGAATGTTACACTTATTTCTCCATTTGGGTGGTGACAATACATACAAGCCCGTATTCCTTTCTTCTATAGAACCACCTATCTCTGCTATGGTAGAAAAAAGTCTTGTCAGTAAGAATGTTAGGATTGCTCAACTAACAGTTGGACAGATCCAACAAGAGATAATTTCTGGGGTAAATGAGCTATGCCAAAGAAAGGAGATCATCCAAGGATTCCTGAACCAGGACAAACGCTTGGACCAGGTTTGTCGAGCCAAGAAAAACAGGTACAAAATCAAATGTACCACCAAAGACTTGTGTTCTTGTGCTCCAGGAATAAAGCCTCACAAGACAAAACATGTGAGGAAGAACTCCTCCAAAGAGAAACAGTCTCCTAGGAAATCAAAAAGATTTCCAAGAAAGTGGAAGCGATTCCTCAGGTTCAAGAAAAGGGTTGGACCACAGAGAAAGTCAACCAGATGCTTCATCTGCAATAAGCCAGACCATTTCGCAAAGAATTGTCCCAGAAGGGGAAAAGGCTTAATGGCGCAGATTGAAGAATGCACCCAGACATCCCTAAGGGATGATGATCTTGAATCTATTTTCTCCTTAGAAGACTTCCCAACTAAAAAGACAGTTTTTTGTCTTGAAGGAGAATTTTCAGGCACAGATACAGACGAGGGAATATACACCATCAGAGTTCATCCAGAAGGACAGGACTTTCCTACTATTCCTATAAGACAGGTACCTTCTGATGAATCCCATATTGGGACTGTCATTATCACAGGAGACTCTGAAGAGGAAGAAGCTCCTGAAAATCCCTCACAGCAACAGCTCCCACTCATTGCTGCTACTCAAATGGCACCACATATTAAGGTCCAGGTATATTTCTCCAAATACCATAGACCAGTTACTGCCATTGCTTTCATAGATACTGGAGCAGCAGAGAGCATGATAAATCCAGCCCTCGTTCCACAAGAATTTCTGGTACCGTACATAAAGAAATTTGTGGCTGCATCGAGTGACGTGTTCCAGACAACCCATAGGACAAAGGATTTGAGGATAAAGCTTTTCCATAACTGCATTATCAAGTCCTCATTATTTGTCACTGATCTTCTAGGAAGAGACATAGTACTTGGATGGAACATTCTGCACAAAATGCCAGAGCTGATGATCTTGTCTACAGGGCTCAAGTATCATGGGAATTTCAAGCCATATACATCACTAACCCGGATGTTTTCTATTTAGCCTGCAGAAAGAATGAAACAATTATTCAGCTCATCTTTTGCAGAAAGCCATGAAGAATTTCTAAAGAAGTGCCCTCATCCATTATGGAAAAATTCCAAATTCTTTGTTCGGCTACCATTCAAGCAGAATGAAGATATTAATCCCACAAAAGCCAGCCATTCAGGTATGAATCCTGATGATACTAAAGCTGCTAAGAAAGAGTGTACTTCTCTGTTGCAGCAGGGATTAATTGAGCCTACTGACTCACAATGGGCATGCGAGGCGTTCTATGTGAACAAACGTTCAGAACAAATCAGGGGGAAACGGAGGTTAGTGATAAACTATCAACCTCTAAACCAGTTTTTACAAGATGATAAGTTTCCTCTGCCAAGACGAACAGTATTATTTTCTTCACTTGCCAAAGCAAAAATATTTTCAAAGTTTGACCTTAAAAGTGGATTTTGGCAACTTGGCATACACCCTGATGACAAATGGAAAACGGGATTCTGTATCCCAGACGGACATTACCAGTGGACAGTTTTACCCTTTGGACTTAAGACTGCCCCGTCACTTTTCCAAAAGGCTATGATTAAGATCTTTGAACCGATCTTGGACTCTGCACTTGTCTATATTGATGACATCCTGCTGTTCAGCCCAGACAAGCCTTCGCATGAAAAACTATTAGAACAGTTTGCAGGCATTGTACAGGAACATGGCATAATGCTCTCAGAAAAGAAGATGAGACTGTTTGAACATTCAGTGGAATTCTTGGGAATGAGACTAGCCAATGGACAATATCACCCTGGACCCCATATTGCCCAAGAATTATTAAAATTCCCGGACCTAAATCTTACAAAGAAACAAGTCCAGCAATTTTTGGGAATTGTGAACTACTTGAGAGATTTTGTTCCTAACATCAGCAGGTACACCAGCCCATTAGAGGCCCAACTCAAGAAGGATTCAACACCTTGGGGGCCTGCCCAAACAGAAGCAGTTAAGTATCTAAAGACCCATTTACAAATGCTTCCTCCCTTGCAGATTCCTTCAGATGGAGTCCGTATCCTCCAAACTGATGCAAGTGACCAATTTTGGGCTGCCATACTCCTAGAGGAAAAGGAGGGAAAGCGCCAGGTATGCGCTTATAAATCTGGGAGATTTAATACAGCTGAGCAGCACTATCACTCAACAATGAAGGAAATCCTGGCCGTTAAATATGGCATTAAGAAGTTTGAATTCCATCTCATTGGCCATCATTTTGTTGTTGAAAGTGACATGTCTTCTTTTCCATCCATGCTAAAGTTCACACAGAAGAAGATACCGAATGCACAGCTACTCAGACTCTCAGAATGGTTTTCCCAGTACAACTTCACAGCCAAGCATATTAAAGGCAAAAGCAATATAGTTGCTGATTTCCTTTCTAGGCCTTTTGATATCACTAATCCTTCACTTCAGGAAGTTCCAAGCTTACAGGCCATGATACGGACATATGTGCCTAAACCACTTGACATGAGAAGGATTCTTCCCCCAGAAATCATCCACTATGACAATAAGGAACATGTGGAAGAAGTCCTTGCCAGTGCTGGCCTCATGATACAGCGATACCTTGAAAGGATTTTTAGCAAATATGGGAAAATGATGTTCCCAGAACAAGGATTACATCCCTGCTATCCTTTCCTCAGAGCCATACCCATTGAACCAATGAGTATTTTTCCAGAAGAACTGAAATGGCTCTTATGGTATCTACTGCACAAATACATTATGGCTCTCGAATTCCCCACTGAAGAGCTACTCATTTATTTGGAGCAATTAGGAGACCTTCACACATTCACCCCACACAGAAGGCCTCATTCTCACCTGGCTGAAGTACTAACGTGGTTTGCTCCACTGACGCAATGGAAGACATGGCTTGACATGCACCAGGACAAGTACTTTAAGTACGGAGGACTAACCCCCTATTCAGTTTATCTTTTTCGCAGGTACTGGTACTTTGATTCAAGACTACAAGCAATGGCATCCATCAACACCGTAGATGAATTCTCTAGCCTTCCATTTTCCCTAGTCCATGAATCCTCATTCCATTCAGATCGTGAAATGGCCATCACCAACAATGAGTTCTTGAAGATCAGGCTTTGCAAAGAGAATGGAGTCCCATACTTGGACCCAGATGTGATACTCCAGCATCAGATCCAGTTTACGGACCCAAATCATGTCCACATACTCCAGTGCGCGCTCCACCATCATGAGCACCAAGATGACGGAATATATTGGGAAGACATTGCACAAGATTTTCTCGACAAAGTGGACCTCGGCCCAAGCTCATCAGGCCCATCCGGCCCAAATCCAGAATCTTCATCAGCGGGTCCCTCATCCATTCAAAAAAGAAGTTCAGCGCACTCTCCCGACAATCGAGGAAAGCGACCCAGAGAGTAGCCGCCCATGAGGAATAGAAAGGATGCCTTAGCGATAAGGTCGGCACCAGCAGCCAAAGAACTTTAGGGGCTGCAAGATTCCTCCGCAAATTACGCTCCACTAACTTAGCTTTTCAGCTTTTCGTAATAGTGAGATTTTTGTAATATAAATAGACCCTCCTACCCAAGGAGCAAGGCAGAGCAATTTACATTCAGAGCTAATACACAAGTAGTTTTCCCATATCCATGGCCGGCTAAGCTTTTCTCAAGGTGTTATCCAGGAGTAGTGGTTCCCCAGATCGACAATCTCTCAAGAAACCCCCTCACCTTCGATAAACCCAAAAACATCTGCAAAACCCAGAAAACCCAAAAACATTCCCAAAAACCAGAAAACCCCAAATTCATGACCTTTCTATCCAGCACCCATCGTGTGCTCTATTTCTTGTTCTTAGTATCACTCTTGTTTCCCGAGTTTTCCAGGTTCTGCTTTGTTTTGATAATTTATCTTCTATCACCTTTGTTAATGTGTGTGTTTGGTTAAAGCTGGCAAATCTTTTGCTTTGCTATATTATGTCTATGTTATCCCGTGTGTGATGGTGTGACCTGTTTAAGGAAAGGACTCTTCCCCAGACAAACTTGAAATCTTTTGATAAGTGCTGTAGTCTTTGCTACTAAGACTCTATATTGTGAATTGGATGTTTGCAGTACACTGTTGACTTAGTAGGGTTCTCTCAGAACCGTAAAGCTATCGACTGCCATAAGGACCACTTGCCGTTATAGCCAGGAGGGCTGCCAGGCGCAGGTCGCGGCCACTGATAGTAGGTGTGATGAGACCTCCGCTAAGAAGACGCTGTTTCCGCAAACCCCCCTTTCCCAATAGTGATGTCCTACGTAGCCATTTCAACAGCATTCGTCGTCAGTATGACGAACCACTCTGGAAGAAGAAGAAAACCCTTAAGCATTTCACTCGCACCATCACTGCACTAGATGAGTACATAGACTATAAGGCCCGAAACTGTGTACTTCACACAATTGAGGCCCAGCTTTCCTATTTCAACTGCATGAACCCAGGAGAAGAATGGATCTTCCACAACCCTTGGGATTTATGTGACGGATGGACTACCCTCCGCAACCATGTCCAGTATCGGCAGTATCTTGCTTGGTATATCAAGCAACATCTGTATTTCTCTACTGCCTAATTTTAATTGTTATTCCGCTTCCTCTTATCTTCTCTAAAAGGACTCGGATATCCTTTTAGTAAAAGCTTGTTTTCCGCTACCTTATTTCCGACCTTGAGCAACTCTCGCGTTGTTCTGTTCTGGTGGTCGAAGCTTCTGTCTTTGTACAACTTCCTTCTGTGTCTTTATCTGATTAGATGTCAGCTCCTGTTTATATATAATTATCATGCTATGACTCTTATTAGTAGAAAATGCTCATAATTGGCGACGATTTTTTTGTCGACAACCCGTCGAAGTTGTTATTTTTTATTTATATTAATAATTTAATTTGTTTTTGGGTTAATTCAACTCTCGAGCGTTGCCCACATGTCGGACGGATTTTGAAGCGAAGTTTCTCTCTCTCTCTCTCTCTCTCTCTCTCTCTCTCTTATTTCGTGAAAGAAGAGTCAAATCCGGAGAGTTAATAGTAATTACTGCACTTGTTATAATTATATTTAATAAATCTGAAATTTTTAACTAGTGACACAAGTTTACTTTTCGTTGAGCGTCCGTTTTGACTACGCCTTTCTTTCGTGTTTTTATTTCATCTGTTGTGGTGGGTCGACGACTAAATGAGTATACGAAGTAATACATATTTTTTTTATTCTAAAAATTTATAGATATTATTAAAACAAATTTTGAATCGCAAAAACTTTTTGCACCATTGTTAAGATAAAAAAAAATATAAGTGAATTTCTTTTTATTGTTTATAAACTACTAGTCTGTCATCGATGGCATTTTAAGCGTCGGCTGCTTACTCATTGGATACAGTGTGGGGATACTCTTACGTGCGTGGTAATGAATAATTAAGTTATAGTTTATCGTAACTTTTTTTTTCCTGTTTCCCTTAAATATTTTCCTATATTCAAATAATTAGCTACTTTATTAATCATATTATTTTAATTTTTTTTAGTCGTTTGGTAGGGAATTATTGGTTAATATGAAATTAGCGTCAACTTTGTAATCTCTTAATTTATATAATCTAGACTAAGCTTTTGAAAATTGGTCGTAATAATTCTCATATTCGAATCCGAACATCATGTGCACAGTAGTAAGCCTTAGAAATTTAGTACTTCACAAAAATTCAAATGATAGTTATTTTTTTTTTCAATAAACGGCTCTTCAATAAGTATGCTAAAGTAAAATATATTTTTACTATAATACGTCTGGAAAAGGGTATCGTCCTGATTTATGAGACTCTACGTTGAAGTAATTAATTTCTAATTTCAAGACAATACAAACCGCGAAAGTTATAAAATGATAATAGTATTTTTTTACCCTGCTCAACTTTTGTTTTTATTTATTTATTAGAATACGAAGACAAGTTGGGCAGACGAGGGATGACCAAACAACGCATGTCCGGGCGGAATTGAACATGTTTTCCAAATGGAGAAGTTTCATCTCGCCGACTATCCTAAATTGGCTTAATTTCATCTACATCCATAATTATATTCCCAGACAAATAGAATTGATCTGTGAAGAAAGCGTGGTGGTCTGCGCACCCTAGACGTCCATCCGGGGGATCATTTTCGTTCTAGAAAGTTTTTTAACAAAAGATTTCCAAAAGGGAAAGGGGACAAGGAGGGGAGCAATTGAAGACAAACACCAACACCACGTATTGAACTAACTGAACGTCAAACAACGAAAGGCACGGGAATTCTCCCCAGGAGTCGAAGTCGTTGTCAAAAACATCGGCCAAAATGAGTCGATTTCCAACCCAAGCCACTTTATTTGACACAACCCCCCACCTACAGATAACACTTTGAAACCTAACACAGAACTGAGTACACGTGCAAAACCTGGAAATGTCAGGGCGCAGCCTCTTATCTTCGCAGGTTTCACGCCCTAATAATATCTGCCACCCGCGCAGCCCCATGCTTATTACTATTTGATCACGATTAATTTAATAATTAATGAGTCGAGATACGAACGGACACGCCAGTCCTTCATGTTTATTATGTAATTTTCAAGGGGAAGGTTTACGTACCAGGTGTAACTTCCGCAGACAGTCCCCAGTTTGTGCCACATTTTGAAGAACCATGGGAAGCTCAAATTACTAGAAACCCAAAAGTAGTTGTATCGTATCAGTAAATAACTAAATCATTTTCACGTGTGTCGACTAAAACTTCTCAGCGTCGTTAAACTGTGCCATTTTTCCAAATGTGAACATTTGAAAGTTTTCATTAATTAGGTGAAACGAAATTACCATGACAGATCTTTACATTATGTTAAAGCGGCGGCGGGGGTTTGGGAGAGAAAACACTGTACTAACCTGCACTAGTACAAAAACAGTAACAGTTACTACAGTGTACTAATGAAAATTTAGTACAAGGTAATTACAAATCGTACTAATTTGGTTAGTAAAATGTACTAAAAATTGGCAAAATTTAGTAAATTGCGCGGAACGTCCTGCGCGGGAGACGTTAGCCGCTTCCGTAATCCAACCCTACTTTCAAGATCAGAGATTATCTTAGTTAAATTTAGGCCCCATGTTAAAAGAAAACATAATAATATTTTGTAAGAGAAAAAAGACAAAGCAAATGTAAAAAATTGATAGAATATCTATTTCCGGTCAAAGGTCGTGATCATGAAAGTTGAGCTATGTATCATGGTACACGTAAAAATAGTTGTCAAAATGGCACCTCGCATAAATCAAACTTAACTCCATGGAAAGATTTAGGCGGGAGTGATTGAGGTGAATTTTGTCAACATTTGAGCTCTTTGGGCGAGCACGAACAATCCAGCTATGTGCAAGTTGCTTCCGACACTGTCGTCAGATGACGAAAAATTCAGGCCATTTGCATGCGTAGAAAATGAAGGCAAATTAAGATAAATTTGAGCATGGAGGTATGGCATCATTCATCAGGTAAGCATTCAATAATTCAAGTACATTATTGTGTTAAATGTTTCGGGCAACCAACCTTCTGACTTTCAATTCTTTTTTGGACTGGGGAAAGATTATGTTAGAAATTAAGATAATGTTTTCCTACGATGTTATTTGGCCGAGGAGTATATGGTATATATCTAACGAATAATTCAATAGTTTAGGTCCCCACCCAAGTCAACCAAATTGAATTTTTTTAATATCTGACTACAAGCAATGCTAAGTCTATAATTTCAAGGGATGACTCGATCGCACAGATCTCGAACACTTAAGAGGGGTAAAGTTCTCCTTGATAACGGAAAAAGTTAATCACGCTAGAGGGTAAAGTTCTCCCGGAGGTAGTTCTCTGGGTTCACGAGATTCGTAAAATCAGCATCTCTTAATATTATACTTGGTATAATATTTTCGTAATCCTGTTCACAAAACGTTGGTTTTATTCTAAGAAGTCCTTGGGTAATTTGAAAAGAATGGTAATAAAGAGCATAATAATGTTGAAGCAGGTAGGATATCGTTTTTTCTCCGGTCATCATCCCCAAATAGAAAGCTTTCCAAGTCAATGCTTATCTAACAATTTGACCCCATGCGTCGACATTTCCCCAGAAACTAACCCAACCGGGCGATTTCCTTGAGAACTCCTGCCCAATTCCTCAGAAATGTCCAAATCTGATCATGTCTTAGTAAACTTCCACGGAAGATTAAAAAGAGAAAAACACCGGCAGCGTCCAACGTCGCCCAAATGAACTTCCCGCAAATATTAAAACGAAAAGGAAAAACAAGCACCAACCACGAATTTGATAAGTCTCCCCCGATCTTGAATGGCGTTATGTTTACACAACATAAGTTTGATCATTGTGATTTGAGTAGAGTCTGATAACCGAAGAAAATTTAGTCAGTCATGGAAGAGAATCTCCGGTCAATAGAGAAAATCTAACTTCGTCGATCGAGTATTCTTCCGATCGAAAGCTATCCAGGATTCTCTCCGATGGAGAGAATCAAATCCGTTCTAAAATCTAACCAGATGGAGAGAATCTAATAAGATTCAGGAATCTCCTAGAGAGAAAATCTAACTCTGGAGTGACAAATAAGAGAGAATATAAACAGTCTACTTAGATAAGATATTACAGGTGGAAGATCACAATTAAAACGTGCGAAAATTGAAGATAACTGCAAAATGGAGTTGAATATGAACAATAACTGTCATTGAAGATTCTCTATAAATAGAAGGTAAGACCAGAAGATCAACACATCAACACACAAGTCAGACACTTTGTCTTTATCTTAGTTTTATGGTAGAATCTCTAGGTAATCTTGAGGAAATCTCTGTAATAGTCTCTTACGTCAATCATTCAAAGACCCGGAAGGATCGCTTGGTTGTCTTCTTGTAACTTGTTCTCCAGAAATGGATGTAAGTGTTCTTGTTCATGTTTATGCGTTCTTGTTCTTGATCTTGTGTTTTGCATTACTGTTTGTCTAAAAGTTTTGGTGACCACATTTCTTTAACTCTGTGTTAGTCTCGTTATATCGTGACGTGTTTCATCCGCAAACACGCTCTAATGTGAGTTATACGGCGAGAGCTCCCAAGTTTGTAAACGAAATAAAATGAATCTATGAGAGGATGGACGAGGGTGGGATCCACAAAATGGATGCGTAAATCATGTCCCACTCGAATTGAATTGTTTTTAGTGTCTCCCACATTAATTTGTAGTGAACTCCCCAGTAATCCCCCCTTTATCCACGGAAAATTTCTCCTATTTTCAAGCCATCAAAATGAACTAGATATGAGCAACACAACCCAATTTAATGCTCCACATGTCTATTTGTATCTTTCGTTCGTTGTTACTTTAGTTAGAACTAGTGTGGTCGCACAATTATGTGTTTTTCATACAATGTGATTAGAGAATGTTGATTATCGATTCTGAATCTCACGAGTAAAGAAAATCAGTTGGAGGTAGATTTATACAGGCCGGGCCGGGCCGGACTCGAATCGAGTCTTCTTGTCCGAAACAATTCAGGAATGTCACGTTATTCACGACTTGGTAGGAATTTGCTGGTGAAGGAAACTCGGTCATGGCCCCAATTCATTTTTTAGCCCCCGTGTTTTCTCTAACTCGAAGGACGTAGATTTGGGCTTAAACTGGGAGTTTTGTTCCAAAATATCGTTAGTCCGGAAAATATTTCATGATTTACGGTCAAAACTTTGAAAAAACCTTCTTTACCGTCCCGAAGTCGAACTCTTAGTGTTCGACTTAATGTAGATCGGAAGACTTCGCCTCTATGAGTCCTCAAGGAAGTCGAATTCTTAGAGTTCAACTTCGCCTTACTACGACCAAACACATAGAATTTTTATTAGTGTCGGAGAGAAAGAGGCTATCTAATGGAACTCGAACTCATAGAGTTCGAGTTCCATGCATTAAGGAGGTCGAACTCTTAGAGTTCGACTTTATTGAGCCACTAAGATTTATAAGTCAACACACTTAGAGAGCCAACACACTCCAACACTTAGATTTCTAAGTCCCTGTTAATAAATAGAAAACAGAATACATCATAATTGTCATTAGAATCTTATTCCATGCTCGCCAACAACAAAAAAATCATCCCTGGGGCTGGCTGCCTCCTCCTCCTCAACCACATCCTATTATACATCATTCGCAGTTCCTGGGGCATTTGCTGAGAGAGTTGGGATATCGGCTGGTCCTCATTTAGATTTGAAAATGAAAATATGACCACCTTCCTCTTCTTCACCAGCATGGCTGGAGTTGATGATGACAATGACTACCTAATCTCCAGAGTGTCAAACTGATCGGTGTCCTGCCATGTGAGAACGGACACGTCTTCATGATCCTGATAAAGGAGGACATCATTCACGTTGAACATGTCTACGCCTTCCTGATGGTCAGCCTGTACTTCATCCTGTTGTTGGCGCATTTCTTCATCGTGGGGCTTTACTTCCTCCACTTCCCTAGCCCGTTTATCATCAACATCCTTTACCTCCTCCTGTACTCCCAAACGTCCATAAACGCGTAGTGGAACGAGTCGTCGAAGAATGTCTCTGTCTCAGTACATATAGCGGAAATCCTACTCAACTCAGCAACATTTCCCATGTCTGATTGAAGTTGACTATCCCTAAGGCGGTTTATCTATGAAGAAAATGTAATTACTAGTTGTAAATAAAAGTAAAAAACATGTCCTTCTGAGGACACCCAAGTGGTGTAAGGTGGGTGATGGGTATTTAGAACCTTATCATGATTCCTGGTTCGAACCCCACCATGCACACTCCACTTGGATTTACGGTTGGCCTCTTGGGTGATGGCTAATAAAGCCCAAGAGCCGCTCACCTGCTGAGCCTTTGGGCCTCAAATGAAATTGAACCGACAGGAGAGCATGCTTCAAGTCGGGCCCAGAGGGGATGTAGTGGGGCCGGGCCTGAGGCTATCGGGCTTGTCAAAGAGTTTCCGAGCCTCATGAGAGGGCTCGTAAAAGGTAAGTCCACCACGAACCAGGAAAGCGGCATTACATGATTTCCTCGATCACTCCATAGCTCAATATACTTCTGGTGCATGTGTATCCAATTGTCGAACTGTATATCGTGGAATTGTCTGGCACTATTTGCTTGTCTCCAAATTGTCTGATCACTCTATCTAGTAGGTGCCACTCAACTATGTAGAAACATATCAGAGGTATCTTCGCACGCCTTGACAGTGTTCCCTCAAAATAGTACCGAGGAAGACACCAGATAGTTTCATTCGTGGGGGGATTCCAAACGACCTACATGTTGAAAAGTAATTATCAAAATCATTTAAGAAAGTATTACTGACGAAGAAGTAACGATGCTTGTACCTGATCCAGACTCTGTCTATCAAATGCCTCTCTGTACGACGACGACACATGCGTTGCAACTATGTTCGTCCGAAAATGGTTGCCCCATCGATGTCCTAATGGCATGTCGGGTACACTATTCCTCGCTTTACTAAGTGGCGAGATATGGGGAAAGTGGTCCCAAGCCCATATTTGAACTAAAAGACAGTCGGTAACCTGAATTGCATCTTTATTTGCTGCTCGACACAAATTCCTGTATAAGACAAGCTATATAGGTAGATCCCGGACTGTAACGGCCCGCTACCTCGAAGTCCTCAAACAACGGCAGCCACATTATATGTACTAAATGATATGTCTTATCCGGGAAATGCATTGCTCGTATCAATTTAAGGATGTATGCTCATGTATGCATACATCCAGAAGGACATCAAACTTGAATGCTAGCCAGCCCAACAAAATACGCCATGTTGTACGATCCTCGGTAGGTGGAACAACACCCAACAAGTTTGTACAAACTGCCACAAAGTCCACTGATGTGTTTCCAGTCACGGGGTCCCCTTCAACTGGCAGCCCAAACTGTATATGTATATCCCTCCAAGTAATAGTCATCTCTCCATGTGCCATGTGAAAAGAATACGTTTTTCGCCTCCATCTCTTCACCAATACCGTGACCAATGCATGATGTTGACCTATGTTTTGATGAGGAACTTAAGCAACGAGTTACTTGTGGTCAACAATATTGCTTCATGAATCGTATGCTTATCTTTAGTGATGAGCTTGAGAAAAGTGTTGCTGAGTCACAGCTAGCATAAGCTGTATGTTACTGTTTTACAGTAAACTGTTATTGTAATAATACGCTTACTCAATGAATATATGGAAATAAATATTTCATAATTACATTATATTCCGATTTAACTCGGGATATATGTCATTGTGTTTAAATACGTTAAATATTATTTAAATATCTCCAATCAAATGTTTAGGCAACTCAATATTATGAGATTAGTTTTCCAAGTTTATATTGGGAAACAAAATATTTCATCCTGATCTTCTGCAGCAGTTTTACGCTGTAAAGAGATAAAGTGCTAAATCAGATAATATTGATTATCATTTGATTTTAATGACTGTTCATATAAGATTATTATTAGGATAGTTATCTTACAAATCAAGCAAACAAATTTGCTCATTCAGATGAAATAGGTTAATCAAGTGAAGTTACCGTAGAAACTTACCTTATCAGGTATAGCGACCCTTGAGCAAATATCTACTTAGTCCTGTCCACAAGTTTTGGAAACAAATCAAAAGATTTGTTTCCGAAACTGGACGTTTCTCACGATTTGTTGCCCATAAAAGTCAAACTTGGCTATCAGACCAGATTGCCTTTGTGCGTCTAAGTGATCTGTTTGGTTGTCCAAATCCTGTGTGAAGCTTTGAGGATCTGAGTGAGCTATGTGATCGGCAGAGAATAGAAGGTACTGAGTGATCGTCTGGTTCTTACCTCTCGTAATCTGCGTGTAGGAGTGTCAAGGGCTGAGTGCGACCTTGATCGTCGTGAGAGGGACCGTGTGTCTTCGGTTCGTGCAACGAGCAAATGGCGAAACGTCTGAAGGAAGCTAAGTGAATACCTGTTCTGATTGATGTAACTAGTTGCCGGCCCATCAGCAAAAAGCCGTTCTTATCGTGTCTTTTTTCAAGGAAGTCTCGAGCCTATGGAGTTTGAGCAGTTAGACATGCACTTGCGGGTGCGCGCCAGAAGTTTCGTGCTTGTCGGATAGGGCAGGAGTTGGGAACGCCGTCGGAGTGAAAAGAGGTTCTCCTGAGCACAGTGGTGCCGTGCAGAAGTTTTGACCTCCTGAGGGACAGTAGAACAGGTTGTGTGGAAGCTGTCAGAGTTGAAAATTCCACCGTAGGCACTGGGTGTGCAGTGTAGTGAGTCACGGTTGTGGTAATCGTGCACGTCCGAACTGACTGTAGGACGAATACCTTGATTTCGCTGTGTGAGAAGTCGGGTTCTGCTGTGTGAGGAACCAACTCCTTATTTTTTTCTCTAATCTAAGTAACTCTGTGTGGTTGTTTCTTGAGTACTTACAGGTTCATCTTGAGAAGAGACAAAAGCAGTGTGAAAATCCTCTGCTGAGCTATTAAGTGCTGAAGTATTCCTTTACTGTGAACCAAAAACGGGCAACTTCTTGAGAAGTCATCTTCACTGTAAGGAATTACTTGTGAGGATTTATACTCTAACACAACGTTTTCTATGTGCTTTGATTGACAGGCTTACGCATAAGCGGCAACGTGCTGTGTGGAAATCCTTTGAGCAATAAACTACTGAGTGTGAGTATCATTCTGCTGGAAACGAGAAAACGTCCACTGTGTGAGGAGCTGACCATTGCCCTAGAGTGATCTCTTCTTGTAAAGGATTTTAAATCTCAATTGATGAGATACCGAAAGCCTAGTGCAAAAGGTTCATTTGCACCCATTATATTTATATAGTGGAATCACCTCATGGTGGAAAGTGGACGTAGGTCGATTAAGGTCGAACCACTATAAAACAACTGTGTCCCTTACGATAATGCTTACATCCATACGAGTGTCTAACGAACAAAATCATAATGTTTACAGCAAGCCGACCTCACTTTTGAGAAGCCCTTTGCTGTGACACAGTACGCTTCCGCTTACACTGAGGAAGGGCAAAATGCTTACAATAACTAATTCACCCCCTCTTAGTGTACCTGAATGATCTAACAATTGGTATCAGAGCAGGTTTGCTGAAACGCTTTCTTTGTGACTACTGCTACAGAAATCTGTTGTTGGACCTAACGGTTAAAACAATGTGCAGCTGAAAAATCTACATCTAGCACAGTAAGGTGCTGAGTGATTAGATCTCTAAACTGAGTAAAATGTCGGTGTTAACTGTTGGTTATTCAACCGAATGTCCCTCGCTCTTTGCAAGACAAACTTCTCATATTGGAAAATGAGAATGGAGTTGTTCATAGTAGCAAAAGAAGCAGATTGCTGGCAAATTATAATGGAAGGAGATCTCACAGTTCCTCCATCTAATCCCAGCGACTCTCAGCATGAATTTGAAAGAAAGAGAATTATCTTGCTCAACACTAAAGCAAGGCACTACTTAGTGTGCGGTCTTGCTGGAAATAAATTTAATTGCGTCTCCACTTGTAAGACTGTGAAAGAAATGTGGGAAAGACTTGCTTTGATCTATGTCGGAATAAAACAAGTAAAGGAATCCAAAGTGATTGCATTATTAACTCAATTCAAAGCATACAAAATGAAAAAGGATGAGTCAATAAATCACATATTTGAAAGACTCACCGAAATCACTAATGCCATGAAATCACTTGGCAAAACTATTTCTATTTCTGAGTGGTCAGAAAAATACTTCATTCATTGCCTAAATCTTGGGAAGCCAAGAAGACAACGATTGAAGAGGCTAAAGACTTGACGAGCTTAAGTGTTCAGCAGCTACTTGGTTCTCTTGTCGCTTACGAGAATGAAAATAAGTTTGTTGAAACAAAGAAGTCGAATGCTGTTGCATTTAAAAGGAGTGTCGTAACCTCGGATGAATCTGAGGATGAATCTTCATTTAATTCAGAAGACGAAATCTCCTTAATGACTACGAAATTTAAAAAGTATCTTCGCAAAAATCGCTTCAAGGGAAAGCAAGATGCTAAAATGACAAATACAAAATCACACCAAAATAAAGGTGGTGTGTTCTATGACTGTAACAAACCTGGTCATATGCGACCAGATTGTCCGCTATTAAATGAGAAGGGCAAACCTTCAAATACAAGAAAAATGCCATGTTGGCATATTGGAGTGATGGTGATAAGGAATCAGATCAGAACGACGAAATATCAAACATCTACTATATGGCGCAAACTGATGCTGAAACTGAGAAGGTAAATGCTTTCTCTCCCTCCGATCTATCTACTGATGATATTGAGAATCTTTTCACAGAACTCTATGACAAACTTGAGTCATTGACCGCAAACAATAAAGCTTTCAAGAAGGAGAATAAACTCTTGAGTGTTGAGAATGCTTCTTTTAAGGAAGAGTTATCAGCAAAGGCTAAGAAAGCGGTAAAGCAACTTTCTCAATCTAAGTCAAAGATTGAGGAACTACAATAGTAACTCAGTGTTGTGCACAAAAAAACTGGTTTATGCATGCCTGAGATGCACAAATCTGAAAATGAGAAACATTCGCCTCATGGGAAATATATTCCTCCTCATGTTAGGAATGATGATTCTCATTATATCATTCAAAGACTACCTAGGCTTTGCTATTATTGTAGAAAGCCTGATCATTTTATTAGAAATTATCATATGAGGCGAAATGATATGCATGACATTTCTCCTATAGTGGATGGTTCTATTGTTAAATGGAAGCAACGACTTACTTAAATTCTTTCTCTATGTAAGGAACACTTCAAGCCCATTGCTAAGGACCACGCATGGTACTTAGATAGTGGTTGTTCGAGACACATGTCAGGAGATGTTTTCTTACTATCCACAATGGTTTTCCAGGATGGTGGTGCTGTCACTTTTGGTGACAATGGGAAAGGGATGGTTAAAGGAACATGAACTATCGCTGTTCTGAATCCCTAACCATTGAAGGAGTTCTTTATGTTAAATGCCTCCAACACAACTTGACTAGTTTTAGCCAATTGTGTGATAAAGGTTATCGTGTTTCTTTCGATGAAAGAACATGTAACGTTTCACGGGATGGTGTTATCTGCTTCATTGGAAAACGTAAGAAAAACATATATATCCTGTCATTTAAGAATACTTCCGTTGGAGAAAATTGTCTCTTGTCCGTTAAGGACGAGGCTACTCTATGGCATAGAAGGTTGGGACATGCAAACTATTACTTGCTGTCCAAACTAGCCAGAAAAGATGTTATTAAGGGATTACCCAAAATCAAGTTTGACAATGACAAGTTTTGCAAAGCTTGTTCTATTGGCAAACAAACAAAGGTATCCTTTAAAAGCAAAAATATGGTTTCAGGCAAGGAACCACTCGAATTACTTCATATGGATTTATTTGGTCTAACGAGAACTCAAAGTCTTGGAGGTAAACATTATGGACTAGTTGTGGTAGACGACTTTTCCAGATTTACTTGGGTTAAATTTTTAACTCACAAAAATGATGTGTTTACAACTTTTGAAACTTTAATCAAATAACTTTAAAATGAGAAAGGTGTTTCTCTACGATGCATAAGAACGAATCATGATACCGAATTTGAGAACCATGACTTTACTTCATTTTCTGAAGAATATGCTATTAACCATAATTTCTCTGTTCCATATACCCCACAACAAAACGGAGTTGTAGAGCGAAAAAATAGACCTTACAGGACATGGCGAGAACCATGTTGCTGGAAAGTGAAGTTGCCAAAAATCTTTGGGCTGGAGCTGTAAGTACAACATGCTACTTCTCAAATCGAGTTCATTTGAGGTACTCCTTAGGTAAAACGCCTTATGAGTTATATAAAGAGAGAAAACCTAATATTTCATACTTTCATCCATTTGGAAATAAGTACTATATCTTGAGACCAATAAAAGATGGTGTCGGAAAGTTTGATGCTCGATCTGATGAGGGCATATTTAAGGGCATATTCGTAGGATATTCTCTCACGAGTAAGGCATGTAGAGTCTTCAATAAAAGGACTCTAACAGTTGAAGAGTCCATCAATGTTAAAGTTGATGATTCTCCGACACAGGAGGAAGATGCTATGGAAGCAGCAGCACCGTCCTGAACTGTAGTATCAAATGAAAAGACACAACAAATGTTTGCTGAAAGTAATCTGAATGGCAACTTTGTAATAGATGTATAACAAATTCCTGCTGCAATCAATGAAAATATTTTTGATGATTTCCAGGATGTATAAATAGAGGATCGTGTTCCCTCTCTATATAAGAGAAGACATCATATTGACCAAGTCATAGGATCATTGCATACAGGAGTGCGAACCCAACATACAGCAAGTGTGCACTGTGAACACTCCACCTTGATCACTCAAAAGGAACCTCAAGGCATTGATGATGCGCTTGATGTTCCAAATTGGATCCTTGCAATGTAAGAAGAACTAAACCAGTTTGAGAGAAACAAAGTTTGGTATCTAGTACCCAGACCAAATGATCGTTCCATTGTTGGAACAAAATGGATATTTCGTAATAAACTAGATGAGTCTGAAAATGTTGTGAGAAACAAAGCTTGACTTGTAGCAAAATGTTACTCTCAAGAAGATGGTATAGATTATGATGAGACGTTTGCTCCTGTGGCGCGCCTTGAAGCAACACGCTTACTTCTAGCGTATGCTTGCTATAATAACTTCAAGTTATTTCAAATGGATGTGAAAAGCACATTTCTTACTGGTGATCTAAAAGAGGAAGTGTATGTTGAACAACCTCCTAGATTCACCGATCCGAAATTTCGTAATCATGTCTGCAAGCTATCTAAAGCTTTGTACGGACTTAAGCAAGCTCCGAGAGTATGATATGAAAAGCTTAGTTCCTTTTTTACAACCAAGGGATATAGGCGTGGAAAAATAGATACAACCTTGTTTCTCAAGAAACAGGAAGCTGATCTTTTAGTCGCTCAAATATATGTGGACGACATTATATTTGGTTCAACTAATGAACAACTATGCTCCGAATTCTTTAATTTTATGAAATGAGTCTCATAGGAGAACTAACCTTCTTCCTTGGATTTCAAAGTAAGCAAACTATAGATGAAATTTTTATCCATCAAGAAAAGTACAACAAACAGCTGCTCAAGAAATTTGATCTTGAGAATGTTAAACCTTTCTCAACTCCTATTGGTAGTAGTTCCAAAATTGATATGGATGAAGATGTAAAGGAGGTTGATTCCAAACAATATAGAAGCATGATAGGGTCATTACACTATCTTACTGCCTCAAAACCTGATATCATGTTTAGTGTATGCTTATGTGTTAGATATCAGTCTGATCTAAAAGAATCACACCTAGTTGTAGTCAAGAGAATCTTTCGATGTCTTGCAGGAACTGTTAGCTTAGGCCTTTGGTATCCCAGAGGATCGTTGCTGGATCCTCTAGGATATTTAGACGTGGACAATGCTGAATGTCGTATTGATAGAAAAAGTACATATGGTGCTTGTCAACTACTGGGAAATATGCTAATTGCCTGGTTTTCTAAAAAAGCAGACATCAGTCGCTTTATCGACAGCTGAGGCCGAATATGTGGCAGCAGCTAGCTGCCGTGCTCAGTTACTAAGCATGGGACAGCAACTTGAAGATTATGATCTTCATTTCAATAATATTCCTATAATGTGTGATAACACAGTGCAATCAATCCATCTCGAAATCCTGTCTATCACTCGAAATCTAAGCGTATCGAGTAGAGACATCATTTCTTGCGAGATCACGTACAATGTGGGTGAATTGATATTCAATATCTGAATACTGAGCAACAGCTTGTTGATATTCTAACTAAACCACTCGATAAGGAAAGGTTTGAATATTTGCGAAATGAATTAGGAATATGTGATCCAAATCTTTGAGATGACGATATTGTCATTTAGGAAATTTGTGATGGGAAAATAAAAATTCCCAAAATTAAAGAAGAGATCTTCCTACCTTACTACGGTGCCACTTTCCTTCTTTTTCTATAAACCATTTTATGAAAAGAAATAAACTTACGGTTACATTTCTTCACAAAATCCCTAAACTGTCATCTCCTCTTCGATCTCCGACCTCTCTTCTTCTCTTCTTCACTTCAACCTCGCCATGGCACCAAGGTGTGTGAAATCGACGAAGGACAAGGGAACTGCAAAGAAACAGTCACAATCCGTGGCTGCTTCTGCCCAGCAACCTCCCGTTGGGGAGAATCCTCCTGTTACTGAGGGGGAGACATCTGCGTTGCATGTCTTTGATTCAATGGTCTAAGAGGCCAAAGGGAAGACTACGGCTACTTCTATTAAGGAGATTGAGGCATCACCTATTGCTGCCACAGATACTGGCGTCTCTGATGCTGTTAAGGGCGTTGCGGGCAAAACCCTTGTTGATGAGGGAGAAACTGCTGGTCAGGAGGCGGTTACACAGGCAACTCCTGTTTCCTCTAAGTCTCTTGAGCAAGGAGACACTCTCCTAGCCCAAGATCTAGAAATATCTGTTGATGTGGGTAAGAAAGACGAAGATGATGATGCTACTCTGTCCGTGGAGGAACAAGACTCTTCTATTGAGAAGACCTCTGTTGAGGACGAAACTGTGGAAGTGGTTGAGACCATGACCAAGGATCCTCCTCATGCTCGCTCTTCTCTAGGTGTTGCATCGCGCACCAGGACGAAGCGATCTATGGCAAGTATAAAGGATGGTTTGCATTCTAGCTCTCCAGGGCATAAGAAATTGAAAAGTGCAGACTTCTCTGTGTTTATTCCTAAGGTTGATCATAATGTTTCTTTGGCTGAGCTATAACATATTTTTGCTGACGATACGACGCCCAATCGAAACATGGATAAGCGGACTATTACTGCTTGCAAGCGTGTAGACTTTGATTGGTTTACTCAACACCAACATCACTTTGCTGATATGTTTGAAAAACTGACCTGGAGGTCATTCTGTGAGTATGATGGTATTAGCTCTATTTCTAAAGGTAGGGAATTTTATGCCAACATCACCTTTCACAAGGAGGACTCGCTCATCAAATTTATTAAGGTGTTGGTAGTTGAGAAGGTGTTTGTTTTCTTTGTATTTGATGTTTGTCGACTCTTTGACTCTGATCCTTTCAACAATCTGAGAGTGATCAGTGAGAGAAAGTTGGAAGCTTATCAGACCATCGATGAAGGCGAGCTTGTCACTGTAAGTGGATATCTTCAGACTACAAGGCTGAACTTCCGCAACAGGGTGTTTCACAAGGCGGTGATGTCCTACTTGGCCCCTAGAATTGGCAGTATTGATTCTATCATGCCCAAGGACTGGAATCTGATGGTCCACCTTAAGCGAGCCATTCCTGTTAGTTTGGGAAGTGTAATATTTGGTCACATGGCTAAAGATTACAACATTGCTGTAGCACTATGGATTCTGTCATCCCTTTTGTGCATGTTATTACAACATTGCTGCAGCACTATGGAGAGAAGGTCACTCCTATAAACAAAATGGACACCTGAACTACACAGGTGATTGGTGCTAACTCTGTAGAGAGTATGGGTTATCAGTATATTGATGGTGTCTTTGTGAAGAAATCAACTAAGCGAGAGCTTGCTGAATCTGTTTGTGGCAAGCCACCACTGCTGCTATTGTTACTGGGAAACAACGCTATGTTAAGAGTGGGAGAGATTCTGCTGCATCTAAGGAGGAGTCCTCATCTTCTTCAAAACTGCAAAAAGTCCTCTGTGAGGAACTCAGCTTCACCATGCGCTCGATTCTTGAGAGGATTGATGGTTTTGCTGAAAGGCTTGGTCGACTAGAGAAGATGATACAAACATTGCTTGATAATGATGAAGATTGAGCTGTGCTCTCCTCCCTATCTTTAGATGTTAAGGATTGAGTTGTGCACTCCTGTATTTCTCTAGTTGATGTTAAGGATTGAGTAGTACTCTCCTGCTACTGTTTCCTATCTTTTGCTTTGGTATTTGGGTTTAGCATGTTTTTGCTATACTAGTAATAAAACTATCCTTTGCATTAATCACTTCTTTTTGATATGACAAAAAAGGGGAGAAAAACAAGTTCAGGGGGAGTTTTACAAATTTTTTCAATTAAAAAAGCTTTAAGCAAATACTTACTCTTAGGGGGAGTTATATCTCAAGTTCCTCTATACATAATGATTATGTTTTGTCATCATAGAAAAGGGAGAGAATGTTGACCTATGTTTTGATGATGAACTTAAGCAATGAGTTACTTGTGGTCAACATATTGCTTCATGAATAGTATGCTTATCTTTAGATATAAACTTGAGAAGAGCGTTGCTGAGTCACAGCTAGCATAAGCTGTATGTTGTTGTTTTACAGTAAACTGTTACTGTAATAATATGCTTACTCAATGAATATATGGAAATAAATATTTCCTAATTACATTACATTCTAATTTAATTCGAGATATATGTTTGTGTATCTAAATACTTTGAATGTTATTTAAATATCTCCAATTCATACTTTTAGGCAACTCAATATTATGAGATTAGCTTTCCAAGTTTATATTTAGAAACAAAATATTTCTTCTTGATCTTCTATAGCAGTGTTACGCCGTAAAGCGATAAAATCCTAAATCAGATAATATTGATTATCATTTGATTTTCATGACTGTTTTGATAAGATTATTATTATCTTACAAATCATGGAAACAAATTATCTCGTTCGGATGAAATAGGTTAACCCAGGGAAGTTACCGTTGGGAACTTACCTTCTCGGGCACAACGACCATTGAGTAGATATTTGCTCAATCCTGTCCGCAAGTTTTGGAAACAAATCAAAAGTTTTTTTCTAATGAATCTGGACGTTTCTCACGATTTGTTCTCCATAAAAGTCATACTTGGCTATCAGACTAGATTCCCATTGTGCGTCTGAGTGGCCTGTGTGGTTGTCCAAAGACTGTGTGATTTGAGAGAAGCTTTGAGGATCTGTGTGAGCTGTGTGATCGGCGGAGAACGGGAGGTGCTGAGTGATCGCCTGGTTCTTTCCTCTCGCAATCTGCGTGTGGGAGTGTCAAGGGTTAAGTGCGACCTTGATCGTCGTGAGAGGGACTATGTGTCCTTGGTGCGTTCAACAAGTGGTTGGCGAATCGTCTGAGGGAAGCTAAGTGAATACCTACTCTGATTGCAGTAACCAGTTGCTGACCCATTGGCAAGGAGCCGTTCTTGTCGCGTCTTTCATAGGGAAGTCTCGAGCCTACGGAGTTTGAGCAGTTAGACACGCACTTGCGGGTGTGCGCGCCAGAAGTCTCGCGCCTGCAGGGTAGAGCAGGAGTTGGGAACGCCACCGAAGTGGAAAGGGGTCCTCTCGAGCACAGTGGTGCTGTGCAGAAGTCTTGACCTCCTGAGAGACAGTAGAGCAGGTTGTGTAGAAGCCGCTGGAGTTGAAAATTCCACCCTAGGCTTTGGGTGTGCAATAGAGTGAGTCTCGGCTGTGGTAACCGTGCATGTCCAAACTGAGTGTAGGATGGAAACCTCGATTTCGCTGTTTGAGAAGTTAGGTTCTGCTGTGTGAGGAACCAACTCCTTATTTTTTTTCTCTGATCTAAGTTACTTTTGTGTGGTTGTCTTTTGAGTACTAACAGGCTCATTTTGAGAAGTGACAAAAGCTGTATGGAAATCCTTTGCTGAGCTATTAAGTGCTGAAGCATTCATCTACCGTGAACCAGAAACGGGCTACTCCTTGAGAAGTCGTTCTTCACTGTAAGGAATTATTTGTGTGGATTTATACTCTGACACAACATGGTCTTTTGCTTTGAACGACAAGCTTATGCCTAAGCGACAATGTGTTGTGTGGAAATCCTTTGAGCAATTAACTACTGAGTGTGAGCATCATTCTGATGGAAACGAGAAGACGTCTACTGTGCGAGGAGCAGAGCGTTGCCCAGAAGTGATCTTTTCTTGTAAAGGATTTTAAATCTCAATTGATGAGATACCGAAAACTTAGTGCAAAAGGTTCATTTGCACCCATTATATTTATATGGTGGAATCAATTCTACGGTGGAAAGTGGACGTAGGTCGATTAAGGCCGAACTACTATAAAACAACCGTGTCCCTTACGATCGTGCTTACATCCATAAGAGTGTAACGAATAAAATCGTAACGCTTACAGTAAGCCGACCTCACTTCTGAGAAACACTTTGCTGTGATACAATACACTTCCGCCTACACTAAGAAAGGGCGAAAAAGTTACAATCACTAATTCAAGCCCCTCTTAATGCAACTGAACGATCCAACACATGATCTAACCGAATGTGCACCAACTTCGAAACACCACAAAAACTGGCCTGCCTGAGATACACCTCCATACGAGGGTTGATAACGATCTTCTTCACAAATTTCTCGTGAGATCTAAACTTCAATACTCTATTATGTTAGAAACACATAATTGTTAATAAGAGAGAAATATATGTCATGATAAAATTGAAAATTGTTGGATAATAAATGTTTACCGATGAATATCCTTCCCTGCCACACGACCGAAGATCGATGACTATCCTGCTGATATAAGACATTGGATACAATTGGACCGGGCTCCATTTGGAAAATTTAAAGTAAGATGACAGTTACGGCGAGATAACAAAGTTTATAATAAATAAAACAACAAAATTGTAATGATATACATGCTTCATTTATTAGGACATAGTCGACGATTATGACCCTCTTGTCTATAGATACCACATGTTATTTTGTTCCTACATTCCTTAACATCTATCTCGTTATGATAACGAGATGATCTAGGCCTTTCTTTCGGTCGGATCCTAGCCTATGTAGTACCAATTGGGAAGACATAATTAGGCCATTTTTCCTTACAATGAAATGAAGTCCACTTTGCTGAACAAGTTGCTTTTGGTTAGCCCATGTGGAGGTTTTGTCGATACTATCAGATCCATCACATTGATATACGCAAGACATGCAAGTGCATGAGAGCATGAAATTCGATATATCTGCCATTTCTTTGCAACCGCATGTCTTACGAGTCAAGTACAACTTTTTATTAGGTAACCGCCCCCTCGTCTTCATTTGAAAATGACTAGTTTCACAATCCATCATTGTCGCGATGAACTTCCTATTTGAGCATCCCTTTGTTGAAACGCTCCATACATTACTTTGCCAATTTCATTGGTGATGGCAAACCCATTTGTGCACATACCGTGTCTTCAAAACTAGCAAAATCAATTCCCGCCCATAATCTCGACTCCATCGTAATAAACTCCTTCATTTCCATGTTTAACATTTCCATCGCGAAAATCAACAATTGTATCGAACTCATAACTGTAATTTATTAAAAATAAACACTGTAAGCCTAAAACATGAAATAAATTTCGATGATAAAATTTGCACACAAACACTTCAATTTACCTGTACCCAAAGGCTAACAGCGGCAACGGAGAGGGGACCACAACGAGCCGACCACCGACAACAGACATGACGACAAACCCAAAGGGAGGGGATGCCAACTACTGACCGCAAACACGACAAGGAGGCAGCGGCGGGGGCAGGGGGGATGGTGGAGCAGCAGCGGCTGGGTCAGGGTGGGACGTCAGGGCAGCGACGGGGCCAGGAGGGACGGCGGGGCAGTTGTAAGGTTCTCCAATTTTTACTATTATTATGAAAATCAACAACTTTCTCACTTTATTCCTTATCCAATTTATACCTAACTCTATAAGGGGAAAAATGATGTTTCATGCATATGTTTAAGGACTAGGTCCTTAAAAACTAAATGTAAGCCTAAACTAAAACCCTGAGAATCTAAAGCTTGCTTGTCCCCTACGAAGAACCTATCAACAGCACACACGCACATATCACCTCAATCGACTCCCACATATCATTTATAATGAGGGCGGAATGTCTCAACTGGTCCCCTCATTACTCACACTCGAGGGCGAGAATCTCATCAACCAAGTCCTCTCGTTACACGCACTCGAGGGCGGGACTCTTATGAACCGGTCTCCTCGTTACACGCACTCGAGGGCGGGAATCTCATCAACCAAATCCCCTCATTCCACGCACTCGAGGGCAGGAATCTCATCAACCAAATCCCCTCATTACACACACTCGTGGGCGGGAATCTCACTAACCTGTCCCCTCATTACACGCACCTTCCTAACTCATTTCAATCGCATCATTCACGTATCAAAAATCCATTCCCCATACTAATCACATCATACATTTTGATGCAAAATCGCGACCAACTCTAGATACGTCGACTCGAGGCAAATCGAGGTGGAGTTACCTTCTTCACAACCATCTGATTGATCGAGTTTGGAACCCAAAAGGACACCAATATCACTTGAATGAATGTTATGCGAGTTGGCCAAGTTGAGATCGAATCAAGAGGAGCGATCGAGAAAGGACTACCTTGACGGTATTAAAGAGGTCAAGTTGAGGCTTCAACTTGAGAAGACTGGAATTCCTCTCGAGATGAAGAAGGCATCGTCAACTCGAGAAGACAACATATCATCTCGAGATAAAGAGAGCGATGTCCATCTCGAGAATAGGAGGACGATGTCCGATTCGTGGTCAGCTTCCATTCGCCCAAGGAAACTCGAGACCCGGGAGCTCGAGAGTGCACAAGGTTGGGATTTGGAGACGGGCGGCTCAGCCGACGTCAGGCCCAGTTCCATTTTGTTGCTTTTTGAACTTGCTTTTAATTAGCTTTTAGTTTTTACTAGTTTGGGCCTAATGGGGAGTTAGGGTTAGCCCATTTTTGGTATTCTATAAATAAGACTATTGTGTTTAGGTTTAGACAGAACCCTTTGAATATTTTACCCAAATTTGGTAGCCGTCAAGTTCTTACATGAACTTTACGCAACTTCTCTTATCGTTTGATAGATTCCAAGCGTGGCGAGATTTTATCCGAGCATTCCCATAATCGATGGTGTATTCTGTGTCCGATTGTGTGGCGTTCAACCCTCGTGGCAGTCCTGGTAGTGCTTCGGCTGTATCCAGCGGTGGTCCGAGTCTTACCCTTTTTGTTTACGTCGTTCGTTCTGTTCGTGCCTTGCGTTCTGTTTCGTTGTCGTTTAAGTATTTTCCCGTTTCCGCGGATGGTGGCGCTTCACGTTTCATAATTAATCACCTGCCCACACATAGATCATCCCAATCACTTTATATTTAGTAACACTTGTTGCACTCCATTGTTTCCGCATGAAATCCATGTTCATTCGTCCGTCCGCATACATACACATATATATACATGTGATTTCGTAATTACCTTGCTCACTCTCCCTCATCACGATCACATCAAATGCACGCCCCATAACACGTATTCATGAGGCTACGAGTGATATGACCGGTAAACACAAGGAAAGAGAGAAGGGCGGAGGAACGAACCTTACCCGGGCCTTCAACTCTTCTTTTCTCTATCCTCCTTCACTCGGAGTCGTCCTCCTCAACGGTTTCTCCCTTTTTCTTCTATTTGCCTCCTTTCTTCTACTTCTTCCTTTCATCACCTCCCCTTGGAAATCCCCCGAATAAAATGAGAATCCATTCCAAGTTATCCATTCCCCTCCTTATATAGGAAAAGTTGATTTGGGGAATTGGGGAAAGTAGATTTGTCGTGGCCCCCTTCCCTTCCACATTATAAAATCATATTCATTAATTAATGTTGAAGCTCAACAAGTTTTGATCACTGCTCATACATGTCACCCCTTGAGGTCGTACATGTCAACCCGTGATTTGTTGCGCAAGTTTTGACCATTCTCAATGGTCAACTCATACATGTCATCAAAATGTCTTATGTGGTCACCCCGAATCTCCACGTGGCCCCACATAACTTTCTGTTCGCGTGTGTGCTTCTCGTGAGGCCACATCGAACTTTCTGCTCACGTGTGTCCTTCTCTGTGGCCACACCGACCTTTCTGTTCGCGTCTGTCCTTCTCGTGTGGCCACACCGAACTTTCTGTTCGCGACCATTCCAAATAGTCGACTCATACATGACATTCCTTACACCTATCATTTTCGATACCATAAATGTCAACCTCGCCCTCATACCTATCAACTCCCTCTATCACCCCGGAACGACTCCGAGTCGATCAGAGAACTTTCGATCTTAGGCGTTCAGAGCACGCTTCTATGATCCGTGTCGTATACTAGCACACACATATATTTATTCGTGCATTGTTTATACTCAAATATTCACACTAATTACTCATTACATACTTAAGTAAGAGTCATACACATGATTTATAATCCATAAATTGTCAGGTCGTTATAGCCTTCCCCCCTTAGGGAATTTCGTCATCGAATTCAATTAGTCGAAAGGGGATGGATGCGCGATCCTCATCCGTTCTTTTGGCTCCCATGTTTGATCCTCAAACCCAGCCCCCTTCCAAAGTACATGAAGCAAGGACGTCTTCCTTACTCGCGTGATGCGTTCCTTCTGGCCAAGTATTCGAACTGGTTCAATAGTGATGCTCATGTCATTGTTAACACTTGTAGCTGCGACCTCCACTATCGCCTCAAGATCCGGCTCGTGTTTCCTTAAAATCGATACATGGAACACGTCGTAATAATAAGACAATTTGGGTGGTATGGCCACACGGTACGCCGCTTTCCCTATGCGCTCAATGTTCTTGTACGGGACATCAATTTCATCGGTGCCAACCAAAGAAAAACTTCATTTCCTACTTAAAATTTTAATGGTCGCCTCCGACGATCAACGTAGCTCTTCTGGCGACTCTGCACCATCTTCATGCGCTCTCGAACTATGGTAATCACCTCCGATGTCTCCTTTATAATTTCAGGACCATCGAATTCCCTTTCCCCGGGCTCATTCCAACATAGTGGCGACCTGCAATTCCCCCCATATAAAGTCTCGAACGGTGCCATGCCAATGCTTGCATGCAAACTATTGTTATAGGTTAATTCCACCGGTGGCAAATGATCAACCCAACTACCTTTCCATTCAAGCGCACATGCTCGAAACATATCCTCTAGAGTTTGAATTGTACGCTCGGCTTGGCCATCCGTCTGAGGGTGGAACGCCTGCACATTTGTATCTTAGTGTTTAAGGCCTTTGAAGGCTTTTCCATAGTTTAGTGGTGAACCTCGGATCATGATCTGAAATGATCATATGACGCACCCCGTAGTACTTCACCACTTCCCGAATATAGATCTTAGCCAAGGTCTCTAAGGACCAATTTATCCGTTTTGGAATAAAATGAGCCGATTTGGCAAGCCTGTCTAATTTCACGCACACTGAGTCCATATCCCGACCGCCCTTTGGCAGGCTAGTCACAAAGTCCATTGCGATATCTTTCCATTTCCATTCGGGCACCGGAAAGGGCACAAGCAATCCTCCCGGTCGTTGGTGCTCTATCTTAACTCTTTAACATGTAGCACACCGGCTCACATACTTGGCGATATATTTCTTCATCTTCGGCCACCAATAATATATTGTCGGAAATTCTGATACATTTTGTGATTCCCGAGTGGATGCCAGATTTGCTCTTGTGTGTAGCATCCATTAACCTTTTCTTTAACCTTGGAGCATCCAGCACACATATTCCGCCTCCAAATCTCAACAATCCGTCCAGTAAAAGGTTGAAGTTCGAGTAAGCCTTCGTTTCATGTTCGCCTCAAACTAAGTTCAAATACTCATCTCGAGCTTGTGCCTCCCTTATCATCCCAATCACCTCGGGTTCTACTTGCACGAGACGTAAAGTAACCCGTTAGGTTCCTCCACACTTAAGTTCAGGTAATTCATTCTTTCCATCAACCTAGCCTCTTCCAACCTCAAATGCCTTTCCTAGGTAAACCACGATGTTTTCTACTCAAAGCATCCGCCACAACATTTACCTTTCCTGGGTGGCATAAGATCATGCAATCGTAATCTTTTTTTAGCTCCCTGCCTCATGTTCAACTCTTGTTGTGAGAAAAGGTACCGTAGAGATTTGTGATTCGTATACACCTCAAACTTCTCCCCATAGAGGTAGTGCCGCAACAACTTCAACGCAAACACAATGGCAGCAAACTCCAGATCATGCGGGGGGTAGTTCTCCTCGTGTCTCCTTAGTTGCCTCGAGGCATAGGCATTTACCTTTCCGTGTTGCATAAGGATGTAGCGCAGAGGCATCACAATATACTACATACCCGTCTGATCCTTCAAGTATGGTCAACACCGGTGCACTTATTAATCGTCTTTTCAACTCCTCAAAGCCCTCCTCGCATTTCGTCGTCCACTCAACCAGACATCTTTCCTCAACAATTTAGTTATAGGTGCCTCAATATTCGAGAATCCCTCAACAAATCTCCAATAATATCCTGCCAGCCCTGGGAAACTCCAAACTTTTGTGACATTTGTTGGTTTTTGCCAGCTCTTCACGGCCTCAATCTTTGTTGGATCCACTTCCACTCCCGCTACCGATATCATGACCGAGGAATGACACCTTGTCTAGCCAAAATCTGCACTTACTCAATTTTACGTACAACTTATTCTCCCTCAATGTATTCAACACAACTGCTAAATGTTCTTTATGTTCTTCTCGGCTCTTTGAGTACACAAGTATGTCGTTGGTAAACACCACGACGAAACGATCTAAGCAAGGCCGGAAAATTTGGTTCATCAACCCCATAAACACCGTCGGTGCATTGGTCAATCCGAAGGGCATCACCCAGAATTTATAGTGACCAAATCTAGTTCAAAACACGGTCTTAGGAATATCTTCCTCCCGGAAGCCTATTTGAAAATATCCTGATCTCAAATCAATTTTCGAATACACCATAGATCCTTGCAGTTGATCAAACAAATCATTTATTAGGGGAAGGGGGTAACGGTTTTTAACCGTAGCCCATGAATCCATCTTTTTCTTTACAAACAGTACGGGGGCACCCCATGGAGATACACTGGGTGCACAAAGCCCTTATCCACAAGTCCCTGTAGTTGTGTATTTAATTCCTTGAGTTCTGCTAAGCCCATCCTGTACGGTGCTCGAGAAATTAGTGTCGTTCCCGGAAAAAGATTTATTGCGAATTCAACCTCCCTCTCTAGTGGCAGTCCCTACTATTCTTTGGGAAAGACATCTCCAAAATCACAAACACCTCTATGCTTTTGAGGGTTGGCAACTCAGCTTCTTTATTCATCACAACCGCAAGGAAGGCCTCATGTCCCATACTCAAAAGATGACACAACCGTAGAGCCGATACTATCAAAAGTCGGCCAGTCCCTCCATGTCCAACGTACATCCACGGTTCCTGGCCCGGGGTACTCAACAAATGTTGCTTCTTCTCACAATCTACTTGGACATGGCATGAAGCTAACCAGTCCATGCCCAAGATCACATCAAAGTTACGGATTTGAAAAACAATAAGGTAGATCACAAATTTCAATTCGGCTATGACCATATCATACCCTGCAAATGCATCACCCATAACGAATCATTCCCCCATAGGCAGTGTTATCCTCACTTTTTTTTCACCTTTGGCAATTGACCACCCCAACCTTTTCACGCACTCATCATATAATGAATGAGGTGCACCTGTATCAAACAAGACATATATAGGAGTTCATCGAATTTGGACCGTACCTACAATTACCCCGCGAGATGCATTCGCGTCTACCTCGGTAACTACGTTAAGTTTGGCCGTCTCTACCGGTCCGCTCACACATCCCCTGGATGCCGACATCGTCAGTGCCACCCTCGTCCCCCCTCTTAGTCTCGATATATTTGAGCTGGTCGCTCCTCTCCCTTGATGACAATTCCTATACACATGTCCAGTCTAATCGCACTAGAAGCACACGATCTCACTCGTGGCACATACATTTCTAGGGTGGTATTTATGACAATTGTTGCACAACGGCGGTCAAGACATCCTTGTCCCTTGACTCCCGCCTCGGGAGAAAGTTCTTGACAAGGTTGGGGTACGAGGCGGACATGCCGCAAAAGGCTTCGGACCCACATATACTCCTCCCGGTCTAACCTCTTTCTTTGTAGTAGCTCTCCCATTCGGTCAGAACCCTCGACCATCCCCCACTCAGGCTTCTCCTTGAGTGGTTTCTTAATCTTCTAAGCCCTTTCATGAATGTCATCATAGGAGGTGAGCATGAACCCCGCCACTTGCACTTATATGTCTCGCGCCAATCCGGTCTCAAACCTTCGAGCCCTTGTGGTTGAGTCCATCACTGGCACATATCGTGATAGGGTTTGAGAAACGACATTCATATTCATCCACAGTTATGTTCCCTTGTCTCAATCCTACGAACTCCTGGGCTTTATCATTCCTAACGGTGATCTGAAAGTACTTCGCAAGGAAGGCTGATCGAAACATTTCCCAAATATTCTCGGTGTGCTTCTCCCTCACACTGTGCTTACTAGCTCGCCACCATGCCTCGGCATTTTTCTTGAGTGAGTACTCGGCTATTAGCAACCTCTCCTCCGACGAACATCCCAATAGGCTAAACATCTTTTCCAATTCATCAATGAATTGTTCCCCTTCCTCTGATCTTTCTTTGCCCTTATAGCTCGGCGGATTCAACTTGTGAAAATGTTCCACAAGAGCGACCCTCCTCCTGATGGGGATCGTTTCCCCTCTCTCCGGGGATTTCGTGATCAATGCGTGCGTGCTTTCCTCCGCAATTTCACTATAACAACATCAAGCACAATTTCAGACCATTTCCCTCAATAATTACTCATCGATCATCGTTAACACTTGGATCTCGATGTTCTCAAGCATCTAACCAAAATTCAACGAGTAACCATCATGCGGTTACAGAGAACTTTTTGTAGTCGTCCATATACCAAATTCACCTTTCGGGTGGTTCTGATCACGTTCGTTGTGTCATCTGTCATGTTCATCGTATTTAACATCCCATTCTTATTATCAACTTGTAATTATACAATTTCAAGGTCCAATCCATTCTTGGTTACAAAGCGCAGTCCCTTTTCTCATAAGGGTCATATAATTCATTTTTCAACTTTCATTCGCTCACGCGTTCCACCGTCTCAACATGGCCATTCCGGCCCGGCGCTTGAAGCATACCCAAGTTGTTCCGTGTTCACACTTTCCTCATCCGTGCACTTTATGCAAAAATCAACGGTATTTCTAGCCACACATTTGAAGCAAGGAACCCAACCAAACACTCACAATACCATTCAAATGCGTTATACACACGTTTAGCTTAAATTGTGTAACTAGACCCGGATTTTAGCTTAAAATCTAACTAATCTCCTTCCAATTTGACATCCTTATCACACCGTGTTTAACCTAGGCTCTGATACCACCTGAAAGGTTCTCCAATTTTCACTATTATAAAAATCAACAACTTTCTCACTTTATTCCTTATCCAATTTGTATCTAACTCATGTAAGGGGAAAAATGGCGTTTCATATATATGTTTAAGGGTATGTTTACACACTAAACTCTAAACCCTAAATCCTAAAGGCAAAATATATGTTTATAGCCCTAAGTATGGTCGAACTTTCTTCTCTGTCAACATTTTACTTTGTTATATGAACATGTTTGCAACTATGTGTTGTTCCTTTTTCCTAGCTAATTCGTAACGGCGTTACGCCTTATCATGACATGGCACTAACGAGTCTTATGTATATTTTGATGTGGCAATCCTAGCTGGACAAATAACCACAACGTTGGAAAAAATATATATTTATGGCCTCAACTTTGAGACAACATTCTGTTTTGTCATTAACTTAGTTTATCATATAATTTAGTCACCAACTTTTGTTTTTATTTTGATTTTGGCCAATTTTGAATTTCTTCAAGTGAAAGCCAAACAAAGCCTTAATATAGTCTGACTGGTGTCCTATAACAGTGGAGTTTCAAACTCACATTCATTCGCCTCACAATCCACTTTACCCGTAGTAGCAACCCCCTAATAGAACAACATCATCCGACCTTCATCGATTTTGCGTATTTTTTGACAGCATCAGTAACTATTATCCAACTTCGGCTTCCAATTCACTTGATTTGTCCATCAATGTACGTGAGCCCTTCCGTGACCTCGCGGTGCGCGACTGCAGTTCGGACAACACGAGGATCCGAGGCCCGCTCCCTCGTTGCTCCTCATGTTGACGTCAAAACTCGGGCATCAAGGCGTTGTAGAGGAGAGCGGGGTTGACCCATCCATGATTCCTAATTGGGCCTACTTAGGCTCTCGCCCGTCCACCGAAGGCGACGAGCGAGAAGTGGAGCATGGTCCCAAAAAGGAAGCTTCGGGAAAATCGGGACCGGCTCGCGTCGCCTTCCCTCATCCATGATTGCTCCATAAGAAAATAGTTGATGTTGCTTAACCTAGGTAAGCTATTACGGAGTCGCCATCGACTTATTTATAAAACGGTTTGAGTTGGAAAAACAGTTAGTTCGAGGATTCTTATTTACTAACTTTTACATTTTAACATGCGAAACGGTAGCACTGCTCGAAAACTGTTTTTGTTTATGGGCATTGGGCTCGATTCAGGCTTTTAGGGCCGAACTCGTATTCGTTAAAAAAAAAACACGCGACATAAAACCTATGGGCCTAAAGCACTTGGGTCCGTACAGGTGGAAAAGAAAGAAAATTCGGAATGCCCGCACCTCCCTCATGTACTTGAGGCAACTGGGATAACACCTCGTTGGCTGAATAAGAGGGCAACCGGGATAACACCTCGTTGGCTGAATAAGAGGGCAACCAGGATAACACCTCCCTCGTGTGCTCCGCCTCGTACGGCCTCCGGTATTCGGTCATGTCGAATCCCTCAAAGCCCTCGTTCAATCTTCTCATGCAAAATAAATGAAATAGGTGGTTAGAAAATTCTAATTAAAGCATTTTTAATAATTAGAATTTTATGAATAAGATCGATACTTATGAGGGCGTTGTGTAGCCCGTTGAGGTCGATCTCTTGGCTTGTCGCAGTTGTGGTCATGTCGTCGGATAGTCGTCATTTGATGATTCCACCCGTCTCTGTTCGTCCTGCACATGTAGGTAGATTGATCATAATACAAAACAATTTCTCGTGGTGCTGATGTGCAGCCACGAGAAGTTTCAGGCATTGGTACTCGTCGACAATGGAGAACGAGATCAGCTAGGCTTGAGGTTTCTCGTTGTCGCTGGTCTAGTTTCTACTACTGTCCATCGTGACCGAGGAATTGTTGCTACAGGAACTTTGGTCGCTTACTGGTCGAGAAAGAAAGTATGGGCTACTGGTTGGGTTAGCGTTGTGGAGTTTCCAGGTTGTTCCTGGACTTACCTTGGGGTCACCGGCAGGGAAAAGGTGCACGATCTCCGGAAGGATGCAAAAAAAACTTAGAGTGTGTGTGTGGGATGAACCTATGTCAGTGTGTCTTTATGTGTGTGAGTGTTGAATGTATTTGTAGGTACACAATAATGCCTGATTTTGTGTGATATTTCGTAATTTTTTCCCTTTTTTGTGATTTTTCGGGTTTTTTTGTGATATTTGATCATGATTTTGTTTCCTAGGATCAAGGCTTTGGAAGTCCTAGTTTCTCTTCTTAGAGGAATCATATTTTGAATATATTTTTTTCCTTCTCCTAAGATATTGTTTGAAGATTTGCAAATTTGTGAGATTACAATTAAAGTTTTAAAATAAAAAAAACATATGAAATGTTTCAATATTATTTCCTTATAATTTATTTCTTTTTTAGTCGATAAATGAAAATTGTCTCTTAAGGTCTGTTTGATTTACGTGTGATAAAATTCAAAATTGGCCAAAATCAAAATAAAAATAAAAGTTGGTGATAAAATTATATAACAAACTATGTTAATGACCAAATAGAAATTTTACTCAAAGTTGAGGCCATAAATTGATATTTTGCTTGTCCAGTTAGGATTGCCACGTCAAGATACACATAGGACTCCGTTATTGCCATGTCATGATAAGACGTAAAGCTGTTTCGAATTGGCTAGGAAAAAAGTACGACACATAGTTGGGGGCATGTTCATATAACAAAGTAAAATGTTGATAGAGAAGAGAGTTCGACCATACTGAGGTCTACAAACGTATATTTTGCCAACTGTAAACCCTAAACTAATTACAATGGCTAGGTCCTTAAAAACTAAATGTAGACCTAAACTAAAACAGTAAGAATCCAAAGCTTGTTTGTTGCCTACGAAAGAACCTGACGACAACACACGCACAATGACATTAGTATATAATTAGTGCGCATCCACACTCGCACATATCACCTCAATCGACTCGCACCTATCATTTCTTACAACGGAAGGAATGTCTCAACCAGTCCCTCATTACTCGCACTCAAGGGCGAGAATCTCATCATCCCGTCCCCTCATTATACGCACTCGAGAGAGGAAATCTCATCATCCAGTCCCCTCACTACACGCACCATCCTAAGTCATTTCAATCGCATCATTGATATCATTCGCGTATCAAAAGTCCATTCCCAACTCATCACATCATATGTTTCATAATTAATCACATCCCCACACATAGATCGTCTCAATCACTTTAGATTTAATAACACTTGTTGGACTCCATTGTTTCCCCATGAAATCCATGTTCATTCGTTTGACTGCATACATACACATATATACACGCGATTTCTTAATTACCTTGCTCACTCTCCATCATCACAATCACATCAAATACACGCCGCACAACACATATTTATAAGGCTACGAGTGATATGGCCGGTAAACACAAGGAAAGAGAGAAAGGCTGGGGAACGCACCTTACCCGCGCCTTCAACTCTTCTCTCCTTTTTTCTGCTTCACTTGGAGTCATCCTCCTCAATGATTTCTCCCTTTTTCTCCCCTTTGCCTCCTTTCTTCTACTTCTTCCCTTCGTCCCTTCCCCTTAGAAATCCCCCCGGATAAAATGAGAATCCATTCCCATTTATCACTTCCCCTCCTTATATGGGGAAAGTTGATTTAGGGAATTGGGGAAAGTAGATATGTCGCGGCCCCTTTCCCTTCCGCATAATAAAATTGTATTTATTAATGAATATTGAACCTTACTCAACAAGTTTTGAACAGTGCTCATACTTGTCACCCCTTGAGGTCGTACATGTCAACTTGTGATTTGCCCCACAAGTTTTGACTGTTCCAAGTAGTCAACTCATACATTTCACTAGAATGTTTCGTGTGGTCACACCGAATCTCCGTGTGGCAACACAGAACTTTCTGTTAGCGTGTGTTCTTCTCGTGTGCCACACTGAACTATCTGTTTGCGTTTGTCCTTCTCGTGTGGCCGCACCAAACTTTTTGTTCGCGACCATTCCCAATGATCGACTCATACATGACATTCCCTACACCATACATGTCAACCTCGACCTCATACATGTCGTTTTCGATACCATACATGTTAACCTCGCCCTCATACTTGTCAACTTCCTCTATCACCCCGGGATGACTCCAGGTCGATCAGAGAACTTCTGATCTTAGGCGTCCGTGGCACGCTTATATGGTCCGTACCGTATACTAACACACACATATATGTATTCGTGCATTATTTATACTCATATATTCATACTTAAATACGAGTCATACACATGATTTAAAATCCATAAAATGTCGGGTTGTTACAGCAGTGGCGGGGACAGGGGGACGTTGAGGTAGATCGAGACCGACAGCAGGGACAGCGGCACGACTAGGATAGGGATCGAATGACACGACTGGGAGGGGGATCGACGGCGCCTCTGGGAGGGGGTGAGGAGCGGACGACTAGGGGAGGCGGAGCGGCGGCGGCGGCGCGGGCTGGGACGGCTGGGGGGCTAAAGGGGGTGACAACTTAGACCCGCCCCGAGCCCTAATTTTATTTAAAATAAGGCAAGGAGTTCGACTTCCTCAATGCATCGAACTTGAACTCATAGAGTTCGAAATCCATCAGACAGCTTCCTTCGCTCCAACACTTAAAAAATTTCCAAGTGTTCGGTCGTAGTAAGGCGAAGTCGAACTCTGTCTACCCCAAAAACCGAACTCTTAGAATTCGACTTCTTTGTAAATTGAAGTCGAACTAGACGGTAAACAAGGATTTTTTGAAGTTTGAGCTGTAAATCCGAAAATATTTTCCGGAGTAACGGTATTTTGGTATAGAACTCCTGGAACTGGTATATTGGGGGCAGGCAGGCCTCTATTTTCCATTCCTTGATTTGGTTCATTTTTGCTCCGGAAGTGACCGCTGGACAAGTAGAATTCGAGCATGTCGGAAATCTTTGGCACTACGAGCAACTAGCACTCGGAGGTTTGTGTGTGATCGCTGTATGAAGAAAGAGGGGGAAGGCATCGGAACAATACCCTAAGCAGAATCACTTACGAATGACATCGTCGATGCGTTCAGAGAGGCAGGATTGTAAGAGCACCAGATCACAGGACGGCAGAGATGTTGAACGCCTGAATGCTTGAAGATATAAAGTCTATATGTTCGTTTATAGAAAGGTATGTCTTTACAATTCCTAAGAACGAATATTTATACTATGCTACACCTACTTGAATAAGAAAATGAAATATTGTACATATATTACATGTCCACGTTGCCAGTCTTTGTGGAATATCTTCTTTCCATTCGAATAGCCTTGGCAATCACTCCTTTTTATGTGTTGAGATCGTCCGAAATCATCACATGACAGTTGTTGTTCGATAGTATAGCCCATTAGCCTTCACTACAGAGTTTCCTCGCTCGTCCAGTTGGCTATCACATGATCACCTTGTCTTCGCCTGGTAATCCTCGTCGCCTGGTAACCCCCATCGCTCGATAACTATTTTGCCCGTAAGCTTTCGTATGGCGTGTTTCCACAACTACATCTCTACAGGGCTTCATGTGCTTTGGGCCTATTTTCTAGACCCTTGATCCACATATGGGACCGAGATTAGTGGTCTAGAATTTATGTTACTAAACAGTTCAATGCACAATTTGCAAAACCAATAATATATATGTGAGAAATAGATTATCGTCATGGATTGCTAGGGAGCATCATCTTGTTTATTGCTATAATTTGGCCTTCTAGCGTTTATTTTCCTCAAACGTTGGGATTAATTCCGACTTGTTTGCATATTCTTTATGCAATAATCCTTGTGTTTTACGCATTCAGGTACGCCCTCCATTCCCTACTATCCATCTTAAGTTGAGACTGTTGACAAATATGAAGGCGTCTATTGACACATAAATTCAAGCCCCTTTTCGTGTTTTAATTTCGTGTTTTAATTTCGACTCAAAAGGTTCTCAAGAAAGAGTAACTGAAGATAGTATTCTGGAAAGCTTGTAAAGTTATGGCCAGAAAACCAATGCAATATCCAATCTTGAGATCATAGCCCATGCATTATGTTCCTTGACTTTGGATAGGCCATAACTCATCCAAGACGATCTCGAACCGAAACATGAAAAACATAGAAGTTGTAGGTCAAGAAGAAAGGAGATCGACACAACTTGTCACGAGTTAATCCTACCTCTCTAGGAAAAGTTACGACCAAAAGACCAAAGCCGTGTCTTTGATCTCGAGATCAGAACAATTACAAATTCGATCGGTCATAACTCATCCAAGACGACCTCAACTTGAATATTTTAAAATATAAAATTGTAGGTTGAGAAGAAAGGCCAACTTGTCTCGAGTTAATCCGACTTATGTAGTCAAAGATATGGTCAAAATACTGAAGGAATGTTGTGATCTCGATATCATATATCATAATTATAAGATCACAATAGTTAAGGAAATCTTCATGATATCATTCCAAAACTGGTCAAGGAATAAATTTGATGATCAAGTCACTTCCACGAATGAAACTACACTTAATTTATGAGTTTATTCAATTAGAATTAACATTAAGTCTTGTAGGATAATCATCCCTTAAGTGCCCCCATGTAAACAATCTCCAACAAGCAGATCATCATCTACATATAAGCTCTTTTGTAACCATTGTATGTACTCCATTAAGGAGAGTTATAGCTCCTGTTATACAGGTGCTTATCTCTGCATAAAAGATAACGGATATTTATGTGAGTCTAGTCATAGGATGCCACTTCTCAGGGTTAAATCTCTTTCTCCGTTGACGTCCTCCACATAACTCTTGTTTTATTGCTCAGATAAAAGAAACCGACTTCTACACTTGAAGACATGTTTCTCTGTTCACTTAAGTATTACATTAGCAACATTTACACTTTGTTATCATCAAAACATGATCATATCAGCAACCCCATTTATGATTATGCCAAAACCATACATATATGGAGAATAGTAGTTGTGGTTTGGACGATCTTACAGATTTCTTTGTTGCGAGATGGCTGAAGCAAAATTTTCATTCTGTTGTAACTCCCCTTGAATATAAGCTAGGAAATTTTTTGAAATTCTAATTTGCTCAGATCAGTGATGGATTTTGATAGGACCGTTGATTTTGAATTTATTTAATATTCATTAACTTAACTCATTTAAATCAGTTATGTTATTTATTCAAGTTAGAGCTTATAATTGGTAAAAATAAATGCTTTGTAGACAAAAATATAATTATGTCACCTCTACCCCAGAGTTTAAGCGAGTTTTCTTAACAGGTGATCAAGTTCGAAGACGAACTTTGACTTTAACTTAAGCATTAAGTGATTTGAAGAAATCTAAGCTTAAGTTTGATTTTTAGGAAAAAAGGTGATGTTAAAGTGTACATATTGCTTTTTCTGTTATCACACATAGTGGTCCACAAAAAGACATTCTACTCTTAGTAGACTTAACATTATATAGAGAATTGTCAGATTAGAAAGGAATTACGCCAATAACTCTCAAATTCCCCCAGAGTTCAAATACGGTCATTTCGTTTGAAATTTCTATTCAAGATAAATCTTCAGAGATGTAATCTTGTTAGAGTGATCTCGGATAGACACAAAGTGTAGAGGATTTCCCAATTAGAAAGGAATTCTACTGAGAGAGAAGAGGTCTCCTCAAATTCTTCATAACCGACAATCACACACCGTCAAGCAAAACACAGAAAAACTGTCCTAATTTCAAAACTACTTCTCTATGTCCTAATAAAAAAATTATCCTAAAATTATCCAAAAGCCAACCCCTTTTTGCATCATCAAGAATAAATAAAACCAAAAATAAGTTTGCAACATTGTAAACAAGGTTTAAAAAAAATCAGAAAGCTGTAGAATCGTGCAAGAAAATATAATTCAATTTGAAAAGAAACCATAACCATAGCGTTGAGTTTTCTAGAGGAGGGGAGCTGTTCATTCACTTTCTTATTCTATAGGAGTATGTACCATCCTTGCCCTTAATGTATGCAGTGAGATTGGGAAGATCCACTAGAACCTCAGTGATCAAGGACTTCATCTCCTTTTGCGGAGGAAGGCATTTATTTATCTAGCTCATGGGACTCTTTGAGACCGGCAGATGTGAAGGCTTCATAACAAGCACTCCTCTTCTTAGCATTTTTCTTGTTCTGAATCTCAGCCCAGGTCTGGCTCTTTGAAGATGTCACATCACCTTTGCCCTTGTGTGGAGTGGAAGGCTCAAGCTTGATCCTCCTGTTGATCTAGTGAGTACCTATAAATGCATATCTGATGTAGTCAAGAGTGGTACCGTCAAATGGCTTGACGATAATGGTGTTTGCATTACTCTTGGGAATTTACAATTGTAGAAGCTTCATGACGATATGGCCGTAGGGAAGTCCCCTTTCCGCTAGATCTACACAATGTTCCATGTGTCCAAAGATGACACTTACTAGGTTTACAGGGACCTCATCAATAAGATGAATCATCAAGATTGCATCCTTGGTGAGTTGTCCGTGATCCCTGTTATGCGGTGGAGACAGTAGTACATCACAACACGATGTAAGGTACGAAGCTTCAAAGACAGGCTTGTGCTCTTTAAATAGCTTGATTTGTAGGCCTCTCTGTCCCTGTGGATGTGGATGGGAGGTCGCTTTGAGGCTCAACTCACATCATATAAGGAAAATACATATGTATTCACGTTGATGACCTTTTTTGATGTACTTTAGCACATCAACCCCTCTATGAAAGGTGATATTCCTTTAGAACCTCTTGATCAGGTAAGCAGAGGCAAGACTTTTGTGCTCAAAGAAGGTCACATAGGAAAGTTCACGAAATCAGATTTTTAACTGCCCAAGGAATGTCTCACTAAAGAAGTTGAACTTAATGTAATGGTAGTGGGCTATTTTTCTGTCATCTAAAGCACGAGTATGAAACCCAATAACATCTAGAATGAACTTAATTTCCTCAGAAAAAACATATTCTTCTATCTCATGAGTGATAGGTAGGAGCAACTCTGGGATTTCTTTGACTCTTTCTGCTGCACAACAGAGGGGCGTTTCTTTCCCTTTCCTGTGTCCTTAGACACATGCATTTGTGATTGTTCTGGTCTATCCTTAACATTTGGTGGAGTAGACATCGGCTCATTAATAGGAGAAGGAGGACGTAGCTTGGTCACGTTGTGCTCCACGATTGCGTTAGGATGGTACACTTGAGGGAGAACCTAGTTAAATGATGTCTCTAGAATTATGGATGGTCGTCACGCTGATGTTCAACATTTGGAACCTACTTGTTACAAGGACTTCCTTCTCAACACCTTTCAATGGAGATTATGCCATGTCCTGGGTTTCTGTCTCAGAGACCTGGGTTAATGAGTGTCTCCCTTCATTGGTGAGAACTCCACCTCTTGCTCTTAGTCTAGAGCTTCAGTCCTTTCAGTAGTATTATTCTGAAATTGTGAATATGTTCTCGTAAAGGAGAAACTTCCAGAATTAGAATATGTCTGCTGTTGAGGAGACTAAGTTTGCTATGAGCCACGATCGGACAGAGGGACATAGTTGGGCGATGAGCTGCGTCTAGCCTTGGCCTTGGCAGAGCGAGGACGACTGATTCGAGGTGCCATGAGAGCAAAGTGAGGAGGATAGCAGAATGAGAGGTTAGTATTTTGTGAAGAACGCGAGTTTAGAGAAGAAGATGAGAGAGATCGTATAGAAGAGGGAGGTGAGGTCATATTTTTAAGATAATAGAAAATGAGGGGAGAAAAAATTTTTTTTAGAAAGAATATATTTTGAAATAAAATGAAATAAAATAATTTTTAAGATTGTTTCCAAAATATTTGATGGAAAGAAATCAATAAAATTTTGAATATAAACTATTTAAAAGATCTTTTACATTTATACACATAATGCATAGATCAATAAGATCCTTTTAGAAAAGATAACAAATCTCAAGTTCCATTCGTAATTTTGAGAATTTATCGAAATTTAATGATTTTGTGAAAATGTCACAGAGCTGCTACTCGGTGCTTACATATCCCACTGTTGCATAATCATTTTAGACATGATCTCGAATGAATGCTGTCGTAGTTCTATGTGCTTAGACGTAGAATGCTGAACATGATTCTTGGTCAGGTTTATAGCATTGATATTGTCACACCGAATTGGAATGTTGTCAAACTTGAATCCCCAATCTTCAAGATGTTATCGCATCCATAGAAGCTTTGCATAATAACTTGCTGATGCGATATATTCTGCTTCTACTATAGACAAAGCTCAAGAAGCTTGCTTCATTGAGTGTCAAGAGATTAACATATCTCTTAGTAGCTAATAAGTTCCAGAAGTACTCTTTTGGTCTATTTTGTAGCCAACAAAATCTGCGTATGAGCATCCTACAAGATCAAATAGTGATTTTTTGGAATATCATATACCTAGATTTAATATTCCCGAGAGATATCGAAATATTCTCTTCATATGGGTTAGATGAGATTCCTTTGTTGTTTATTGCAATATAGCACAAAGACAGACGCTGAATAGAATGTCAGGTAAGGAGGTAGTAAGGTGCAACAAGGACGTAGTAAGGTACAGTAAGATGTAGGAACATCCGTACCTGTCTCGTCTTTCTCAACATTAGTACATGTGGTCAATGGAGTAGACAAGTGTTTTAAGTTGTTAAATTCGTATTTCTTCAAAAGTTTTTTTGTGTACTTTTCTTGGTACCTTTTAAAGTTTGGCGAATCTATAAGCCAAGGAAGAAAGTTAATTCTCCCATTATGCTCATCTCAAATTCATCTTTCATGAGTTATGCGAACTCATTGAATAAGGCAGGGTTGGTAGATCCGAAGATGATGTCAACAACATAGATCTATTTTAACAGAAGCTGGGTTCCGTGAGAGTTGTAGAAACATTAACTATCCTATAGCCCTTTCCAATTTGAAAAGCGATTAACCTTTCTTACCAAATTCAAGGAGCTTGTTTCAGACCAAATTCTAAGGCTTCATCAAGCCCAAAAACATGGTCACGATATTTAGGATCTTCAAATCCAGAACGTTGTTCCACGTAGATTACCTCCTTAAGATCATCATTCAGAAAGACATTACTTTACGTCCACCTAATACAATTTGAAATCATTATGGCACGCATAAGCAAATAGAGGTTGAATAGCTTCTGGACGCGCTACAGGTGCAAATGTTTAATCATATTCAATACCCTCTTATTGGGAGTACCCCTTAGCTGCAAGTGTAACTTTATTTCTAATCATAGAACCTGACTCATCTAGCTTATTAAGAAAAATTCAATTGGTTCCCACAACAAAGTGTTCCTTCGGTCTCGGAACAAGCGTTCAAACCTTGTTACATTCAAATTGATTCAAATTAAATATGCTAGAGCTTCATCAATATAATCTGGCTCTTTTTGAGAAAGGACGGCAAAATGTTCACATATGAGGTTCACATAACGTCTTCTTCGTATTTCTTTCTGTATATCCCCAATGACTTGCTATTTGGGGTGCCTTTTCTTGTATAAGGCATGCACCTTATTCAAGATATGTTCCTCAGAATTCTGATTCTCTTGAATCGATTATGAGTTTACACTACCCAGTCAATTTATAGACTGAATTTGTGTAGAATCATCAGTTCTATAGCGACGATAAGTTGTGAATCAACTTTGTCTGGTAAGACAACTTCCTATGTATGTTGAGATTATTGATGATCACATCAATAAATTCCTCAAGGACATGAGTTCACTAATTGAAAACTCGATATGCTTTGCTAGAATCAGAATAACCAAGGAAAATTCATTCATCTAATTTAACATCGAATTTTCTATCATTATCCTTAAGAGGTCTTTGTATGAAAAATGGACTTCCAAAAAGATGGAAAATGTTATGTTAAGTTTTCTGCCCTTGTACTACTCGTATGGGGTTTTGTTAAGTGTCTTCGGTGTATGAACATGATTAGACACATAACATGCTTGTTAATAGCCTCAACCCACAGTATTTGTGGTACCACACTTTCACACATCATCATCCTGGCCTTATCAAGAAGAGTACTATTCATCCTCTTAGCTACTCCATTATGTTGTGGAGTATATAATGCAGAGAAGGCAAACTAATGGTTTTCAGATTATGTACTGTGGTCGGTTCTTAAGCTTTTTAAGAGAGTTTCTCTCTCATTGTTTAGCTTAATGAAAAGGCTTTTGAACACACTGAATGCATCATTCTTATGAGTTAAGAACTTTGCCGAAGAATATCTCAAGTAATCATCTACAATTATCACGGCATCATGTCTATTTCCCGGACTATGCGTTATGCTAGGTCCGAAAAGATCTACGTGTGGAAGTTCCAATAGTTTCGTGATGGAAATGTAACCATTGTTCTTGAAAGAGACTTTGGTTTGCTTTCCTAAAGAACATACTTCACAAAAGTTGTTCTCGTCAAAAGAAAAAAAATTTGAACAATAACCGGAAATTGGTATGTCCCAATTTGCTATTTCAAAGAGTGATTTCATCCCTATTAGAAATAAGATATTTCTCAATAGAAATAAAACTGTCTTGTGAGATAATGTAGATAATTCTTCATTAGAAATAATGCAATGAAGCAAACTTTGTTGTCTGATGACCTAAAACATCCATCTACATTAAGGGTTATTTCATTACCCTTATCATATAGTTGGCTCATGTTTAATAGACTATTCTTCAATACTGCAACAAGTGGAACATCGTCTACCTACATTTTTTCTAAACTATCAATAGTTTCAATGCCTTCGATGTGGCCCTGCTATCCTCGCCTAAGGTTACAAGACCATTTCTGGTGATATGATGTGAGCATCCACTATCCAAATACCATTCGTCCTTGCTGGCTTTAGCTTTCAAGCATACCTACAATCAAGAACACGTTAAGTTACTATATGAATCCATTTAAATCCGATTCCATGAGCTTTTGATTTTTTTCTTGACAGAATGGCTGCTTATAGACCTCTTGATCTGATATTGTCTGGTTATATGTCTAAGCATGCCACAATAGTGACATGATTAACCATTTCTCTCAAATCGACAAGGTTCTTAATTCTAGTCTTGTGATGGTTCTCTAATTCTTTGCTAGGGATTTCAGCCTCCCTTATCAAGGCGGCTTTTTCTCTTTGTAGTGAAGTCAATCGAGACTACATAACCTTGTTCTACTTCTTTACTGAGCGATATTTTGAGGATAACCCTTCAAACTTGTCAAGTAGTTCAATAAGAAAATCATCAAGTACTGATCCACAAGTAGTGTTTTGAGATCCTTAGTTTCCTTTATTGCAGTCTCTATAGATTCCCCGTTATTGCGGTCTCTATAGATTCCCAAGTAGTGGGATGAAATCTAAGAACATTTCTCACTAATTCACAATTAGTGTATGTTTTTCCTAGAAGAGCTAGGTTGTTTATGATTGTATTGAGTCTATCATACATTTATGATATTGGCTCAATAGCTTTCATATTGAAGCTTTCAAACTGTTGTACAAATAGATTAACCCTCATTTCCTTGACTTGTCCCTTAATGGATCAAGATAATTCAATCTCAAATCTCTTTTGTCGTTATACTGGAAGAGATTTGGTTGTACTCCATAAGAGATAAAGCATAATGTAGAAAATTTACAATAGTTAAGGGACAAGTCAAGGTAATTCAATCTCATGATATCTATAAAAAACTAATCAATGAGTGAACTTGATGAACAAGTCACTTCCACGAATGAGCCTAGAACATGAGTTAATCCAATAAGAATTAATACTAAGTCTTGTAGGATAATCATCCCTTAGGTGCTCGCATAAAAATAATTTCCAATAAGGAAATTGGCATCTATAGGCAAACTCTTTTGTACCCGTTGTATGTTACACAGGTGCTTATTTCTGCATTAGAGATAATGAATTTTGATGATGGGTCTAGTCACAGAACGCCACTTATGAGGGCTATATATTTTTCTCCGTTGAGGGTTCCACATAACTGGTTTTACATTCCTCATATAACAATAACCAACTTCTACACTTGAAGGTGGGAGCGTAAATGAGCCGAGCCGAGCCGAGCCCAAACGTTGGTGGGTTCGAGCTCGGGCTCGAGCTTGATAAAACTAAAATAGTTGGGCTTGACTTGTAGTTTGTAGGTTCTAGCTCGAGCTCGTGCTTGATAAACTCAGCAAGGGTCTCAGAGGGCTAACACTAAGGCCGTTCTTGTGGAGTGGGCCGCTGCGTCTGGTTCTATCAAAGAAACAGCCATGGCGGCCCAAAATCTATGGGACACGGTTGGGGGAGCTCAAAGTCGCCACGAGTGAGGACGGACTTCTCGCTCTAGGCTGGATGCGAATGTGAGATCTGGAGAAGAATAGGGGTGATGATAGTGTCTCGACATGCTAGATCAGCAGAACAAGAGGGGGTGACGATGGTGGTCGCGGATGCGAGATCTGCAGAATAAGAGGAGAACTGGCAGCCGCTAAAAACCCTAAAACAATGACTATTATACCCTCGTCTAATTGAGGAAGGAAAAATAATATAAAAATTACAGATGCAGAAGATCGAACTTTGGTATCTCCCCCATGCAAAACGGTCAATCTTCCATTTGAGCTACCATAAGTCATAGGTTCATTTAATCTCGCGAACAGTTTGAATAAAAATTTTCAAGCTCGAGTTCAGTTTGCAAAGAAATAGCTCGAGCTCAGCTCGTTTATAATCGAGCCGATCTCGAGCTTTTCTCAAGTCGTTCGGATAATTTGTACCCCTACTTGAAGGCATGCTTCTCTATACACTTAAATAGTTTATTAGCAACATTCGCACTTTGTCATTATTAAAACATGATTAAATCAACATGTGTTATGCACATGCTCGTTAGTGCTATCCTTAGGTGACTTTTACGTCAGATTGCACGATTGTAAGCAAGAAATCGATGACTAGTGATGATTATGTAGTTCAGCAACACATTCAGCTTTTGACATCTGAGTGTAGGGAATGTTAGGATTTGGTCCGAAGTTGAGATCTTTTGAGATTACGTACTATTGAGGAAATATAGTATTTGATATTATTAGATATTATATGATTTTGGGCTAATATCTTGATCCTATTGTATTAGATTTCTAACTTGGAGGACATGTTAGGACTATCTATAAATAGGGGCTTTGTCTAGGTTCTTAGGTGTGGTGTGACACAGTGAATGCGGCATTCAAGAGAGACACACTTGGTGCTTCAGTAATCTCGATTGCCTAGTGGAATTTCTGAAGGACCTCCCCATGGACGTAGGCCGGGTTTGGCCGAACCACGTAAATCTTGTGTGTGCTGTTTTTCTTCCAAGTTTCACCATTGAGGCTCGACACGACAGCTGAATTTCCCCAACAGGGGATCTAGGCTTCGATTTGCAGTTTGGCTGAGAGCGAAACCACGACTCACCTTATAAAATTACGATCCTGAATTATAAAGGAAAGCAAAAAGATCAATGCATAGAAAAAGAATTGCTTCTTTTCCATTTCAAGTTGACCTCAGAATACCAACTGCTATGCGTGTTCTGGCATGTACTCAGCTAAAATCTTGGGGCGAAAAAAATATGAATGGCAAAAAATTTTATAGGTGTTGTCCAAATAAACTTGTCTAATTGTATCTTTTTGGGAATCAGTGAAGCAACTGCCAGTAGGGGTGAGCAACTGCCGAATTTCACCTAGATCCGAACTAATTCCGACCATAGTTATTAAAGCGCCAGAGCGCACCCGAAGCACAATCATCTTAAATCGCTTAAGCGCAAAGTGCGCTTTTGACATTTGGAATCAATATTAAATGAAAAATAACGTTTTTCTAAATAATTTCAAGATAAGATCAATTCAGCTTTGAATGCTAGAGAGCAAAAAATTTGAAAGATTATGATGAATCTAAATCAATCATCAATATATTTCTAATGTCACCAATAATCAGTCCAATAATCCTCATAATATAATAAAAAATCAAAAGCTTATTAAAAACGAAAGGGAAGAAGGAGAGCTCATGGGACGTGCATGGGGTGTTAGGGGATGAAAAATGAAGCAATTAAGTGGGTGTTGGAATTCGGAGATCGGACCAAGATCGAGTCGCCCGAGGGTCGGCGCGAGTTAGGGTGTGGGCGACGGCTGCTGGCCCGGTGGGCGATAGAGGGGCGACAGCCGCTGCCCCTGGCACTCCCAAACGCGCTACCGTGAAGAGAGAAAAACCCGATCACGGGGCGACCTCGGAGGAGCGATGGGAAACTGCTCCCAGAAGCCTGAGGGGCGATAGAGGGGCGACAGCCGCTGCCCCTGGCACGCCCAGACCTCCAACCGTAAAGAGAGAGAAACTCGATCACGGGTGCCATCGGGCGGGCGATGAGGGGCCGATGGGTGGGCGATGGCCGCTGACCCCATACAAGCCCACGACGCCCCGGAGGGCAGCCTTGGGGGTCATTTCGGCCGTAAAATGGTCCGACCCGGAATCGAAATTAAACACCTTGAGGGGTCTTAATTAGGTCATTAGGAGGTGTTTAGTATGGATTAGATTTTGGAGATAACCTTTAGTTTGTAAGATAATCACGACAGAAGGCGGTAGCGGTGGGGGCGTGTGAGGGTCGATGCGGATTGAGCTGGGGTCGATGACCGCTGACCCTAGGGACGATGGCCGCTGCCCAAGGGGCGACAGCCATCGACCCCCACCCGCCCAAGGGGGCGTCCGTGAGATGAAGGGGCGCCAGCTCACCTAAAGGTGAGGGCTTATGTGGCCCTTAAACTCCTCTCTTCCCTTGGATCATGGTGGCATGAAATAGATTATCAAGGAGGAATCGTGGCCCTTGGATCAAATGGACTAGTCAAAGGAGACATTCTTCCTTAAATCACTCAAGGGGAAAAGTAAAACAATATAATACTAGATTGACTTGATTGGGGGAGCGATGGGATGTTTTGTCTAATATGATAATCAACATAATTAACCCCTCCCCTAACAAAAGGCCGGCCGGAGCTCCCCACTCCCCCACACTCTCTCACACACACACTTACACATGAAGGGAAGGGGGAAGAATGGGGAGGAAAGGGAGGCGACCGGAGAACTCATCCGCGAGCGGGATGAAGGGAAAGGGCGTCACGGTGGATTCTCGGACGAGGAGAGCTCGCCGTCGGAACAACTTGAGGCTAAGGGCCAAGAAGGGACAGCCTTCAAGCTCGGAGATCACGCGGCGGAGGAGGGAATAGGCAGAGCTGTGCGCTGGAGCTAGCGAGGGGTACTACCCGTGACCGTTCTCCGATTTCTTTCCTTGTAAGCTCTGTTTGTTGAGTTGTGGCTGAAGTGAATGTGAGGGTTTTGATGTGTTCAAAATGCGGCGGAAGATGGCTGTTCCATGCGGAGGAAAAAGAGATGCCGTCCCGTGCCTGTTTTGGTTGTGGTTGTGGAGTAGTGTGGGAAATCGTAGTTGAGACGGAAGACTCGGTAGGTGGGGCTTATAGGCGACCCTTAGGGGTTGGAAATCGGCCTTGGGGGCTGGAAATGAGGAAGTAAAAGTTGGGAAAAAGGGAGGTTTGGACCTGGTTCAGGGCGTACCTGTCCCTTCGCTCTTTGAGCGGAACTACGAGACACATGTCTCGGAATGCGGTCGGCCAAGTGGCTAGAATTGTGGGGAGGCCGAAAAGGAATCCCATGGGGAAATAGAGTGGCTTATCCCTCGTGTAGATTGAGGCACGGAAAACATGCTCGGGGGTGGATGGGAGGTGAAACCGAACCGACCACGTTCAGATGAAACGAGCGATCGAAAGGCAATGAGGATGCCGGTAGGGGGCTGCCGTTGCGCGCCTCTTTAGAGGATGGAACCTCAGATTTCCGTTCTCGGAATGGAATTAAAGGAGGTCTCGAGGGGCTGACCTAGGCTGGACGAAGCCTGGAAGTGCGAAACGTTCTAGAGGTCTTTTGAGTTATAGCGAGTGCCGATTGGCACATGGCACTAGCGATGGTCCGTAGGGACCTGTTCGCGTCGAAAACGGATCACGTCGAAAATATTTGGCCATAAACGGATCACTAGTAATTGAATGAAATAGATCGAATGTAAACAGTTTTACAGTAAGTAAAGAATGCTTACAGCCATAAAAGTAAAAACAAGGACGGTAGTAAGGTCGTAGACTAGCTACTGTGCTTCGTAGACTCGGAGCGAGGTCGTAGACTTGACGCTGGAAATTATAATCCAGCAGGTCTGGGCGGTGAAGGATGTCGCGGACTTGACACTGGGCACTCCGGACTTGAGAATCTAGGTAGCGTCGTCGTAGACTTGATGATAAAGTGCCGTAGACTTCACTCCTTGGCTGGCACAACTTTTTTGCTGGGCTTGGTGGACGGAATGTGGTCGAATGTAGAGGCGGATGTGGATACCAAGGCTACGGTGGCTCACCCTGGTGGCGATGTCGAAGGCGGAGTAGTGTACCGGGACTACGGTAGCTCGTCCTGGCATTGGCGTGCTGGTGGAGATTTGTTACCAGAGCTACGGTTGCTCACTCTGATGGTGGAAGTGAAGACCAATGAAACTTTAAGAGTTTCGCCCAGGTCGGGGAATCCTAACAACTAACAACTAAGGGGTGAAGAGCAAGATAAGCTTCTGTTGGCTGATTTGTTCGTGATTTTCTCTGAGGGAGATCCTTTCCCTTTTATACCCGGTTTGTTACGACCTTCTGAAGATATTCCAGACTCAACCACCCCCAAGGATCTCGGAACCAACAAACTAACTTCCACTCATGTGGAAGTGGGTCGTAGCCTCCTTTGACTTCGGTTAATCAGTTGTCTTTTAAGACGTGCATCAGTATAGACGTGGGTTGTAAGCTCCATTTATCTCGGGGCTATTTAACCGTTCTTCTTGACGTGTGTCCTGTGCAAGCCCAAGCTTGTAGACTTCCTCTGATTACAGGATCACTACTCAGCCATATAGTCTGTGTATACTACAGATGCAGGCCTAGTGTGTCTAACTCTATTATGGGCTTAGCGTCTTTTGTGGGCTCTGTTAGAAATAGTAGGCCCAAAATAATCTATTGTCTCAACAGGACCATTATTTTGCCATGGTTATGCACGTGAGTCATTCCTTGACGTTTTCTAGTTTATTGCAGGACCTCGAAGCTACTCATGCATACACATTTTGAGAATCATAGTGTAAAGGAATATGAAGGCCGAACTTGTCCTAAATTCGTAATAAATTGGAAAGACAATGTGGAAATGAATTTTTTTTTTATTCAGCAAAGTTTCGATCCTTTCAGGAGGACAGTTCGTCATTGGAGGTGAGGGCTTCCCGAATCGGTTTAGGGTCAAGGCGCGCGCTTTAAGCGCTCTGCTCTTTGGGCTTTGGGTCAAGGCATGCGCTTTAAGTGCGTTTCTTACAATGCGCTCGAACGCTTGGGATTTGAGCCCTCCGTCTGGGCTCCGCTGCGCTTTAGAGCTTAAAACGCGCTAAGCGCACTTTTGACAACTATGATTCGGACTCGAAATTCGGATAATTCGAAATTTTCGGCTTCAAAATATTAGTCCACAACAGGGGATGGGGGATGGGGGTAAAAAAATATAATTTCAAGCTCCAAATGGGAGGACGAAATGGGCGAGTAGCAGTAGCAGAGGGCGGGGGAGATGGTCGTGGAGAGATGGAGGGATTCCGGCGCCAACGGTCGTGGAGAGATGGAGGGATTCCGACGCTTGAGTTTTTCTCCGGACCGCTGCGTTGGTGCATGCAACGAAGAAAAAGATTTTGAGGTAGAGGAGAAGACGACAAACACTAGTAGGGGGCTTCGGGGCCAAGGGAGGGAAGGATGTGGGGATATTCGTATACCTAAAAATAAGGAAGCGGCTAACGGTACGTGCACGTAACGGTTACGTAGTTTACTAATTAATACCAACGAAAAGTAGTAATTTTTACTAAAAGTTGACCGTTACTAATGAAGTCAACGCATATTTAGTAAAAAATGTAGTAAAATTTACTACTTTTCGGTCAACTTTTAGTAAAGTCAACGCAAACTCAGTAAAAAAGTATGGAAATTTTACTACTTTTTCACTGTTTATTCCAGTTCAAGTTTACTACTTTTGTTTCGACTTTACTAAAACATTTCCGTTAGTAACGTCAACGCAGAATTAGTAAAAAAAGTATTAAAATTTACTCCTTTTTTTACAAATTTTGCGTTGACTTTACTAATTTTTTCGTATTTTAGTAAAGTGGTACCGACATATTAGTAAAGTCAACGCAACCGTGAAAAAAGGAGTAAATTTTACTACTTTTTTTACTAATTCTGCGTTGACGTCACTAACGTAAATGTTTTAGTAAAGTCAGCGCAAAAGTAGTAAACTTGAACTGGAATGAAGAGTGAAAAAGTAGTAAAATTTCCATACCTTTTTACTGAGTTTGCGTTGACTTTACTAAAAGTTGACCGAAAAGTAGTAAATTTTACTACATTTTTTACTAAATATGCGTTAACTTCGTTAGTAACGGTCAACTTTTAGTAAAAATTACTACTTTTCGTTAGTATTAATTAGTAAACTATGTAACTGTTACGTGCACGTACCGTTAGCCGCTTCCTAAAAATAATAGTTGGGACTGCGGGGCTTCGTGCCAGGGGTGGGAAGGGCGTGGGGCTTCTCCAAACGACTGGCCACAATAGTTATCTAATAGTACATCTGAAATTTCGAATATTCGGATATCTGATTAGTTTTTCAAATTTCAAATCCGAATCCGTCTCCAAAATTTAAATTTGGAATACATCCGAATTCGAGTATCGAATTACAAATATCCTAATCCGTGTTCGAAAAAAATCGGATTTCGGACTCGGATTTCATAATGCGGATACTTTGCTCACCCCTAACTGCTAGTAGTCACCAGATGTTCGCTGCAAGAATGCCTGATGAAGAACGAAGAGTTGCAGAACTATACATAACACAACGATGAATATTTTTGCATGGTTCTTTTACCACTAGCAAACCAAAATTGCTTAAGGCACTAATAATTGACTAATTCGATCTCTTGCTCACCACTGACCGGTCCCGAAGGCGATCCCTTGGAGTACTCTGTCTTAAAGCCGGAAGTATCCCAATCACTTCCACCGGTGGCTGAGAACTTATTGGTGTCATCCTTCTCAAAAGGGAATTCTGGTCGAGGAATTGTCGCATCACCCTCCAGTAGCTTCATCACAGCGCTCATCGTTGGTCTTTTCTCTGGCACACAATGGATGCACAATAGGGCCACCATCAACATCGTCTCCACCTTTGTCCTGTGGCTCTCTGTTACTCCAAACAGAGATATCAGTACTGCCAACTCGCCATTCTCGTACATATCCCATGTCCATCTGGGGAGCCAGTGTCTCAACTCGGTTTCGCTCTCATCGAAGTTCCTTCTCCTTGTTGCGATCTCGAAAAGAAGCATCCCAAAGCTGTACACGTCGCATTTGTACGTCACGTGTTTCGGATACCATGTCTCGGGCGCAGCATATCCAGGCGTCCCTTGGAATCCCGTCACCGTGATTCGGCTGCTTTCAGTGCCACACAGCTTAGCCAATCCGAAATCAGAAACCTTAGGGTTCAGGTTCTGGTCGAGGAGTATGTTCTCAGGCTATATGTCGTAGTGCACTATACGCTGCTCACACTCCTCGTGTAAATATGCTATACCTTTCGCTATCCCAATGGAGATCTTATGAAGGATATCTGGGTCCAATGCAGTCTTTTTGCAGAACAATAATGTATCGAGGGATCCATTATCCATGAACTCAAGGACAAGGGCTCTTGTGGTTGAGTCAAAGCAGAATCCGTAAAGCTTGACAAGATTTCTGTGGTGCGTTCTACCTATTGAGTTAACTTCAGCCAGGAACTGATCCTCGATTCGCTTGTCATGGGGGTTGCTAAGCATCTTAACCGCCACAGGCCTCCCACCTTCCAACATCCCCTTGAAGACGACGCCATAGCCACCAGAACCCAGAATGTCGGCGTAGTCATTCGTGCACGCTGCAAGTTCCTGGGAGGAGAATCTCGTAAGGCCCCTGCCGATGGTGCCGACTTTGTCGGGTAACTTCTCCACCTGATGCTGTGAGGCACCACATGAAGCGACCCCAACGGCGATTTCCTGGGAGGAGGGACGAACCGAGGACTTCTCCAGGTCGATGTTGGCTAATCTGGCATAGCTTGGTATCGCAGAGCCAGCCTTCTTTAAGCAATCGATGATGAAGTAAATTACAGCAACGGTGGCCACTGTGGAAACAATTCCTAAAACTGCGGAAAGCAAAGCCCAATCACCCTGATCAGAGAGCAGAGAACATAAAAACCCAGGAGAAGGCGTAGGCACTAGCGATTTTGCAAAGGACTCGTACACCGTAGCCATAGACATGCTATCCTGCGGGTCGTGGAAGGATCCTAAAATAAGGAGACCATAGAAACTTACTGACGCTGACAACCAGCATCCCGTTGGCGGTGTTGTTGAAGGTGTCGAAGGGGTCCTTCTGCTCCGGCTGGGAGGACTGATATTGACTCATCTTCTCCGATCGGTGGCTTCGCTTGGGATGGTAAAGATGCAAGCAGCTTCTTATCCAGGAGATATCAAGTCGTCGGCCCTTCAAAAGTCCTTGGTTCTTTACGTCAACGTTGTTTTATCTCATTACGTAGAAGTTTCGTAGCATTGACTTTTCCAACATTTGTCGTACACATTGTTACAACTTGATTTGGTTCGTTGAAATGAAATCAAAACAATTTCAGTGAAACGCATCCAAGCTGAAATCGAATAGAATGTGATGATCGTATAAATTGAAACAATCAAAGTTAATCGAGTCCTTTCAGTTAACGATTTTGTTTTTCTAATTTATATAAATTTAGACCTGCAAGATTTGTTTCATGAAAAATTAATAAATATTTATGTAATATTTTGGAATTTCATGAAATTATTTTTTTAGAAGTCTTCTCGGGAAATAAACATAGCTAACCGATAGCTAGTAATAAATACGAGTTAATTTGTTAATATTTAACGTGTTTGAGAAATTTATGTGATGCTTGAGAATTTTTGACATTTTCTCTTTTCCCTATTTCTAGAAATTTTTAATTTTTAATTACTAGCTTATACAGGAAACCTTTTTTTCTCACAAAAATGTTGTTTTAAAAAATCCTAATTACCTTAATTAAAAGATAACTAATTATGCTTAAACTAAAATGTTTATTTTATGATAAAAAAATTAAATGTATGATTTAATTCGGGATGATATGCTTTTTAAGATATTATCAAATCCCATGGTTTTTAAAATCTAAATTTACAATTGCTATATAATTATGTGCTTATACTAAAATTTATTTATTTTTTACTTACAAACATTGGTAATAATTTTTGCCTTTTTGAAATGCAAAGTAGCTATTTTTCAAGCAAGAGTGGATGAACCTGTATAAACTTAAAAATTAGTACCAACTTTTAAAATCTTTATAAGACTTTGTTTATAATTTCATAATGTTATAAAACAAATAATGAGAAGCACATAAAATTAAATGAGAAAATACAACAATAAGAGGAAAGGGGAGAATTTCTTATTAATTTGAATCATAAAATATAATTCAAACTGAGTTACAAAACCCTCTATTTATACGGACAAGACAAGCTGGTGAAGAATTTTGGCAAGTGCAGAGTCTCGATAGATGAAGGGTCTTGATATGCGAAAGAACTCACACGTTACTCTTAGGTGTTATAACGACATTCACAAGTATTTTATAACACATAAGAGTTAGAATTAAAATTATTTTGTCTCAAAATTTTTAAATCATTTTTTCATAACTTTTGAGAATTTTAATGAAAAGCTTTGGAAGATGAAGAATCTTGGCAGGCAAAAAGACTCGGGTGTTATATTCACAAATATTTATAACACTACCCCTTGAATGTCATTATGATACTGCCCCATTAAAAACCTTTTTAGGAAACCCTAGTGGGACGAGATCATGGTAAAGGAAAAAAAAGTACAATATGTTTCTCCTACCTTTCGTAACATCATTTTAAACCTGTAGGATTACCATTCCAATTTCACCTACTAATCTTTGAAAAGTTGTTGTAGGCAAAACCTTCGTGAATAAATCTTCAAGATTTTTTTATTAAAGTATTTGTTGAACATCAATATCACCACTCTTATGGAGATTATGTGTTAAAAAATATTTTGGAGATTTCTGTTTCGTTCGATGTCCTTTAATATATCTTCCCTTTAGTTGACCAGTGCAAGCAATACATATGGTATTATGGGGCATTCTTAGTTACAGATAAGCCGCATGACCCTCAAATGTGATGTATCACACATCTCAATCATACACATTTTCTACTAGCTTCATGAATTGCTATAATCTCAGAATGGTTAGATGATGTGACAGTAATCGTTTGTTTCATAATAGATTGCTAGGATATATTTACGTGTAGTTCCACCACACGTAAATAAATACCTTGTTTGAGATTTACCATTATGAAGGTTCGATAAATATCTTGAATCTGCATATCCAATCAATTCTATTTCGGCATATAAGGATAATACAATCTCATGTCAATTGTTCCTCCAAGATATAAAAAAATACGCTCAATTTCATTCCATGTATCTTCGTCGGTGAAGAACTATATCTCGCAAATAAATTCACCGCAATTGATATATCGGGTCTAGTATGATTTCAAGATGCATTATTGTCCAAATAACACTAAGATATGATACTTCATGACCAATTAGAACTTCATAATCCATTTGAGGTCGAAATGGGCGTTTATTTGCAACAAGTGATCTCGCGACCATTGAACTACTCATTTGGTGTGCTTTATCCCTGTAAAATCTTTTGAAGTTTCAATGTAATATCCATTTTTGCGGATATTTTTAAAACTTGATAAATTTCTCCAAAACTTAGATGAATACAATTCATTATCGAAACAAATATTTGTTCTTACGGGTAATAAGATATTTGGTCTCAAGGAGTCGTCAATAATTTTTGTACTTCCAAATATCATATTGATGTTTGTTTCGTTCATTACCAAGAGGGTAAAATATTTCTCGCGTTTCAAAATAGTTTATGTTTGTTGGGGCGGAAGTGCTCCCCGCAACACATGTCCACTTTTACAGTGATTTATGTGATCGTCGTAAAGTAAATGAATGCAAGTTGAAAGGTAAATACAATACTGTAATTGAATCAAACAGTATTAAATTACAGGTAAATGCTTAGAGACATGACGTGAACGGAAAGAACAACAAAAAGACTTCAGGACGGCTGCGAGGTGCTTCACGACAGTCGGTAGCGGGCGAATAACAGCTACGACAAATACCTTTAGTGGAATCAACCTTGATGGATAGGTAGTCGGATGTAGTAATGGTTATGATGGTTTCCGGATGCTAAGTTCAGGGCGCTTTTCAGGACACTTTCAGGATGTTGGAAAAAAGAGAGCAAAATCTACGTTCTGTATTTGAGTTGTGTTGTTGGTGTCATTAGAATCCAACTGGGATTTTATAGACGTCTTTAATCGGCAGGTATATACACGTTCTCCTCGGCAGTTGTTGATCTTCAATCACCTTCTCCACTTTATCTGATTGTTTAGATAGTTTTGAATGACTAATTAACCACATTCTTTAGTTTGGGGAAAAACTGATTAAATATTTGATGAAAATATATTTTAATATACTTTCACTTTGGATCTCGAGTTTCTTTTTATTATAATATTTGTATTCTCTCGTAGTATATAGATTTTCTCGAGAGGCTCTTCAATCAAACATTCTTTCTCGAGACACTCTTCTCGAGAATCAGAAACCTTCAATCAAAGATTCCTTCTCGAGAGTGACACGCTCTTATCAAGAAAGACCGAAATTTTCATGGGAAATCATTGAGTTCCCCGGTTCGGCATCACGAATCTTAACATCTCCAATACACACCCCTTCGATGTGGCCCATAATAGATAATCCCGAGCAACGAAGATCTGATGTGTATATTCTTAAGGAAGACAACTTTACGCAATGATCTTCATTTCTCCAAGATAGTGTAGAAGACGCTTCAACCAAGCATCAAGAAATATTTCAAGATGGATTATCAGTGGTTGGTAGTTCCTCTACCTAATTATTAACCTCCTTGTCTTACATTGGGCCATTTGCTCCTTCCGACAATTTCTAAATGACGGTGAAGTTTCATTCGACTACATAATTTCTGGGTGTGACGTAATCAAAACGTTAGAAGGATTTTCTTGACCCAATTGATTGGGAGAATAGAAGGGAATTTCTTTGTATCTGTTGGTGTAACAATGGCACTAAGAGGTGGGATGAATTAGTGTAATGGCCTTTTTAGCATTTTTACAACTAATAGAACCTAGCAGCAGAATGTTAGGTTTCTGTAGGTTACAAAACCTTTTATACACAGCAGATCCCGAAGTGAACTGCTTGATTAGAGACAGACCAGCCAAAGTGTGATCTAAGATATGATTATGCAGTCCTGAGAAGGTTTCTGCAGTAGTAGAAGGTTGATATTTCTGCTATCAAGGTTCTACAGATTCGACCACCCTTAGTGTGATCAACAACGTCTACTCCAAGATCTGAAAGATACTTGTAGTAGCAGAAGGTTGTTACAGAACCTTGTAAGTTTCTGCACTACCCAGAGATGATCTGCGAAAGCTAGATCGTTGAAAACAACTCTAGAACCAGATTGGTTTCTGTAGCGTTAGATGTTTGATGCAGCACCTTTGGAGTCTCTGCTCAGACGTTCGCATTGTGTCTGTTAATTTGCTTTTCCGGCAATTTCCTACTTCACTATTCACCCTTATAGGATGAAATTCACTATTGAACACTTACAGCGAATACAAGTCTGACAGAAGAAATAAAATACTCCTACAGAGGGTATTGTAGATAGCCCTTCGACTTTTCCACGAAGGTTGTACTAGCAGAAGGTACTAAGACACTTCTGTAGTGTTGAAGGTGATGCAGATAACCCTTCGGCTTTTCTACTCACAGAAACCCGATGGGTTGTGATCAATAACCCTTTGGGTCATGCACAGAGACCTGTGACTAACTCCAGAAACTCTCTGGTTGAGGTTCTGCACTGAAGACAGTGACTAACTCGAAAATCCCTGTGGTTGGGGTTCTGTAGAACGTGGCTGCTCCATGCAAGGACGTAGCGGCACTACGCGGGCAGACAGCCCCTCTGTCCAAGGGTGGATTTTCCCTCCGGCGGTTCCACGACCTGCTTGGCTCCTCACCAAGGCTTCGCCGACGCTTGGCTCCTCACCAAGTCTTCTAGAAGCAGACCGCCCTCGTGGGGCTTCACCAAAGCCTGCAGCAGGTACTTCCCTTCTGTAGAAATACTATTGTCAACGCGGCCCTTCTTCTGCTCACTTTCCTGGTACGTATACACACCGACTTCTCCCTAAGCCAGATGCACGTCCGCCACGCCACAGTGCAGCCAGATCCTTCGCGACCTCACTCATGCCCAGCACAGCTTACACCATCGACTCCTGCTTTCTGCATACGAGCAAACCGATCACAGAACAACCGACACCGGTACCTCACCAGATTCCTCCAGACGCGGCCCTTCTTCTTCTCACTGCCCTAGTACGTATATACCCCGACTTCTCCCTAAGCCTGATGCACGTCCGTCACGCCACAGTACAGCCAGATCCTTCGCAGCCTCACTCACGTCCGGTCTAGCTTGTACCTTGGGCACCAGCCTTCTGCAACCGAATGCTTAACCCCAAAGAGAACGAAAACTCATAGATCTCTTAGAATACAATCCTCATTCTCACGTAAGTCCTCTACATCATTCTAACAAAAGATCCTACCTTATACAAAATAGAAATATATTATTTACAGAAGGTAGAGTGGCTGACGGATGTTTCTGCAAAACAAGGAAACAATATATTAGCCAAATAAATCATTCCCCCATTGGGAGAGATGCTTCGTATCACTTAAAGATCAATCATGCCATCTGGTCATGATTGTGTTCACGATCCTAGGTGATAGGGCTAGCAGAAGATTTGAACATATAAGATCTGTTAGGCTTCTGTAAATGGAAAACAGAAATCCTTTGTTTCCAAAATTGATTGGCAGTCCTTCTAGATACAAACACGTGTGGACGTGTTCATAAAGATGGGTTGTCCATTTCCATTATTCATAACGAATCTGGACGTGTTCAGATGCAGGGGGAAGAATAAATTGACCGTTGGAAGCTCCTGATCAGTCAGCAGAACCTGCATCAAAACTTTCCATATATATAGTTATTTCTTCCCTAAAAGGGAGTAGATGAACTCACATGGAAATAAATCGTAATTAAAATGATTTAACACCATTTTAATTAACAAAATGTATCATACGAAAGTATTTAATTAATTAAATAATTAATTAAATAATTTGTTATAATGATTAGGTGACAAAAGGTACGAAACAATATGTCCCTGTTGGTTAACCTTCTATAGAGTAGTAAAATCTTACCTTCTACACTGTAGAAGCTTACCTTCTGTATGGCAACATCAAAACCATACTAACAATCTCCAATGATAAAACTATCATTCATCGAGGGAAATATTTTGCAGAGAGACTCCCCCTAACTCCTTTTGGATAAGCACGGGTATGAATCTCGGTTATGTGTACAGAGCTAGAAGCTTCTATAAGATGCAGAGCATAAGAGCTTCTACGATGAGCATATGAGCTTAGAAAATTTTGCAAAGCAACTCCCCCTAACTCCGTCTGATTAAGTGCGGGTACGAATCCTGCATATAATCAAAGAGCTAAAAGCTTCTGTAAATTTGGAGAGCATGATCGCTTCTGCATGGTACAAAGCACAAGGCTTCTGTGTGTAACTCGACAGTTCCTGGCTAGAACTCAGCAACTGCACTGACAACAAAAGGGACGAAGTCTCCTTTTACATTCCCTAGCAGAAAAATGTCATAGACATGCAACAACACTTGTAGAAGGTTTTGAGAGCAGTGCAAAAACAGGCTTCTACACCCATTAACTGTAGAAATATTTCCTGCAGACACAAAGAGCAAAATCTATCGGTTTCAAACACCATATTATTCCCCCTTTTTGTCATATCGAAAAGGATAAGAATGGGTGATAGACGATAAAACGATATCAAAATCATAGTGGAAGAAAGTTCAATAGTTTCTGTAATTAAACCATTGAAACAAAAGGGCAGTACGACGTACGAGAGGGTGTGCCCATAGAGGGTCACTTATTGAAAACATAAAAATAGAGATTTTCAAAAGTTTTCAGCAATAATGCCCTTCAGGCGTCAGCAGAACCATCCAAATTCTCATGCGAAAACTTGTCCAGGCCCTCCAGTTGGCGTAAATGATCCATGATCGGCCTCTGCAGCACTCAGATGTCCTCACCATGGGTAGCAACTTGGGAGTTGCAGCTCCTTGAGAACAGAGGGCAGAGCGGAAGAGGCAGAAGCCCCAATAGCTGATGGAGCAGAACCTTTCTGGCTTGCAGGGGGTCATTTGGCATGTTTCTTGCCCTTGGCAGCAGCAACAGCATATGGAGTTTTCTTCTGGAGAAGCTCATAGTGTTGCGCTTTCGTGAGCCAGCCTTCTACTGTCTTCACGTACTGCATGTTGTTGATGATGTTGGCACCGAAGTTGCCAACTTTCCAAATATCCTGCTCAGAAGCTGGAGTAGGGTCAATGCCACGCATCTGCAGAAGGCCATCAATCACTTGGACGTAGGGCAGGCTCTTCTCTATCCTTGACAAGCTCCACTCCATGTGCTCAAAGATCAAGGCACCGAGGCTGAAAGGAATTCCCTTCAGAAAATGGACCATGACTTTGGCATCCGCAGGCATGATGGTGTCTATGCTTCCAGCACGAGGCAGAAGACTGAAAAGAACAGCGCGGTGCAGAACCCTGAGGCGAAGATCCTGCCGAGTGGACTCCATGTAATTTTTCAGGGATACCTTCTGCCCAACAATGATACTAAATACTTCATTCTTTTCAAAGTCCTACATCTCAGCAGTGGAGTCACAACCACACAAGTTGCAGTCATCAAAAGCAGAGTACACAAGGGTAACTCCATTAACAGAAGTACGGATGAACTTAATATAGAGTCCGTCCCTGTAGAAGTTGAGATTGGAGTAGAACTCCAGAACCTTTGCTACGGACACTTCAGCATAGGACTCGCAGAAGGTTTTCAAGCCTAACGCCTCAAATATAGGGGCTATGTCCAGCAAGTTAGCAGAAAACCAAGCAAAGTCTACTCACTTACTTGCAGTCAATTGGCGGTCAGAGGTGTCGACTGTGGACAAATCACCATCAGCTAGCACTTCATCAATTGCCACCTGGCTAACAAAAGCAGAAGGTGTTGGAGTAAAGGTAACCTATCCCTTAGGTCTCTTCACGAGCAGCTTAGTCAGGGGCTTGGAGACTGTTTCAGCATCCTTTCGCTTAACCCTGGTCTGGGAAGAAACACCAGACGCTTGGCTGTAGAAAGTAACTTAAGGCCGTCAGATTTTTCAATTTTAGGCACTTTAAGAGAAGCAGAAACCACCTTTCTGCTTCAAATCTAGAGAGACCATCTGCGTTGGCGGATACACGACTGTGATCGGTTCTGCAATCTCAGCAATATCTCGTTTGACTCAAAATTGATTTTGAATCAAAACTAGCTGTTTACGACTATAGAAGGTCAACTTTCTATGCTAAAGCTTCTGCATAGTTTGGTTTGGTAATTAAGTTCAGAAACATAAGTCCTCTTACTTAATTAACGTAATATCAAGTTTTCATCTAAGCAGAACGTTGAGTTGCAGAAGGTCAGCATCTGCACCAAAGCTTCTGTACATAGCTATCTCTTCTAAGGTGAGATACAAAGACGTCATATCTTAAACAGTTGGTGTTTGTGTTAATTTCTCAAACTTAGTTTTATGTTGCAGAAGGTCAACTTTCTACACATAGGTTCTGTTGTGTCAGTAATGACACAATGCCATAGCTTTTGGCTTATGAACTTAGATTGGCTTACATATTCCCAACTCGCTCCTGATAAAGTCAAATTGATCTTTTTCTAGAGGCTTAGTGAAGATGTCCGCCAGTTGTCGTTCTGTATTGATGTATTCAATACATACAGAACCTTTCTACACATTATCCCTCAGAAAATGTTGTCTGAGTTCGGTGTGTTTTGATCTAGAGTGATAAACAGGGTTATGAGCAAATTGATTGTGCTCGTATTATCACACTTGATCGGGATTTTAACAAACTCAAGATTGTAGTCCTCAAGTTGTTGTTTCATCCATAGAACCTGAGCACAGCAACTTGCAGGTGCTACAAACACAGCTTCTGTGGTTGATAAAGCAACCGAAGTTTGCTTTTTAGAGAACCATGAAATATGCATGTTCCCCATGAGTTGACAAGTACCACTGGTAGTCTTTCTGTCAATTTTGCAGCCTGCATAGTCAGCATCCGGGTATCCAATGAGATCAAAATTTGATCTTTGGGATACCACAATCCGAGGTTAGCAGAACCTTGCACAGTCATATGAGATTCTTTGGGTGCAGATTTAAATCTTGCACAAAGACATACGCTAAACTATATGTCGGGTCTAGAAGTTGTAAGGTATAGAAGGGAGGCAATCATGCTCCTGTAGAGCTTGCTATCCACTTCAGAACCATTTTCATCTTTGTCTATCCTAGTGCTTGTAGCCATAGGAGTCGACAGGGGTTTTGTGCCATCTAGGCCAAATCGTTTCAGAAGCTGCTTAGTGTACTTTTCTTGGTGTAGAAAGGTACCTTATACAATTTGCTGAATTTGCAATCTGAGAAAGAACTCGAGTTCGCCCATCATGCTCATTTCGAACTCACTTGTCATGAGTTCTGCAAACTCTTTGCAGTGCTTATCATCGGTTGATCCAAAGATTATGTCATCAACATGAATCCGGACCATTATAAGATGATTTTTTTTGTTTCTGAGGAAGAGAGTAGTATCTACTACTTGACCTCTTTTGTAGCCCTATTCTAGCATAAAGGAGCTGAGCTTCGCATACCAGGCTCTTGGTGCTTGCTTAAGCCCATATAATGCCTTTGAGAGCTTATAGACGTGTTTTCTGTGCTTTGGATCCTCAAATCCAGGAGGTTGCTCAACATATACCTCCTCCTTAATTTCACCATTAAGGAAGGCACTCTTCACATCCATTTGGTATAACTTAAAGTGGTTGTAGGAGGCATAGGCTAGCAGAAGCCTTATAGCCTCTAGACGTGCTACAAGAGCAAACGTCTTGTCAAAGTCTATTCCCTCTTCTTGGGAATATCCATTTGCAACGAGTCGTGCTTTGTTGCGAACAACATCGCCTGACTCATTTAGTTTGTTTCTAAAGACCCATTTTGTTCCGATCACGAAACGATCATTAGGACGTGGGACAAGTGTATCCACATTGTTCCTCTCAAACTGATTTAGCTCTTCTTGCATTGCAAGAATCCAATATGGATCGCTAAGAGCTTCATCAATGTCCTCTGGCTCGATTTGAGATTAGAACGCAGAATGTTGGTAGAAGTCATTAGGAGAACGTCATGTTTGAATGCCTCTATTGATCTCTCCTATAACTTGGTCAATAGGATGACGTCGTTTGTATAAGGGTGGAACATTTAATTCTAAGCGTCGATTGTCCATATTAGAGGTAGAAGCCTCTTTAGACGGATCAGCATTAAATCTCTCAAATTCATTACTGAAATTTGGGCTAGAAGTATGTTCGTCCTGATAACCTTCTTCTGAAGGTTTAACTGGAGAGACTATGTCTTCTGCGGGTTCCAGGGACACTACAGGTTCTGCAGTATCTTCTTTTTTGTTGAATGAGTCATCAATTTTAACGTTGATAGACTCTTCAATTTAGATGTCCTTAAAAGGACTCGATAAGCTTTGCTAGTCGTAAAGTATCCAGGAAAGATTCCATTATCCGACTTAGCATCAAACTTTCCCAGGTTATCCTTAAAAAGTCTCAATATTTAGCAAACTTTCCCAAATGGATGAAAGTAGGAAACGTTTGGTTTCCTCCCCCTGAGAAGTTCATAGGGAGTGTTATCCAACTTGGGTCTAATAAGTACCCTATTGGATATGTAGCATGCGGTACTCACAGCTTCTGCCCAAAGGTTCTGTGAACCTTACTCTCACAGATCATGGTCCTTGCCATGTCCATTAGAGTTCTATTTTTCCTCTCCGCAACACCATTTTGTTGAGGAGTATAGGGAGTAGAAAAAGTGTGATCAACACCATATTTGCTACAGAAGGTTTTGAAATCATGGTTTTCAAACCGTGTACCATGATCTGTCCTTATAGATTTTACAGAAGAGTTAAACTCATTCTGCAGAAGTTTAGCTAAACTTTCGAAAGCGTCAAAAGCATCGCTTTTGTGGATGAGGAATTTAACCCAGGTAAACCTAGAGTAGTCATCAACCACTACAAGGCAGTACCTTTTTCCTCCAACACTTTGAACTCTGGTTGGACAAAAAAATCCATGTGTAGAAGGTCCAAGGGTTTAGTTGTAGAAACTTCATTCTTAGGTTTGAATGAGTTTTTGGTTTGCTTACCAAGAGAACAAGCTTTGCAGATGCTTTCCTGCTCAAATTTGATGTTAGGAATTCCTGTCACAAAATTCATTGAAGCAAGCTTGGATAGCAACCAAAAGTTGGTATGACCTAACTTTCTATGCCATAGATAACTTTCATCCTTGATAGACAGAAGACAGTTTTCTGTATTACAGAAACTGTTCGGTGATAAAGAATAAATATTCCTTCTGCGTTTGCCAATAAAGCGAACTTTATTGTCTAGCATTCCATGATAAGAATCTTTATCGAAGGTAATAATATACCCTTTATCACATAGTTGGCTAATACTCCGTAGGTTATGTTTCAGTTTTGTCACTAGAAGAACGTCTTCAATAACCATAGTTTCTAGAGTACCAACAATTCCAGTTCCAATTACAGAACCTTTGCTATTGTCTCTAAAACTTACAGATCCTTCGTTCTGCAGTGTGAGGTTGGAAAATTTTGAGGGATCACCAGTCATGTGCTTAGAGCAACCACTGTCCAGATACCACTCATTTTCCTTAGCTTCGGTCCTCAGACTGAGCGATCCTTCTGTGGTGTGATTTAATTCTGTGCGATTTGTAGAATAGACAAGTGCTTGTTCTTGCTCGTCATCAGACTCATCACTTTCTTCCCAGGCAAGCATAGCTCTCTTACCCTTATTGGGAGAAGAAGGTTGTGTCTTCTCCCGAAGAAGAGGACAATCGATCTTTATATGACCTTTCTTATTGCATTCAAAGCACCTTAGTTCTGGTTGCTTGGAATGTCTTTTCCTTTCGCCTTTGTTCTTGTTGAACCGGCGTTTGGAGGAAAACTTGAGAAGTCGCTTTAAAATCATCGCAAGTTCATCATCCGTTTCAGCTTCAGCTTCTGCTATTTTTCTTGTAGCTTTAAAAGCCACAGATACGGGTTTGATGTCAGGGCGACATGATTTCTCAATCTCATATGCCATCAAGGAACTCAGAAATTGTTCCAGAGGGAGAGTAGTGAGATCCCTTGCTTCCTCTATAGCCGCTTTCTTGGCTTCTCAAGATCTGGGCAAGGTGCGCAAAACCTTTCTCACCAATTCTCCATTTGTGAATGACTTTCCTATATATTCCAGGGCATTTACCAAATGGGTTAGCCTTTCATACATCTATTTGACAGTCTCATCACTTTTCATAGAGAAATTCTCATATTGATGAACCAAAATGTTCATCATTGTTTCACGGAATTGAATTGTCCCAACATACATGGTGACATGCTTCTCCTTGATTTCTTGTGCAGTATTGCACGTAGAAACTTTTGCAAACCCACTCGACGACATCGCTTTAAATAGCAGATATTTTGCCATTGAGTTGAGTCTCGTAAGTCTCTGAAATTTTCTAGCAGGACGTCCTTGTGAGTCTAGTCGGTTTTTGATTGGAATAGCGAGTAGTGGCAGAAGGTTGTTATAGAACCTTCTTGATCGGTCTAGTAGAAGCGACCACCCTTAGTGTGATCAACAACGTCCACTCCAAGATCTGAAAGATACTTGTAGTGGCAGAAGGTTGTTACAGAACCTTGTAGGTTTCTGCACTACCAAGAGATGATCTGCAAAAGCTAGATCGTTGGAAACAACTCTAGAACTAGATTGGTTTCTGCAGCGTGAGATGTTTGATGCAAGACCTTTGGAGTCTCTGTTCAGACGTTCGCGTTGTGTCTGTTAATTTGCTTTTCCGTTTGCGCAGAAAGTAAATGAGACACAGAAGGTTTATAGTGGTTCGACAATTGCCTACTCCACTCTTCACCCATATTGGATAAAATTCACTATTGAACACTTACAGTGAATACAAGACTGATAGAAGAAATAAAATACTCCAGCAGAGGGTATTGTAGATAGCCCTTCGACTTTTCCACAATGGTTGTACTAGCAGAAGGTACTAAGACACTTCTGCAGTGTTGAAGGTGATGCAGATAACCCTTCGGCTTTTCTACTCACAGAAACCCGTTGGGTTGTGATCAATAACCCTTTGGGTCATGCACAGAGACCTGTGACTAGCTCCAGAAACTCTCTGGTTGAGGTTCTGCACTGAAGACAGTGACTAACTCGAAAATCCCTATGGTTGGGGTTCTGTAGAACGTGGCTGCTCCACGCAAGGACGTAGCGGCACTATGCGGGTAGATAGCCCCTATGTCCAAGGGTGGATTTTCCCTCTGGCGGTTCCACGACCTGCTTGGCTCCTCACCAAGGCTTCCCCGACGCTTGGCTCCTCACCAAGTCTTCTAGAAGCAGACCGCCTCCGTGGGGCTTCACCAAAGCCTGCAGCAGGTACTTCCCTTCTGCAGAAACGCAAATGTCAGTGCCTCACCGTGAATCTCCCAGACACAGCCCTTCTTCTGCTCACTACCCTGGCACGTATACAACCCGACTTCTCCTTAAGCCTGATGCATGTCCGCCACGCCACAGTGCAGCTAGATTCTTCTTAATCTCACTCACGCTCGGCACAGCTTACACCATGGACACCTGTTTTCTGAACACACGAGTAAATCGACTACAAAACAACTGATACCAGTACCTCACCAGATTCTTCCAGACGCGGCCCTTCTTTTGCTCACTGCCCTGGGACTTCTCCCTAAGCCTGATGCACGTCCACCATGCCACGGTGCAACCAGATCCTTCGTAGCCTCACTCACGTCCGGTCTTGCTTGTACGGTGGGCACAACCGAATGCTCAGCCCCAAAGAGAACGAAAACTCACAGATCTCTTAGAATACAATCCTCTTCTCACGTAAGTCCTCTACATCATTCTATCTAACAAAAGATCCTATCTTATACAAAACAAAAGTACATTATTTACTGAATGTACAGTGGCGGACGGATGTTTCTGCAAAACAAGGAAACAAAATATCCACCAAATAAATCATTCCCCCATTGGGAGAGATGCTCCGTATCACTTAAAGATCAATCATGTCATCTGGTCATGATTGTGTTCACGATCCTAGGTGATAGGGCTAGCCGAAGATTCGGATATATAAGATCTGACAAGCTTCTGTAAATAGAAAACGTAAATACTTTGTTTCCAAAATTGATTGGCAGAACTTCTGGATACAGACATGTGTGAGACACATCTATATTCAGGTGGGTTGTCCTTTGCCATGATTCATAAAGAATCTGGACGTGTTTATTTGCAGGAGGAAGAATAAATTGACCGTTGGAAGCTCCAGATCAATCAGCAGAACCTCGCATCAGAACTTTCCATATATATATATAGTGATTTCTTCCCTAAAAGGGAGTAGATCAACTCACATGGAAATAAATCATAATCAAAATGATTTAACACCATTTTAATTAACAAAATGTATCATACGAAAGTATTTAAGTAATCAGATGATTAATTAAATAATTCGTGATAATGATTAGGTGACAGAAGGTTCGAAACAGACTATCCCTGTTGGTTAACCTTCTGCAGAGTAGTAGAAGCTTACCTTCTACACAGCAGAAGCTTACCTTCTGTATGGCATCATCAAAACCATACTAACAGTTTCCCTTACACATAAGATGGTAATGAACACCGGGAGAAAAAATTATCGAATAAACTTCTACATTTCGTCCTCATCCCATCTTTCGAAATGCTTGAAATAAGAACCATAGTAAGAAGTCGGATTACTCACTTCTTTCTACTCAGGCTTTAGGTGCCCAAGATGTGGGCACAGGATGTTAACTGCCATAGATCGTGGGTGCTTCAAGATTCTCCTATTTTCTTGGGTGTTAATACGCATGAATAAACGCTTACCCACGAGCTTGGGACGACCAAAGGCCAGGAGGATGAAGAGGGGCGTTCACAGTCTACTCTCGGGGGCATTACTTGTCCATCCCCTGACGGACTCGAGCGACGTTAAATCCATTCTCTTCCTTATTATCTTCCAGTCATGGGGATAGTTTGTGCATCGGAATCGAGCATGTGTAGCTCGAGATATAGTTTAAATACAAAACACAACGCTTATGTACTCAAGCTGGAACATCATTTTGGTCGACTGAGCATAACTTTGGCCACAAAGCCTCACTTTTCTCGAGTTTAGTTAGAATTATTCTCTCTCTCACTCTTTTACAACTTTCATCTTTAGATTTTTCTCATTCGAGACAATCCGGGTCGACTTTTAATAGGTCAAAATCGGAACTCCATTGCTCTCGAGATCTACTCTCGATAATAATAAAGCGCTTCCAGTATTTTTATTATAACATTGGCTACAGAGATCGGATTAACAAAAAATTATTTGGGATAGTTTCTTTTCTTGCTCCTCTACAACTTTGATGTTTTGGGATTTTTCTTTAGAGGACGTCTTGGACGCGTTATGTCTGGCCGAAGCCACAGTTGTACTGATTTCGAGATCCGATTAACTTTTGCTAGACATGTCGGATTAACTCGAGACAAGTTGGGTTAGTTCCCTTTCTTCTTTACCTACAACTTTTATGCCTTGTACGTTTCAATTTGAGGTCATCTTGAGTGAGTTATGACCTGTCCAAAATCAAGAAACATAATGCAATTTTTATGATCTCGAGATTAGACATTGCTTTGATTTTCTGGCCATAACTTTTCAAGTTTTTATCGACTTTTCTCTCGAGATACTCTTTCTTGAGAACCTTTTGAGTCTTAACTCGAGAAGATATTCGTGCGTCTCTTGGCATTTTCTGCCTAGAAATTAAAACACGAACAAGGGGCCAGAATTCATGTGTCAGCACATGATCTCTGTTTCTGTAGTGATGTCAACCAGTATTCTTACGGGTGACATCACTTTCTCGAGATGATAGGTCTTAGAAATGAATAAGTAAATATAAGGATAAGAAACTTCTTGAACTTAAAGTTTTTCTTTTCTTTCACGAGAAGAAACATTTGTCTTTATGCCCAAGTTTTCTTCCCCGAGTTGTTGGGGAGCTTACCATGCCTCACATATATAATCTTTTTTTGTATCCCTATTTCTATGTGAAAAAATTGTCTTCTTTTTCCCTCGAGAAGACCATTCTCTTCTTTTTTTTTTACAAATTTCCCATTCTCAAGTTCGATGATTTGTTTTTCTATTGAAATTCATCGCACAACTTCTTAATCAAATTAGGTGGTCCGAAGCAATCGCACTTCGGTAAAATTTTGGTTAGACCTCGTCTATTCAACCGACTAATCTTTTAACATCGCTCGATTATTCGAATTTTTTCGATATTCCAAAAAAATACTGGCATGGTTGGATTTCACTCAAATATATCTCGAAAATATCATCCACTACGATCCCCATCACTCGTCGGAAATCACTCAATTCCAATTTCTTGCACATTGATAATTAGAACGTCTATTTGATTCAACAATGAGTACAAGTCATATTCGATTGTTGGAATACCATTTCTTCATCCGTATCTTCTTCGAGAGCTTTTCTCTTGAGTGAGGTGTAATCTTGGTCAGAAAATGATGTGATATATTCAGCTACATCCTCCTTCATTAGAATTGAGCTACCCATACATGCATTTTCGCTCTGACAGGATTCCTCTTGGAATTCCTTGTCCCTTAACTCGATGGACTTATCTATGGGTTTTGTCTTGATAACATTTCCAAATCGGGGATCATATCCCTTTATCACTTGCGATTCCACAAGATTAAGTATAATAGTTATGGGATTTAACTCAGAAGTGCTTGGTATTTTTCCAATCGTTGTAATCGCAGGAACTTGAGAAGAATATGTATTTGAGAAATCGACTCTCTAAGCATCTCACCCATAATTGTTTTTCCTCCTAAAGGCTCAGCCTTTTTCTCAGATCGATCACCCTTAAGGAGACTTATGGCATCTATTAATTCTTGGAGTTTTTCATCCATTCGTATTTCCAATTTCCTTTGACTTTCAGCAAATTCTAGTTTTAACTCTCTTATAACACAACCAAACTCTTATTTGGTTGTAAAATCATTAGGTGAATAATCAAGCCATGGATTATTCTGGGGCCCTATGAGCGCATCATAATTTTCCTCATTTTGATTTTCATTGGGATCCCCTATTTCAAGAATTTTTTATGGAATTTTAATTCTCCGACTCCCATTATGGTCGTCAAAAAACGTGTTGGCATGGAGTTATCTTCTCCAGAATTCGTGTCGAATTTTACAATGATTAGTGTGGTCCCCGTAAAGTAAATGAATGCAAGTTGAAAGGTAAATACAATACTGGAATCGAATCAAATAGTATTGAATTACAGGTCAAAACTTACACGCATGGCGTGAACGGAAAAAACAACAAAAAGGACTTGAGGACGGCTGCGAGGTGCTTCATGACAGTCGGCGGCCGTCAAACGGAGGCTACGACAGATCCCTTTAGTGGAATCTACCTTGATGGATAGGCGGTCGGATGTAGTAAAGGTGATGGTAGTTTCGGGACGCTGGTTTAAGGATGCATTTTAGGACACTTTCAGGCTGCTGGAAGAAAAAAGTAAAATCTAAGTTCTGTGTTTGAGTTGTGTTTTTGGTGTCTTTAGAATCAACCTAGGATTTTATTAGTGTATTTAATCGGTTGGTAGATACACGTTCTCCTCGGCGTTTGTTGATCATCAAGCATGTTCTCCACTTTATCAAATTGTTTGGGCAGTTGTGAACGACTAATTAACCCTGTTCTTTAATTTAGGGAGAAACTATGCTTTAATATATTTTCAAATCTCGAGTTTATTTTTAATATAATATTTATATTCTCTCGTAATATATAGATTTTCTCGAGAGGATATTCAATTAAAGATTCTTTCTCGAGACGTTCTACTCGAGAATCATAAACCTTCAATCAAAGATTCTTTCTCGATACTAGTAAAAAAACCTTTCTCGAGAGTGTTATGTTCTTCTCGATAAAGAGCGAAATTTTCATGTGTAAATAGTGTTGAAGCGCTACCTACGATACAAGCGCATTTTTCATTAGTTTAGGCCATAAAATATTTTTTTTTTTGAAAAAGTATGGTAAAAAAATAGGGCCACCAAAATTATTTTCAAAAAAGTATGGTAAGAAATAAATTAAATGATTGAGTTTTGAAACTTCTTTATTTATGACATCTATTGAAATTTAATTTGTTTTCGATATGCATTAATTGAATAATATTTAATTACGTTTCATTGGTAAAAACAATCACACGTGTCGTGTCATTACTCTCTCCGATTTTTTAAGTATTCATTAACAAATGAAACATTCGTTATTCTCTAGCTTAAAAAAAGGATACATGTAGATATTAATGCGTACAATAGGTACGCCAGTAGAGATCAATCGGATGTTGGCGTACAACAGGTACACGATCCGCGATCCTTCGTACCATAAAAATAACACTTTTGTCCACGATTTCGTTTAATTGTGCTCTCTTGACATCATCCACCTTTTTTTCAATCTTTCCTTTGTTTTAACAAATGGATGTCGAACATGAGCACGGACGTTAATATTGTCGATTGATAATTCACTAGGATTGAGAGATCATCTGGAGAATAGAGGATTCGTAGGAACCGTGAATTCTCAGGAATCTCAATTTTCTCAATTTGTGATTGCGGTTTACAAACCTCCAAATTTAGTTCACTCTAAGCTTGAAACAAACCTGCAAATAATCTTCTCTTCTTTTCATTGCTTTCTGATAGAACTTGGTGTTAATAACGTGTTATAAAACAAAGAACGAGATGAAGGAAGAATTAAATGAAAGAATACAATGAGGAGGAGAATTTGTTATTGATTTGAGTCATCGAACATAATTCTAACTGAATTACAAAACACCCTCTATTTACAGAAATAGACAAGCAGATGAAGAGTCTCGACAGACGAAAAGACTAAAAAATTACTATTAGGAGTTATAATCATTAACAAATATTTATAAGAGAGAAGAGTTAAAATTCAAAATAATTTTGGTCTCAATTTCTAAAACATTTTTTCAACTTTTGAGAATTTTAATGAAAATGGTTTTTTTGGGAGGATTTTAACACTTTCTTTCCATAATAGAAAATATAATCAATTAATTACAACGTGCTTGTGTCGGAAGCTGCTAAAATGACGTGTAAGTAACGTTACTTATCATGTATTAAATTTCGTCGACTTTTAGTACAAAATATATACTAAAAAAATCGACCAAATTTACTACATGCCCCGAATTAGTTTGGTAACGGACCGATGGGCTTAGTACAATTGAACGGACATTTACTAAATTCTCATCAAAAAGCCCGCTAAAGTACACTAAATAATGTTGGTAAATTACTAAATGTACTAATTTTTAGTAAAAATGTACTAACGTTTTTTCAACGTTTTACTAAACTAATCAGAAATTTAGTAATTTAACAAACTATTTTAATAAAAACGTAATAAACTATACAGTAATAGACTTAGTACATTTTTACTAAGGATTTACTAAAAAATCTGCCCATTAAGGGGCTCTTTTAGTAAAATGTACTAAAAATAAAAGTTTAGTAATACAAATAGTTTTTAGTACATTTTAGCAGGCTTATTGACGTGAATTTAGTAAAAGCCCATTCAATTATACTAAACATGTACTAAGCCCATCGGCCCAATACAAAACCACTTTGAGGCGAATTCGGGGCATTAATAAATTTCGTCGATTTTTAGTACATGTACTTTTAGCCGTTTCTGCTTATGCAATTGAAAAAATTATGATATCTTTTGAAATATTAAGTTATTTTAATAGAAGGACTGAAATTAAGGAATTGAAGAGTCGGCGAATTAAGAGGGTTTATGGTTAAGACGACGAGCCATTTGCGCTCTCTGGCATCGACAGCTCCCGTCGCGTTCTCCACCGGCAACCGAGCATTTTTGGAGTGAAGAGATGATAAGAGGAAGAAGCTCCGACGTTCTCCAACGACAGCAAGAAGGTCCTCGTCTGCACTGGGAATGACGTTTCGATCTTCAGCACGTCCACCCGCCTTCTGGTCAGGCCTCTCCCGTTCGGTTAGGTCTAGCTGTTTATTGATGTTCAAATTGTTAATCAGTTTATGGTGTTTGTTGTGATTTTTTTTTTTCCTTGGGTAAGTGTCTGCTTTGGAAGGCCATGATGTGCTGGTGACGTCCGTTGTGGTGGAACTGGCGAAGTGTCCCGCCAGTATTGTTCTGGTCGTTATTCACAAAGATGAGGGGTGAAAATTATTGATCAAAGTACTGAAGGATGAGTGGTGTAGAATCGATATGGCATTGTGTTCGCTCCGGAAGTGACCCGGACAAGCCGAATCTCAACACGTCGAAAAACTCTGGCACTACTAGCAAATGGTACTCGGAGGTTCGTTGAATGTGTGGTCGCCGTATGAATGAAAAAAGAGATAGAGAGAAGGCAACGAACGAACACCCTTAAGGGGAAGCACATACGGATGCCATGGACGATGCCTTCGGGAGGAAGCAAGAACGTAGAAGCATAGAGAACTTGAACGCTGGAATGCTTGAAGATAGAAATGACAATATGTCCGTCTGTAGAGAGGTCTCTATACAATGCCTAGGAATGACTATTTATCCTAAGCTAGACCTAAGTATGTACGGTAACGAAATATTGTACATATATTACGTTTTGCTTTGTCGCTAGTCTTTATGGAATATCTTCTTTCCATTTGAGCAAACTTGGCAACAATCCCCTTCCAAATCCTGAGACCGTCCGGTATCTTCCTTAATAGCTAGCTGATCGACCGCAACGCCCATTGACCTTTGCTGTAGAGTTTCCTCGTTCGCCTAGTTAACTGTCGCTTGTTGCTTCGCTGACCCTTGTTGCCCAGTAACCCTGTCGCTTGATGACTATTTCGCCCAACGAGCCGTCGCCTGGTGCGTTTCTGTGGCCACCTCCTTACTGGGCTTCCCGTACCTTGGGCTTGTATTCTGGACCGTTGATCCACAAATGAGGCCGAGATCTGTGGCCCGGAATTTCTGTTGATAAACACATTGAATTTCATTAATTCCATATACGCATAATATAGGGATGACCGCTTGCTTTAAATAACATGAGAATGTCTCTAGTTAGATGATAGCAGCATGCCTATCAGTTAATTAGATCACCTTATGCCTGATTTTATATATGAAAGACCATTTTGAGTGGATCATTACATATGAGATGCTTCCCTTTGGTAATGCTCAGTCGACTCATAAGACTTGAGGCTTAGTATATTGTGTAGACGGCCAATACATGGATTTCTTTTTTTAATCTCATTTACTTGTCATTAGATGCCTTCTTTATTTTCCTAAAGAAAGCAAAGGAGCTGGACAGTGTATTAGTTTCCTAGGTTTGGATTTTTCATCAATTGCATATTCTGATTTTGTTGTTATTTAATAATAACGTTCCTGATAAGTTTCACGAAACACATCATAGATTAAGAATACAGAGAAACTCAGCTTTTTTTTCAAGTGTTAGCTTGTGATTCCATTTTTCACTCTTCCTGTTGTCGCCGGATGTGTTATTAGTTTGTCTTATTGTTCCTGCTGCTGCATCAACATGAGGTGATCCCATCATTGTTCAGTCACCATATTACTGGTAATAACAGTCAGCCAGATCTTTTTGCCTACATATCAATCAAGAACATGAATGAAGAAAGCCATCCTAAAGCCCTGCATGGACAAGTTCGAAAGTTTAATATTACAAAGTCGAGTTTGGCGGGACATTTCATGGAAGAACTGTTCCTGTCATTTGTAATGTTTCTACTTTGGCCATTCATTTCCTGATTCAAACCACTGGTACTTATTTGATTCCTCAAGATATCATTATTTCAAGCTTTTCCTTGGAGAATTCTTCATTCATGTGAGATTTTTTTATCCAACTGTTCCATAACTCATCATAAATCGATAAACCTGCAATACGGTTTTGTGCCTTTGAATTTTGTTTGTATAGCTATGTAATGAGGTTCCTTATATTTTCACAGACCAAATGGCCACCATACATATGTATGCGTCCCACAGGTGATTTTTGCAATATTGTAAACAAACGTAAATTCCACATATGGATGATCACTAAAGCTGATGCACTAGGACTAGCTCCTACAATGATCGATTTTCATCACACGAGAGATTTCACTGTATGTGCATTCCACCACATAGAAGATTGTTGCGGTAGGTGATATGAGCGGAAGAGTTTTGATATGGAGGTGCTTTGAGAGAGGACTGTTCTCAAAGGGAGTTGGAATGAGATCAATTAATGACGATGGAGAAAAACCAATTGTGAGGGGTGAAGATGATGGTGACTCTTGTACAACATGGCATTGACAATCATCCGCAGTTAATGTTCTTTCGTTTTCTTCTGATGGAACATACTCTACTCGAGCTAGGAGTTTTGTTTTTAATTAGCATTGGTTGCGAAAATAATTCACGTTTTAGATACCTACTTTCGAAATTCCGCAAATAATACCCTAAACTCGGCTTTATAAAAGCCGAGTTCGCCTTCTCTGAGCAGAACCCACATTCCCGTTGCCTTAAGGAACTCGACTTTTAAAAGGTCGTGTTCATTAACGAGTATCCGTGTTTCTCCCAGGGAACACGAACTCGGCTTCATAAAAACGGAGATCCGTAAAGAGCAAACTCGGCTTCTATAAAGCCCAGTTTGAGGCATTATTTTAGGAATTTTGAAAGTGGGTACTTTAAATCGCGAAATATTTTCATGACGAACGCTAATTAGGAACAAAGCTCCTTGGGTTAGTATATAACATCTCTTATGATCTTATCCTAAATTCAGTTGGTACTACTCCTAAGTCTATGCCCTGCCCTGTCAATGTTGCTGTCAAAGCTCAAATGTTGTGCCTTTAACCATATGAGTGCCCATTTACACATGTAATCATATGAAAAATCAAGATTGGCATATGGCTGCTTCTTAAGTTTATGTATGTCAAAATGTGATGCAGAATTTTTCCTGAGTGCATTCATGATTTTTCGTAGATCAGTCCTTAGATTATCATGATGAGCCTGGCGCAACTAATATGTAACATTGTTTCTACCTTGGTAATGGGAGATAAAACTTTCGTAGGACTCCTTGGTAGTTATGTTGCATACTTTTCTTGTATATCCAGTCAGAAAATTGAAATATTTGTTTGTCGTGTCCTTGGCTATATAGTTCACTTAGTATACTCCTAGTTGAATCTTTGGACCCACTATTACTTAGAACATCTATTTCACTGTCTGAGCTATCTGAATGCAGGAGGAGCCGAAGGAGTTCTTGTTGTTTGGTAGCTGGACATAGGGAAGAAAAAGTTCTTACCACGATATCCCTTCTATATTTTGTGGAGTCTCCAGATATATTGCTCGCCTCAGTGGGAACACTCATCTCATCAGTTTTGTTGATGCTGTAATTGGTCATTCCTGAATATACTACTGACATCAGCATTTTCAGGTTTGTTCTGCAGGCAATCAAATTCATTTTCTGAAATTGCCTTACATGGAAATTTTGAAGTCTATATTAGGGATAAAGGTATGCTGTGAGCATGTCGATGGTTTGAGATATGTTTATTTCCGTGTGAGAAGTTAAGGTCAAGTTTGAACAATCTATGCTTTACTTCTAGTCTGGACTGATAGTATGGAATTCCTTGCCATGAAAAAGAGACTGCTTGCAAAGAATTGACCTATTATGCTAATTAAATAAAATTTGTTATGTTTTTATTTCCTGTGAATTTTGGTAGTTGAGCATTCAGATACATTATGAATGTAGAAAGACAAGACCCTTGATTGTAGATAATTGATTTATGACGGTCCAAACTCTCTCACTACCATCTAGACTAATTGAGGAATTATTGAAGACCCATGTTTAGAAAGAGCAACTAGGGAGAGAAGACTTCCTACAATTTTCCCTTGCATGCTTTACGAATGAGATGGTGCCCCTATTTATAGGCCGGGGTTCACCAATGGATCAGATGGAGATGGCGCCGCATTTTACGGACCCCATTCACTTGATTTCCACCACAAATTTAACCCACTTATCACTAAGATATTTGTCGGAGAGAGATCAACAGGATTCTAGAAGTCGGCGTTGCATTTCTCAATAATGAATTCTTAGTCGGCGAAACTCTAGTTTACTAGCATTAAGTCCTTTTGTGAAAATATCCGCTTGTTGATCTTCTGTGCCAATATATTGTAGTACGATCTCTCCCTGTAGCACTTTTTCTCTCAAGAAGTGGTAGTATACCTCCACGTGTTTGGCTCTTGCATGAAATACTGGATTTTCAGCTAACTGGATAGCTGAACGATTGTCGCATGATAGAGGCACTGCATAGTTAGCTTGCTGACGAAGGTCTCCCAGTAGTTGTATTTGCCAAATAGCTTCTTGTGTTACGGTTGCAGCAGCTCTATACTCCGCTTCTGTCGTTGATACTGATACTGTTGGTTGACGCTTACTGCACCATGAGACTGCTCCCCCTACAACAGTGGTACATAACCTGTCGTTGATCTTCGAGTATCACGGTCACCGGCATAGTTAGCATCGCAATATCCAACCAGTTCGAAGTCGCCTTTGGTTTCATAGAGAATCCCGTAATCAATTGTACCCTTTATATATCTCAATATTCGCCGGAGTGCTTTGAGATGAGGCTTCGTTGGAGCTTGCATAAACCTGCTCACCAGTCTGACGGCGTATGATATGTCTGGTCTTGTATGAGTAAGGTAGATTACACTTCCCACCAGCTGATGGTACATCATCGGCTCTTCAAGATCCTTCCCTTCATTCGGACTGAGCTTGGCGTTGAACTCGATGGGTGTTGATATTGGCTTGCATTCAAGCATCTCATATTTCTTTAGCAGCTCCTTTGCATATTTTCATTGACATAGGAACAAGCCTTCTGGAACTCAATCGACTTCTAATCCTAAGAAGTGCTTCAATTCTTCGATCTCCTTCATGTGGAACCGCACATAAAGATTCTCTTTGATTAGCTTGATCTCCATGTTGTCTTCTCCTGTGATGATGAGATCGTCCACATACACAAGTAATATTGTAATCTTCTCTTCTTTTGAATTTGACGAAGACGCTTGAGTCGACCACTACAAGGGGATATCCACTCTGGAGTAAGAACTCTGCAATCTTACCGTACCATGCCTGTTGTGCGTGCTTCAATCCGTATAAAGCTTTCCTAAATTTGCAAACATAGTTGGGATGGTCCTTGTCTGTAAAGCCCTAGGGTTGCTCCATGTAGATTGCTCGATCCAGCTCTCCATGTAAAACGGCTTTCTTCACATCCATCTGCCAGAGTTTCCAGGACTTACTTGCTGCTAGGGAAAGCAATACTAGGACAACTGTTATCTTCGCAACTGGACTGAAATTCTCATCGTAGTCCTAGCCGTATTGCTGTGAGAATCCTCTAGCGACAAGTCGAGCCTTGTATCTCTCTATTTTTCCATCAAGGCGAGTCTTCACCTTGTAGACCCACTTGTAGGATATCGGTATAACCTTGCTAGGTTTGGGCACCAAATCCCAAGTTTGGTTTTCTTCTAGTGCTCGAATCTCTTCACTCATCGCCTCTTGCCATACCTTGCGCTTCGATGCTTCTTCAAAAGTTGATGGCTCTTGAAGAACAATGTCTTCAACAAGTGTTGTATCTATGTATCGTGTTGGAGGCCTTCGTTGTCTTGTGGACCTCCTCAGTGGAGTCATTGCTTCATAGGTTTCTTCTTCTAGCACATTCTCTTCAGATGACCTTTGGTATATCCTGTTTGTCAAGGTATCTCTTCTTCTGTATCATCATTTCTTGTTATAAAAGGCCCTTCTTTAGTTTCATCAACGTTTGGTTTTAAGGCTACTTGCTCCCCCTGCTTTATGTGCTTCTTATCTTCTTCTATTGTTGAAGGCGGCCACCAAGAAGTTGCTTCATCGAAAACGACGTTCCTTGATATAGTGCACTTATTGGTCGTACGATCGTAGCATCTCCATCCTTTTCTCTATATGTCGTATCCGACGAAGATACACTTGGTCGCCTTCTTGTCGAACTTACTTCGTAAGTGGTTAGGGATGAACATGAACACATAGGAGACACACCCAAAGACTCGAAAGTGGCTCATTGTAGGCTTCATCTTCCGTAGTAGCTCGAATGGTGTCTTGAAGGCAAGGCGAGCTTGCGGTTTTACAACATCTGCAGCAGTCTTCATGCACTCTGCCCAATATCTTCATGGACATTTCTGCGGTGCAACATGCTTCTGCATACTTCTCCAAGATGCATATTCTTTCTTTCTGCAACACCATTCTATTGTGGCGTGTAAGGGCATGTCAACTATCTTCTTATCTTTGACTCCTTGAGGTACTCGACAAATTCCTTGGAGGTATATTCTCCCCCATTGTCTGAACGAAGACACTTCACCTTTGCATGCAGGTCGTTCTCCGCCTGGATCTTGAGCTATTGGAACTTTTGTAGGACCTCAGACTTCACTTTCATAAAGTCTACCTAAACATACCTGGAGTAGTCATCAATGAAGGTCACCATGTTTCTGCAGCCATCTACTGATGGATGCTTCACTAGAACGAACACATCGGCGTGGATTAGCTGGAGTGATTCATCTGCCATATACCTGGACTCTTCATACGATAGCTGGTGTGCTTTATAATACTGACAGCCTGAACAAACATTGTCGACATTCACTTTGAATTGCGGAAGGCCCTTCATCATCTCCTTGTTCATGATTACCTTCAACTTGTGGTAGCCAACGTGCCCAAGCCTCTCATGCCAGAGATCCGTTGTCTCGTTCTTCTTCACTTTATCTATGTATGTAGATTTTGTACACATGATGTAGATAGAGTTGACCTTCCGTCCTTCCATGAACAGTGTCCTTGAAAACTTCAACTCACGGTAAACCTTCATATCTTCTGGCCCGAACATCATGAAGTTGCCGGGGGCTGTCAGTTAGGCTACTAACATAATATTCTTCTTTATTCTAGGTACATGGTAAACTCCTTACAGTTGCACCTTGCTGGAACAATCATCACTTTCTATGACAGTCTTGCCGATATGGACAATGGGCAATCTTGAGTTGTTGGCAGTGATGACGACACGTTGTCCTGTGTATTTCGACAACTCTTGCAACTTCTCTTAGCCACCCGTCATATGGTTGGAGCAACCGGAGTAAAAATCCAGTTCTCTGTAGAGTCCACAGAGTTATTGTTGACCACTGCAAGAGCCTAGTCTTCCAACGGTTGCTCTTCTTCTAGCAAGGCGAGGGATGCTTCCAGATTCCATCTTCTTCGGATTTATTTCCGTCTTGACTGCATGATGTGGCAACATTTCCTTCCACGTTCTTCTTCTTGGACTAGCAGTCTCAAGCGTAATGTCCCTTCTTACCGCAATTGAAGCATTCCTCATCTTTCCGTTGAGTTGGCCTTCCTTGTCTCATCCGTGCTTGTGGTTGGGTACGTTTTTGCGGCTCATGTCAACCATTTTTGCCACCTCGTGGGAAGCTTCTATCACCATCTTTAGCAAACCCTTTATAATTTCTTCCCTTGTTACTGTATAGTGCTTCCTCTTCATTTTTTAAGGTTACGCCTGCCATTTGTTTTGCTAGTGTCTCCAAATTAGCTATCAGATTTTCAAAATCTTCCAGAGACGGCGGCACGGGCCATCCTTGCACAGCCGTAATAAATCCCCTATACTCTGGCCGTAACCATGGATAATTATCCTCCTCATCATATCATCACTAATCCTGGAGCCTGGGTTTAACTCCGATACCTTCCGACAAATAGACTTTACTTTAGTGAAAAGCTGATTAATTCCTAAGTCTCCTTGCCTAACCGCCAATAAATCATTCTCTAGCAACTGAAGTCTCATATCATTCTTCTTCGAGAACCTAGTTGCTAGTATATCCCAAGCAACCTTTGGAGTGGTGGCGTACCTTATATGATCCAACATTTCCTCCTTTATAGTGGTCTTTATGGCGAACATGTCCTTCCCTACCTTAATCCGTCATTTTCTCAAAGCGGCAGTATCCTCCTCCGGTGGGGTCGTCTCACTCGCACCAATGATCTCTCAGAGATCTTGGCCTTGGAGATGTGACTCCATGCACGTCTTCCACGTGCTGTAATTCTGGTTGTTTAGTTTCTTTAGCATATCGACAATAGTAAATTCCGCCATACCGAATTTATCTTTTGGAAGCGTAGCTTGGTCCCCGATCTATGCTTGACACAATCTCGGATTGCAGCTTCCTCGACAGCACTTCGGTAGTATTTCGGCAGAACCTCCACAGTATTTCAGCAAAACCTCCGTTGGACTTCGGCAAAACTCCGCTGGACTTTGGTAGAACCTTCCCTCTACTTCTGCAGAACCACCATTGTACTTCTACAGAATTTCCATGGGACTTCGGCAAAACCACCACTAGATTTCGACACCTCGACCCTGACAACCTGGCTCGGATGACAAATGTAGAAAAACAAGACCCTTGACCGTAGAGTACCGATTTATGACCGTCTAAGCTCTCTCACTACCACCTAGACTAATTGAGGAATTATTGAAGACCCGTGTTTAGAAAGAGCAACTACGGAGGGAAGACTTCCTACAATTTTCCCTTGCATGCTTTACGAATGAGATGGTGCCCCTATTTATAGGCCGGGGTTCACCAACGGATCAGATGGAGATGGAGCCGCATTTCACTACTTACAGCCTTGCATTTTACGGACCCCATTGACTTGATTTCCACCACAAATTTAACCCACTACCACTAAGATATTTGTCGGAGAGAGATCAAGAGGATTCTAGAAGTCGGCGTTGCATTTCTCAATAATGATTCCTAGTGGAGTTTCTTTCCTTAAATGAGGAGGTTATTTAAAACAAGATGAAATACAAAAATGTCAAAAAATGTTTCCATCCTCATTTGCTTTCAAGAGGAGTTGTAGAAAGAAGCCTACAAACTGAAATGGGGGTGTTGAAAATTACAAAGATTAATTATTAATTATTTGGGTCCTTTTTTCTGATTTGTGAATTTTCTCTCTTTAAGTATTTCATCTTTTTATTTTCTACACCTTCCGGTTGCATTGCCCAAACCATATGATTCCTTATATCAAAGTTCTGCCTTTGATAGTAGTAACGAGGGACTATTAGCTTTACGAGCAGAAAATTGTGCTGTCCAAATTTACAGCTTGTTTGATGATAGAGAAGTTGGACAGGTAATTAAAATTTGTTACTTCCTCTTTTGTTGAGAATTTTGCTACAGCTGGAGACTGTAGCATTATTTCCTTTTTCTGTTGGCCAAATCAATTTCAGTAGGTATATGTTTGCTTTTCTTTGGAATATACATTACTATGACATTGGAAGTTTTCATCATTTCATTTGCATGAAAAATAGCTGACGATCTTTTCGAGTCTCATTTTTTCTATCATTCATGAATGGGTGTTATTTAATTCCATTTTTCTTCTTTGCTAAATGGCCACGAGGTAGGAGTTTATTTTAGCTACTGCGAAAAATGTTAATTGAAGTTGTTTGTGTATAAATGCCCTTTAGTTTCTAAATAAATTCTGAAGACTTAATATTTTATCTTTTTAGTTTTGTTGAGGAAACATCATGTTAGCTGTCTAACATTTATTCTTCCTGATATTTTCTGTAGCATAGACTGATTAATGGGAGGCTGGTTTGGTAAATATTTTCTCTTTTCAGATTCAACTATGTGAGAGAAACCATCAACCGGGTGATGAAATAACGGAAAAAATGACGCTCTTTTCAATCATCATGCACTGTTTATTTGTGTGGGTAGTCGGTACATATATTCTCAGTTTCAGAGTGGGATTATGTGATTCAGGTGTTTGTGACTAAGATTGCCTTCTCATGGGATGGTTCCCTTCTTAGCACTGTAGAAGGTAGGCTTCCTGAAGAGGATTTGGGCCGTCTTGTTTGTCTCAAACATTGGAAGTCCGATTCTCCAAGCAAGCAGTTTAAACTCTCCACAGTGATCTTTGAGCCTCACAAGTTTGTATTATGTGGAAATTCTTGCTTTTGGCTGTTGCAGTTTGATTAAACTAGTCAAACAAGAAACTGTATTCGTATGAATTGTGCAGGTTAGATTAAAATGTACATTCTAGCATATGCTTGGATAAATTGTGCACATCGATTTAATCATCCTCAAAGTAAGATGTCGATTTGATGATTTTTCCTTACTCAGTTAACCTGCATATTGTTGATGCCGCTGACTCGATTCTTTTAATTGTGCTTCCAGGGAGAACCAAATCTCAGCTCCTGCTTTAGACGTGAGCATGGTGATGGAATGTCGATTCTTTTAATTGTGCTTCCAGGGAGAACCAAATCTCAGCTCCTGCTTTAGACGTGAGCTTGGTGATGGAATGATAAAAATTTTCTAATTAAAAGCATGGAAATTACTTATTTGTATTTTTGAAGGTAACATTATATACATGAACCCAGTAAACCAGTGAATGCAGAGCTATCAGGATACATGCTTGCTTTGCTATGTTTGACACTGGTATCTACTACTAAGAGGCCTCTTTATGTAAAACAAGCCAGCTATTGTATCTTTCCATATTTATATTCCCAGGCCGTGGCCATATGGTGCTAGCTTTTAAGTATATATGCTGATGGAAAGTATTTCTGATTTCTATTCTTTGTGTCGCTACTGATGGTTCTATTCTTTGTGTCGCTGCTGCCACAGTCATTACCCTATGGGTCCCAGATAATAATGTGATAATAATGTTCTTGTCAGTCGTTGGAGATAGTCACGGGTGAGTTTGCTTCATGTAAAATTTGAGATGTTGACATCTATTTCAAAAATTTTGAAGGCTTGTGTTTTTCGGTGTATAGGTTTCAGACCAGTTGCCCTGGGATTTTGAAAGTTGTGGAGAAGACCTAGTGTCATTATTATTGTACTTGACGTTTATTTTATTGTATACCAGAGATCTCAATGTATTTTCTTAGAAGGACCATTGGTGAGTTGACCTGAGCCACTCTTCTGATTTGTTCCCCTACACTTAGTTTGATAATGCCTTTCTTAGTGCTTTCGAACCCTGAAATGTGTTGGCTGTTGTGAATCCTCTGGCGAATGATTGATTACTTATGTTTCCTCTAATTGTGTAAAAGATGTGTTTGAAGTTTTTGTTTTTCCCCTTTAGAATGTGTACATTAATTGAAATAAGAAAGTCCAGTTGTTTATTTATTTTTCCAATTACTATTGGTTCATTCTCTCAGAAAACTGAATTTTCTTTTGTATTCAATCAAGTCACTGTCATTTGTAGGGCATTCTGGACTGCTGTCAGTATCCGGAGGCTCAAAGCTGCAGCTTGATGTATGGAGTTGTTCGCTCCGAAAGTGACAGCGGACAAGCCGGATCCAAACACGTTGGAAATCTTGGGCACTACGAGCAACTGGTACCCGAAGGTTTGTTAAATGTGTGTGTGTGGTCGCCGTATGAATAAAAGAAAGAAACAAGACAACTGACGAACACCCCTAAGAAGAAGCACTTACGGATGCCATCAACGATACCTTCGGAGGGAAGCAGGAAACGCAGGAGCACAGAGAACTTGTACACTGGAATGCTTACAGATAATAATGACAATATGTCCATCTACAGAGTGTGTTTATACAATGCCTAAGAACAACAATTTATACTAAGCTAGACCTACGTATGTACAGTAATGAGATGCTGATCTGATTCTCGATGTATACATAGAGAGAGCTGTGTGCAATAAAATTACACATATACTACGCTTCCTTTATCACAAGTCTTCATGTAATATCTTCTTTCTATGCGATCAAACTTGGTAACAATTCCCTTCCAAATCCTGAGATCGTTGGGAATCTTCCTTAACAGCCACTGATCAACCGTATTGCCCATTAGCATTCGCCGTAGAGTTTCCTCGTTCGCCCAGTTAGCTATCGCTTCGTGGGTCCTTGTCGCCCATTGCCTGATAACCCTGTTGCTTGATGACTGCTTGAAGCCTTCGTCTCACCTGTTTTCGTAGTTACCTCCTTACCGGGTTTTTCTGTACCTTGGGCCTGTATTCTAGACCATCGATCCGCAATGAGGCCGAGATTTGTGGCCCAGAATTTCTGTTGCTAAACATACAAGCCCCCCTCAATGCATACTGAGTCATCTGTCTCACCTTGAAAAAGACCATGTAATCATTCCTTGCAATTAAGTAGCGTGTGCAGGCGAACAATAAATCTTTGACCGTTGATAACTCTGAAGTGCTTCGGTTGAGATTCCTGGAAACATTGCTAGGATCCCCAAAATCTCTGTCATAATATTTTTGGTCAGAGCATTGATTTTCCTCACAACCCCGCTATAAATACCGATACCCTGTTCGTCTTCCAAATCGCAAGCCATCGCTTCTGAAAATAGCCAAGCCATGAAGTTTTCTGTCTTTTAGTATTTTAACCAGGACCTATGTCCATCACCTTAGCATGCTTGAGAGCTTATGTCCATCACCTTATGAGGGTGGTCTCTCCCATTTCCAGATCTCCAGTCTGCCTATTCTGGAAGGGTAGAGGGCCTAGTTCTTCGGTGTGCCGTCCCGGGTGGTGTCTGGTCGGACTATCCTTTGGTGCTTTCCGGTGACGCCAAACCTGTGCGGCTACTAGGAAACTATGAGGGGAAGTCATTGTTCCGCCCTCGTCTTTCTAGTCTCACGGTTTTTGGGAGACCCGACCTGACATTAGGTCTTCATCTCCACGGCATCCGAGAGATCCTACCTGGTATCCCTTGAAAAGTAGGGATTTCTCTTTCCAAAGCAAAAGCTAGGTATCTCTGGTGAATACCCCCACAAGCCACAGGCAAAACACCTGGTAGAGAGACCCAATCTTGAGTGAAATAAATACCACGGCTTATTTTTGTCATACGGTAGAAGTCCTGTGGGTCTTCGACCTTTGGACGGACATGAGTCCAGTAAAAAAAAAAGGGAACTGACTGATCGTGATCAGTGATCGGGAAATCTGCTGCTGCAAAGCAAAAAGAATATGTTTTAAAAATATGTCAGTAAACTATTGAAGCTGTATTTTGCTGCATTAACCCCTCCGCCGAGTGAAAAGCATTCCATTTGCAGGCAATGATCTTCTCCATCAGAGGGAAGGACTGGGTGTCATGTGTGACCGCCTTCTGCGGATAAACCCTTGAATGTTTCGGAAAGTTGGTGGGATCCTCAATAGAGAGCATTTCACAAATAATAGGAAACGTCATCTGCTGAGTCATTCCTTTTGTATATTCGTCATCAATCAAAGCCATGTAGTGAACACATTTGAATGAGAATACATGCGTTTCTTTTAACAATATATTCGCCTACCCACTCATGACTTTCGGAACGTCATTAGTTTTCACACGAAGCGACGCTCCCTTTTGGGCCCTGGTCGTCAAGCGATGTTTCTATTAGGCCTTAGCCGTCTTGTCTATTCCTGAGAGTATAAAGTCTTTTGGGTTCAGAGTTTCCCACTCATGTTCTAAAAAACTCTTCTCTTTCTTTTGTACTCTCAAAAACCCCCCATTCTCTTTCTAAACCTCCATGGACTCCGGTGCTTCATCCCCGTCCTCCCAGGCTCCTCCAACCCGTGAGGAAGGTAACGTGGTTAACTTTCGACGGGCCTTCTCTGAGTCCCGGCAGTTTCACGTTTTTCCTTACCATGAAGCGGAGTCCGATTTTGGCATGCCGGTGTCGGCCCAACAAATGCTAGGTCCATTTTTCCCTGATTCCAAACATCTGGTCCTCTTTGATGCGGAAAGGTTTTTCCTTTCTACAAGCAAGTTGCCCGCCGTGTTCTCTTCTGGAAAGTTCAATCCATCTGGGTGGGGGCGTCCGCAAGGATGCACCTTTGTTGCTTTCCTTCACCCAGGAGCGAGACGCATAAGGATTGCGTCTCTAAATGGATGGAGAGGAGAGGCGCTGTATGGGAAGCGATGGGGATCAAGGTTTTGATCAATGTATGTCGCTCCCCAGTCGATCCCAATTTGTCCGTGTATGCAGGGTTCTTGTCCGAAGTCGATCACCTCGGAGGATATCTGTTTCCTGACTGGATATAGTCTTTCTGGAGGCCCCCGTCGGTTTGATTATAGGCGCGACGATTTGGAGTTATATCATTCATCGCGCATCAGCGAAGTGGCCGAGCGGCACGTTTCTAAGGACAAATGGGGACCTCAGGGCAGTTTGAATTCTACTTGGAGTGGTTATCCAAGTATATCTTATGCAATCAGGGAAAGCGCCCCAGTTCTTACATGGTTGGGGTGGCCGCCAGCCTCGTCGACGCTTCTAATGGCAGAGGCTGTGGCCTTTGCCCCCTTTTTATTGAATCTGATCTATCGCGAGCTCTACCAGGCAACGACTGACCCGGCCAACTTTCTTGGATGTCGGACAGATGGCCCCATGTGGATCGTGTACCTACGGATCGCTTTATAATTCTCGGGTTTCACCTATTACCCTCCAGTCATGCACGCTCGGAGTCAAGTTGTCGCGACAGGTTCCTTCAAGTACTGGGCTCGCTTTGGCGTTGCTGGCTTTATCCGAGCCATGGCGGATGGGTATTCGGATGGCGGCCCAAGCAGAGTGTGTTCCTGACGTCCTTTCCTTGAGGAGTGGGAAAAACTTCGCCCAAAGAAGGTTGAATATCTCCACCCAGCTCTCTTTGGTAGGGACTTGGTAGGAATGGACTCTGGTGGCCTGATCTTTGAGGTGTATAATCATCAACTCTGCGCCCGTCAGCTAGGCTTTACTCAGTATTGGCCATCCCATTTCTCGAGTCCGAGAATCTGCTGCTACACCGGCGAGCAGCGTTTCCCTTGGGGTCTGGCCTGATTGAACAGTCCCAACAGCCGTACCTTCCCATGGCTAAGATCGGGCCGGAGCCATCAGGTGGCCGATCCCCGTTCTTTTCCTTTGCTTGGTTCTGAATCTAGGGAGTGCTGCAAGCCTCCTCTCATCTAACGAAGCTGATTCAAGGGGCAGATTCGGCCCCTCTACCAGCACTTCCCAGTTCGAGTGGGAAATGAGGAAGCGGTTGTCAGGCGATGACACGTCCTCCTCGGGTATGTCAGATCAGTTCATCTTGACTTAGTAGATATTTGACTGGTAGACTGACTCTCTTGTGTTACAGGCATTAGAAGGGCTAGGCCTTCCTCTGCGGGCTCATCTTCGCAAGGAGCCCATCAGGCTATGAAAGCGTCTCCTAAGTACGTTACCCAGATGTTGTCAGGAGATTCTGTTGAGCACCCTGTTTTCGAACAAGTACCCTCCGGGAATGCATCAGGTATTACACCCGTAGATGCCTTGTTTCTTGGTAAGGGATTTCGTAGTGACATTAATTCGTTTGCCAAAAAGGTGTCTATAGCCTCCCTTCTATCGTTGATGATGACAAGGTCCCTGATGACATCCCTATTGCTTCCTGGGTAGGCAGCCGAGGTCACCCCGAGTAGCCAGCCAGGGTGGAGGGATACCCAAGTGAGGTGGTACCTAAAGTTCCGCCCCGACAATCAATGGTTGGAGTCAAAGGCTCCTTGGTCGATGATGTCGCTGTCGCCCAACAACCGTCAGCGGAGGCTTTCCAAAGTCGAGTGGCAGGAGCCCCCCAAGAGGAAACGACGGAGATTCCCTTAAGCGAAGCAAGGGATGTTCCTCAAAGCGAGGCGATGGAAGCCCCCCAAGGCCAGGCGACAGAAGCCCCCGAGAGCCAGGCGACAGAGGCTCCCCAAGGTCCCCGAGTGCAGGCACCTTTGGTAATGTCTTTCTTGGAGTTGCATTTATGCCTTACTCTCAAGTTGGCATCTGACTCAAACGTATCTTCGGCAGCCATTACATTCTCCACTCGCCTCTTTCATTGTCATCCTCGAGCGTGGGTTTAACACTGAGGATGACTTCGTCACATTATCATCTATGCGGACGAGCTGGGGCGAGTAGGCGCCTATTTACAGGAGTTGAAGGTGATGCTTTCTCTTTCTTGGAGGTCCCTTTGGCGCTCATGGAGCAAACAACAAGAGGGTCTTGCACTCAAGGCGGGGCTGTTGGAGAAGAAGTTGTACTTCTCCCAGCCGCTTCCATCTTCTGCACGGGTACGTGAGCTGTCTCTTGAGGAAGCCAAACTCCTCAAGCGAAGGGAAGAGTTGTTGGCCATTCCCAGCATCTCCAAGTAGACCTGGACGCTACCAGCGCAGGCCTGAATGCTGCTCGGGTCAATGAAGCAGTTGAACGCACGGCAGTCGACCATGAGCGGGAGAATTTGGATAGGGAGTGGGATGAAGCCTTGGATGTCGAGGCAAAGGAGATTATGGCGGCTAGCTTGATGGACTGGGTGAAGCGCCTGTTGCATTCCTTGCCTCCTGCTTCACGAAAAACAGCGTTTGTATCTGGCCCCACACTATGGGGAAACGTTTTGAAATAATATTTTTGTTTATTTCCAACATTGTTGGCTTATACCTTTTCAAATATTTGCCATTAAACTTGAGGTCGTGACTGGATCTGTCAAGCCCACCTAAGCAGTATGAATTCCCAAGGTGAGTTTTAACTACCTGGAAAGGGCCTTCCCAATTTGGTGTTCACTTTCCATGAAAATAGTCGCGGACTCCTTCGGGTAGTTCCGGTTTCCAGACTAGATCGCCTTTGCATATGGATCTGGGGACCACCTTCTTGTTGTAATAACGGGTGAAGTTCTTTTTATGAGCCTACAGATAATTTAGCACGTTGATCCTGGTAGTTTCTAAATCTTCCCGTTCAATATGCATGTCCTCATCGTACCCCTCGTGTTCTTCGAGGTGTTTAAGGAGTCTAAGCGATCGGTGTCGCACTTCTATTGGAAGCATCGCGTCGTGGCCGTACACGAGGTTGAATGGGGCGACGGCCGTGCTTTCTCTCTTTGTAACTCGGAGTGCCCATAATGTCTCCTTGAGCGTGGGTTATCCCTGACCATCCTCTGTACAACCCGTTTTATGTGTTTGTTAGAGGCCTCTACTTGCCTATTTGACTGAGTGTAGTATGGGGTCGAATTGAGTACTTTAAACCCAAAATCCTCGCCATTGAACACCCTTGCATTGTTTACATCTATGCTCTAGGGAATTCTTTATCGGTAGACAATGGAGTCCTTGATGAACCCAATTATGTCTCTCTGATTGATGGACTTGTATGATGCCGCCTCTACCCACTTGGTAAAGTAGTCCATGGCGACGAGTATATACGCATCTCCCCTACTTGAATGAGGGTGGATTTCTCCCATGATGTCTAGTGCCCATGTTCTAAACGGCCATGGTTTAACTATGACGCTCATGTCAGTAGTCGGGGTTTGCTTTACTGGCCCACATTGCTGGCAAGCCTGGCAGGCTTTAACCATCTCAATGCAGTCCTTGACCATTGATGGTCAGTAGAAGCCGTGTCGTTTAATCGACCAACTCATCTTATTTCCAGCTTAATGCGCTCCACACAACCCTTCATGTGTTTCCATCATGATTGGGATGGCTTCGTCTAGATCGACACATCTTAAGAAGACGTCCTCATTGGTCTTTCTATAGAGGACCCCATCGAGCAGCGCATAGTACCTAGCAATCACTCGGATCTTTCTTTCGACTTTTGCGCCAGTATTTTCGAGGAATCGTCGTATTGGTTCTCTCCAGTCCTCTTTCTGTTCGAATAGGTTGGCAGTATGAACCTCCTCATTTTCTATCTCGCCGCTGTTGTTGACCTCTGGTCGTTTGCTTAAGAATAGGGTCGTATCATTGTTTGGTGAATCGTTTATCAACCCAGAGGCCAATTGCGCCAAGTAGTTGGCCTCCTGGTTATCGCCTCACTTTACATGTATGACCTCTGCTGTGTCTTGTTTGGCAAAGAGTTCTTTTGCTCTTTGTAGACATTGGCTGAGGTTAGGTGTGTAACAATTGCTTTGATCTAAGAGTTGCTGTATTACCAACTGGGAATCACCGCATATTTTGACGTTTCCCAATTTCCAGTCCAGTGCAATTTGCAAGGCCAAGATCAGGGCCTCGTAATTTGCTTCATTATTAGTTACTTTCCCAATGAGGTGACAAGCCACCCTAGTTTCCACTTTCCATGTTGTCTTGATAAAGACGCCCACGCTAGCTCCGAACTTGTTGGTGGATCCGTCGAACCACATGGTCCAATTTTCACACGGGCGGACTTCCTCATGTGAAGAATCAAGATTACCATCACCATAATGAGCGACGAATTCACCTAAGGCATGACCTTAACTGAAGCTTGTGGTTTGTGGTAAATATTGTAGGCTGAAAGAACCAGACTCCACTTCCCGATTCTTCCCGTGGGCAAAGGGTTGTCAAAGAATACTTTAGTCACAGGGGTCTTAGAGATGACATATACATCATTAGACCTAATGTAGTGTTTGAGCTTTATCACTGAGTAGTATACTGCAAGGCAAACCTTCTCAGTTGGGGTATATCGTTGTTCCGTCTCCTTGAGAAGGCTAGACAGGTAATAAATCGCTATCTACTCCATCTTGTTCTTGGGTTAGTGTAGACCCGATAGTAGACTGGGATGCAGCCACATAAAAGATGTATGGCTCATTGATGTCTGGTGGTGCTAAGACATGGGGATTGATCTGATAACTCTTTAATTCCTGGAAAGCTCGCTCATGTTGCGGTGTCCAAGTTATCTGTCTCTTTTCCTTCTGCTTCAAAATTGACGAGAAGGTGCTGGTTTTAGATGCCACGTTACCAGTGAAGTTCCTTCTTTCTTCAAGGAACAGGGAGGCTCTGAATGGTGCGAGTTTTTAAAGGATCCACTTCGATACGCCCTTTATGTATCAGGAATCCGAGGAATTGACCCTTTTGTACTCCAAAGGCGCACTTTAACGGGTTGAGTTTGAGGTTATGTGCTCGCATCTTTTCGAATGCTTCACTCAGATGAGCATGATGGTCCTGTCTCTTTTTTGGATTTTACTACCACATCTTGAATGTATGCCTCAACTATTTTTCCTATCAAAGTAGCCAAGATTAGGTTCATTGCTCCTTGATACGTGGCTCTAGCATTCATTAATCTGAAAGGCATAACTACCTATTCGTATATCCCAATAGGGCATCTGAACGCTGTCATGTGGACATCTTCTTCAGCAATGAAGATTTGATTATATCCAAAGTATCCGTCCATAAAGGACATTAGTTCATGTCTGGCTGACTTGTCTATGAGGTTGTCAGCGATGGGCATGGGGTACTCATCTTTAGGTGTTGCTTTATTTAGATCGCGGAAGTCTATGCATACCATGATCTTGTCGTTCTTTTTTACGGCGGGTACTATGCTTGAAATCCAATATATCTACTTAGCCGTCCTGATGTAACCGGCTTTAAACAGCTCGTTAATTTCATCGTAGACCATTTGAGGAACTTACCGTGACATCCTTATCGGAGTTTGTTTTACGGGCTTGCAATTACTATGTGTCGGTTGTTGGTGTTCGACGAAGTCCCGGTTTAGATCAATCATCTCAGTATAGTCCCACGCGAAACAGTCTTTATAGGTATGTAGCACTTTACTTACGTCATATGCTTCAGTTTCACTCATGAGTGAACTGAGATAGGTGACACGTGGGGACTTAGCGGTCCCTAGGTTTATTTCTTTCAAAGGATCACACGGAATGATGGAAGTATTAACAACTTCTTTATTAATATTTAGCATGTCTTAGCATGCTTGGGGAACACATTACATCGAGTCTCGTTTATTTTGGATGCCCTATAGCTAGCTAATCTCTCTAGGACACCCATTATCGGATTGAGTACTTCACTCTGCATTAGACGAGGTTGTGTTGAGGAGTCTATCGGGCTCCAAATCCGTCTCTGCCTGCTGAGCATTAGTGTTATCTCGTATCCTGGCCTCGTGCATATCTCTCTCCAAAGGAGTCTATTCTTCATTGACCTCGGGCTGTAGCTCGTCGCCCCATCCAGTTAGAACGATTGGGTTCTGAGGTGGAGCTAGAGGTGGTCCGTCATATGCGACCAAAAATTCGTAGTCTTCTTCACCCAGAGGGCCGATGCTCGGGTCTCCCATTACATACCTTTGCTTCCATCTCATGTCTTTGACTTACTTGACTGCTCCAGCACAGACGTAAGGTATATTAGTTTTTTCATTCACCTCACCTATGATAACTTCTAGGCCATGCTTTCCCCATAGCAGAAGTTCTTAGTGAAGAATAGAGGGTATGGCACCAGCTTGGTGGAGCCAATACCTCCCGAGTAGGGCAATGAAAGAGGGTTTTATGTCAATAACAAAGAAAGCCGTCTTCTTTTCATGTGTACCCACTTGGAGTCTGGCGGAAACCATGCCTAAGCATGAAAAGGTAATCCCGTTGAATTCGCTGACTCTAGCATCAGTCTCCCCAAGTTCAGCTATGTCATCCCTAGACTTTTTATAAGCCTCTAGAGGGACAGATTAATAGTCGCTCCGTTATCAACAAGGACGCGACGCATTGCCATGTTGTTGATCATCGCCCGAATGCGAAGCGAGAACATGTGTTTCCGTAATGGCGCCGGAAGCTCTCTCAACCACCTACTTGGAAAGTTCCATGGTATTTCATTGACGGTGTTAGGATTAAAAGTTAGTGTTCGCCTTTCTTCTGTATGATTGTCTTCTTTCTTAGCGAACTCGGCTGGTAGCATGAGGACATTGCAACTAGTACCGTTCGCCTCGGGTGGAGTCCTGGATTGAACTGGGTTGTAATCATTCAGCGAGTTTGAAGCGATGCCTTTTTTCGCTTGATTCCTTAGTTTTTGGGTTTCATGGACTGCCGGCTTGGCACGTTTCTGCGCAGCGCGTTGGGCCCTCCTTTCTCTTCGTTTTTTGGTTTTCTCCATGGGTATCTGGGGTTGTGTTCGCATGCCCACTTTATGCCACTTTCCCACATCTGGGAGCACAGAAACACGATCGAAGCATGAGTTTCCTAGGAGTTGCAGGCGATCATCAACCTGAACAAACTCCCTTTTGTGCGGGTCATAACCTCTCTTGAGGGTTCCCGAATGAAGTCTCCGAAGAGTGAGTGAATTCGGAGTCAGATATGTTACCTGATGGAGGTTGACCCTTTCCACCTTGATTTTTCCTTCAGACGCCAATCCGGCCAATAGTATGAAGTATTGGTTCCAGTAGAGTTGACACATCTAGGTGAAGAGTACTTTGTGTGCTGTTATTGGCTTTCACCTGTGAAAAAGCATGTCAGCTGTTAGAAATTGGGCTAGCGAGGTCCCTGTTCTCATAGTGTCTTCATCGCCTCGGGGGTGATCTTGTCACTCCGCACTCTCTTTCGCCTGTTGAGGCCTGAGGTATTCTATAGCGCGTCGCCTAGGGAGCTTCTTGTTGGATTCACTTTTCTGGACAGGCTCGCTTTCGCCCGCAACCCCATGTCTCATGAGTTCTTCAAGAGTATGGAATCCCCTGTTCTCATTTGTTGGGCTATTTTCTACCCTAAGCGTTTATCCACGAGTTGGTACACCTTTGCACCACTATTGATTCCCACAGCCATTTCTTCAAGGCGGTTGAGATCATACCACTTTGCTTTCCTTTCGTTCAATAGGTACTTCCTGAAGGTATGGCAGTAGTCAGTGGTGTGCGAGGATTCCATATGCTAGCGACAATGATTATGCTGGATGCTTTTGATATCAGCAGGGCACTGCAATATCCCTTTGTTCACAAATCATTTAAACAACATGTTGGCGATGATCGTCTTGCCAGTTTCGAACGATTGATCCTTGTCCTGCTGCATCGATAAGGAGGTACGGTTAGGGAATTGACATCAAAAGCGTTTATATCAACTAAATCGCCGAAAGGATGCGACTCTATTAGTGATTGATCCTCTGAGTTCGGGAAGCATAATTCTTTGGACTCTATAAGGTCTTAAACCAGGTTTTTGAACGTGATGCAATCCGTCGTAGTATGGGTAAATGACCCATGCCACTTACAGAAATTCCTCAACTTCTCTTTGTCGGTACAAGTAATTCGATGGCCCGATTTCAGTCGAATTCGTCCTTTTTGGAGCATACATTCGATGATTTCGTCGGCTTTCGTCTCATCGAGGGAGTATTTTCTTTCCTCCTGAGTTCTCAGTTATGCTTTGGCCCGAAAGTTTTTCTTGGTCTACTCATCGCATGTTAGGGTTGCCCTTTTACATATTTTGCGATGACGACATCCACGACTGGTTCCGCTTGATAAGTCATCAAGGGTCCCCAAATCAAACTCCCTTTTGCTTGTGTTTTCCTTCTAAGAAGATTCTCGTACCTGATGGCTCTCCTGGCCAACTCGTTCCAATCCCTGAACACTTCTCCCTCTAGCTTCTTCCTAAGCCGAAGAGGGAGAGAGTCTTGGGCGATGGCTATGAGCTCGGCTTCAGATGCATAGATTCAGCCGTGCCTTCCGAAGCTTATTCGGGAAGACAGCCACGGGTTCACCGGGTTGTTGTTTCATGTGAGTGAGATCTTGCAGAGTCACTGCAGGATCGGTCTGAGTGAACAGTAGAGTGAATTGAACTGGCATGTCATCCTAGTTTCTCACCGAGTTAGGAGGGAGATTTACGTACCACGTAAAAGCTATTCCTGTGAGAGAGCTTGGAAACAAACGGAGTTTCCAGAAACCGTTCGTGGCAGCTTCTCCAGCCTAATGTGTGAAGTCAGCGACATGTTCCGCAGGCGAGATGCCTTCTTCGGCCAAGAAATGGGCAGATTCAGGAACGTGGTATCCCTTCGAAAAAGGGTAATCCCGATTGATGTTGTCAGGTTAAGGAACCGATAGAGCTGAACCTTATTCGCATCGTCCGCCACAGGAATCGCTTGTTCCACTAGTCTGGTGACATAATCTCTGATTTCAGGTGAGAGATATGGTGGCACCATCGCTTCCAGAGCCGGTATTCCCCTTCCGTGTATGGGTTGGTGAGAGTACTCAGAGCGTTCTTGGCTTTCAGTAGGAACGAATTCATTATCTACCGGCCAATTGGCCTTCTCTCTCCTCCGAAAAGGGGTTGATACGCTACATGATGGCTTTGTTGTGCAGCCGTTATGTACTCGTTTATCACGAGTGGTGGATTATTATGCCTGACCTTCTTGGGACCCACTGGGATGATAGGGACATCGTCTATGTCAACCTTTTTCTTCCCTTCAGTGATGGAGGCCCTGTGAGGGTCTAATAAGGTTGACATCTGATGGCTGACTCACCTTTCTTATCATTGGGGCTGCTTACCGGTACCCTTGTCGTAGTTCCCAGGTTTTGAAAGACGACCTCCATTTTGGAGTCAATCCTCTCCTTAAAAGCGTTGTGCTTTTGGTCGATAGCACCAAATTTCTCCATTAAGAGTTGGAGAGTACTCATGATGGCAGATAGCTCTCTAGCTATGACTGGGTCTGAGTTGTTTCCATCATTGCTCTTTTTCCCATCGGAGTGGTTATCTCCGAGGTTGTTCGAATTACCACCAGCTCGAGTTCTAGGCATGTTTAGCTTAGTCTCCTACTATGGTCGCCAAAGGCGTGTTCGCTCCGGAAGTGGCCGCGGAAAAGCCGGATCCAAGCACGTCGGAAATTTCTGGCACTACGAGCAACTGGTACCCGGAGGTTCGTTGAATGTGTGTGTGTGGTCGCCATATCAATGAAAGAAAGAGAGAAGACAGCGGACGAACACCCCTAAGCGGAAGCACTTACGAATGCTATGATGATGCCTTCGGAGGGAAGCAGGAAACGCAACAGCACAGAGAGCTTGTACGCTAAATTCTTGAAGATAATAATGACAATATGTCCGTCTGTAGAAAAGTGTATTTATACAATGCCTAAGAACGACTATTTATACTAAGCTAGACCTATATTTATACGGTAACGAAATATTATATATATATTACGCTTCCTTTGTCACCAATCTGCATGATTTAAATTAATTATTCCTCAAATTTTGTTTTGAACAGCTTAAGCACATGACTGGCCCCGGACGATTAGAGGCCACCATTGTTTAGTGAGACTGAAGCTGTGAACTCAAGGGACAACATTGTTACTAAAATTTATCCATTTGTTATAGTAATATTTTTTTAGAGTCGTGCATTAATAGTTGATGATCAGTTTTGGACAAGTGGGTTTTTATTTGCAGCATGTTGGTGGCCACACCTTGAAGCAAAGGTTTCGTTCGGGATGAACGAGTACTACATTTTTATATACATATATATTTCTTTTTATATTGTTATTGAGTAACCGTGGAAGGTAGTTTCATTATATGGTGGTCTCGGATTCGGACTCCGGTTTTGGGGGTCCTCCATATTTTACTGGTCGATCGACCAAAGGCAACGGGGGAATGGGGAAGGATGAGTTGATGCACACTACAAATTCACCTAATCTTGGTAGGAATCGGACAACATCTTCTCTGGATGGTTCAGATTTCGTTTGACTTATTCTCGTGCAGATCATGCCTGAATTGTAATGGAATTGAGTGTTTGTTTCAAATATCATATTAGAATTGGTAACTAACTTTCCCTCAAAGCTTAAAATTGTTAGAATAATATGCGCGGCGCGATTTGCTCGTTTATGTGAAGTTGCCACGATAAGGCTGTATAGAGCGATTCGAACTGGATCTTTTGTTTATGATGATTATATACAATGGCAAAAAGAATGATGGATATAGTAATGTGGGGAACGGGTCTACGTTGGAGATTATTTTGTCCAATAAGGTTTGCTTGCGGGGGAGATGATGTTTTTTTTTTCCATTTCCAATAGTGGAAGTGAGAGGAAATATCAATTGTATGATTATAATATTTGTATTTGATATAAGTTACACGTACGAAAGATTCGACCAAATCCTGTGGACTCTTGGACCCCCTTAGGCTTAGTTTCTCTCCTTATGTTTTTTTGTTGGGTAGGGGGGGTTATGCCACTTCATTTGTATGATCATGGCTTTTCTCCTTTTTATCTTTTCCCTCCATTTTTTCTATGTGTTGGCGCGGAATGCATTCCTCGTAACATATTTCGAATTTTACAGTAATTATGTGGTAGTCGTAAAGTAAAGATAAATGTGATACCAAAATTAAATGCAACAGTACTAAATTTACAGTTTTTGTGTTGTCATCGTAAAGTAAACTAAAGCAAGTAGAAAAGTAAACAAAATACTAGAACTGAATACAACGGTATTAAATTTACAGCGTAACACTTACAGACATGACTTGAAAAACAACAAAAAAGACTTGAGGGCGCTTCACGATGGTCGGAGGCGGATGAACGGCGGCTACGGCAAATTCCTCTAGTGGAATCTACCTTGGTGGATCGACGGTCGGACGTCAACAATACCAGAATTGAATCAAAGGTACTGAGGGTGGAAGATGGTTTCGGGGGGTCAATCAACAATACTGGAATTGAGTCGACAGTATTAAGGATGGAGGGGTTTAGGACGCCAAAATATAAGAAAATATATTGTGTTTTAGTTGTTTCTTGTTCGTGTGTAGAGAATCTAGGTAGGTAGATACACGTTCTCCTCGGCGATTCAAGCACGTTCTCCACTTTATCAGATTGTTTGGACATTTGTGAACGACTAATTAAGCACACACTTTAATTTGAGGAGAAATGGATTAAATGTTTGTTGAAAATATATTTTAATATATTTTCACCTGGATCTCGAGTATCTTTTTAATATAATATTTATATTTTCAATAGAGATTTTCTTAAGAGGCTCATTAATCAAAGATTCTTTCTCGAGACGCTCTTCTCGAGAGCCTTCTGTTTAACAACAGAAATTCTGGGCCATAGTTTTGGCTTTATCTATAGATCAACGGTCCAGAATACATGCCCAAAGACAGGAAACCCATTAAGGAGGCGACCACGAAAACATACCAGGTGAAGACGTGCTGGGCGAAGTAGTCATCAAGCGACAGGGTTATCAGGCGACGGGCGATAAGAGCCAGCTAAGCAACAAGCGACAGCTAACTAGGCGAACGAGGAAACTCTACGGCGAAGGCCAATGGGCGATGATGTCGATCAGTGGCTGTTAAGGAAGATTCCAGACGATCTCAGGATTTGGATGGGAATTGTTGCCATGTTTGCTCAAATGGAAAGAAGATATTCAATGAAGATTGGTGACAAAGGAAACGTAATATACGTGCAGTATTTCGTTACCATATATACGTAAGTTTAGCTTAATATAATAGTTGTTCTTATGAATTGTATAAAGATACCTCTCTACAGACGGACAAATTGTCGTTTTTATCTTTAAGCATTCCAGCGTTCAAGCTCTCTGTGCTCCTTGCTTCTCTCCGAAGGCATCACCGATGGCATACATAAGTGCTTCCACTTAAGGGTGTTCATCCGCTATCTTCATCTCTCTCTCTCTTGATACATACGACGACCACACATTCAACGAACCTCCGAGCACCAGTTGCTCGTAGTGCCAGAGATTTTCGACATGTTTGGACTCGGTTTTTCCACGGTCACTTTCGGAGCGAACACGCCTTTGGCAACCACAGTGGGAGGACTAAGCCAATCATGCCTGGAACCCCAGATGGTGGTAATTCAAACAACCTCTGAAATAACCACTTCGATGGAGAAAAAAGCAATGATGGAAACAACTTAGACCCAGCCATAGTTGGAGAGATGTCTGCCATTATGAGTACTTTCCAACTCTTAATGGAGAAAATTGGAGCTCTCGACCAGAAGCACGATGCTTTTAAGGAGAGAATTGACTCCAAAATGGAGGCTATCTTTCAAAACCTGAAAAGTGTGACAGGGGTACCGATGAGCGGCCCCAGTGATAGGAGAGGTGAGTCAGCCATCAGACGTCAACCTAATCATGATCCTCACATGGCCTCAATCGCTGAAGTAAAGAGAAAGGTTGACATGGAAGATGTCCCTATCATCCCTGTGGGTCCTAAGAAGGTCGTGCATAATAATCTGCCACTCGTAATAAACGAGTACAGGACGGCTGCGCAGCGAAGCCATTATGCAGCGTAACAACCCCCTTTTCGGAGGAGGGAGAATTTCAATTGCCGGTAGAGAACGAATTCGTTCCTACCGAAAACCATGAATGTTTTGAATACTCTCCCCAACCCACACACGGAAGGGGAATACCGGCTCAGGAAGTGATGGCGCCACCAGATCTTGCGCCTAAAATAAGAGATTATGTTAGTCTACTAGTCGAGCAAGCGATCCCTAGGGCGGAAGATGCGAATGAGGTTCAGCTCAATCAGGCTCCTTACTCAGACAACATCGATCGGGATTACCCTTTTCCGATGGGGTACCGTGTTCCTGAATTTTCCTATTGTTCGAGCGAAAAAGGCATTTCGCCTGCGGAACATATCGCTCGGTTCACTCGTCAGGCTGGGGAAACTGTCGCAAACGGGTTCTGGAAACTTCGTATGTTCCCAAGCTCTCTCACAGGAACAGCTTTTACGTGGTACGTAAATCTCCCTCCTAACTCGGTGAGAAACTGGGATGACATGCAAGTTCAGTTCACTCTCGCGTTCGCTCAAACTGACCCAGCAGTGACTCTGCAAGGTCTTACCCACATGAAGCAACAACCCGGTGAGCCCGTGGTTATCTTCCTGAATAAGCTCTGGAAGGCACGGCTGATATGCAAAACCTCTGTGTCCGAAGCCGAGCTTATAGCCATCACTCAGGATTCCCTTCTCCTTCAACCTAGAAAGAAGCTAAAGGGAGAAGTTTTCAGGGATTTGAATGAGAAGGCTAGGAGAGCCATCCAGTACGAAAATCTCCTTAGAGTGAAAACACAAGCAAAGGGGAGTTTGATTTCGGGACCCTTGATGTCTTATAAAGTGGAACTAGTCGTAGATGTCGACAACGTGAAAAATGTGAAGGGTCAACCCTTAACGTGCGATGAATTGACCAAGAAAAACTTCCGGGCCAAAGCATTCCCGAAGACTCAGGATGAAAGAAAGTAATCATTCAACAAGACGAAGGCAGATGAAATTTTCGAATTTATTGGACGAATTCGACTAAAATAGGGCCATCGAGTCCCTCGCACCAACAGAGAAAAATCGAGGAACTTTTGTAAGTGGCACGGGTCATTCACTCATACCACCATGGATTGCATCACGTTCAGAAACTTGGTGCAAGATCTTATAGAATATAAGAGGATCGGTCGCTAATGGAGTCACATCCTTTTGGCGATTTAGTTGACATAAACAGCATTGATGTCAATTGCCTAACCATACCTCCTTTATCAATGCAGGAAGACAGTGATCAATCGTCCAAAACTGGCGAGATGATCATCGTCAACATGTTGTTCGAGCGACTTGTTAACAAAGGGATACTTCGGTGCCCTGCTGATCTCGAAAGCATTTAACACAATCGATGTCGTTGGCATATGGACTCCTCGCATACCACTGACCATTGTCATACCTTTAGGAAGTACCTATTCAACGAAAAAAAAGCAAAGTAATATGATCTCAACTGCCACGAAGAAATGGCTGTGGGAATCAATAATGGTCCCAGGGTGCACCAACGCATCGATAAACATTTGGGGCAGAGAATAACCCCACCAAATGGGAACATGAGACTCTATATTCCTGAAGAACTCATGAGACAAGGGGCTGCGGGCGAAAGCGAACCTATCCAGAAAAGAGATTCTAACAAGAAACTCCCTAGATGACGCGCTGTAGACCACCTCAGGCCTCAACAGGCAAAAGAAAGTACAGAGCGACAAGATCACCATCGAGGCGACAAGGACACTATGAGCACAGGGACCTCGCAAGCCCAGTTTCTAACACTTGACATGCTCTGTTACAGGTGCAAGCCAATAGCACCGCATAAGGTACTCATCACCCAGAAGTACCAACTCTGCTGCAACCAATATTTCCTACTGCTGGCCGGTCTGGCATCTGAAGGAAAGATTAAAGTGGAAAGGGTCGAACCCCCATCAAGTAACCTTTCTAACTCCGAATTTACTCACTCTTCGGAGACTTCATCTAGGGAAAACCTAAAAAGGGGTTATGACCCACATAAAAGGGAGTTTGCTCGATCGATAATCGCCTGCAACACCTTGAAAACTCACGCTTTATTCGCGTTCCTGTCCTCCTAGATGTGGGAACATGGTAGTAGGTGGGAATAGGAACACAACCCCAAATACCCACCGAGAAAACCAAAAAACGAAGAGAAATGAGGGCACTACGTACTGTAGAGAAACACACCAAGATGGCGGTCTCCGACACCCAAAAGACCAAGGAGTGAGGGAAAGTGACCTCGCGTCTAATTCGCTAAGCGATTATAACCCAGTTCAATCTGGGACCCCACCCGAGGTGAACGGAACTAGCTTCAATGTCCTCATGCTACCAACCAAGTTTGCCAAGAAAGAAGGCAGTCAGATAGAAGGTAGGCTAACACAACCTTTCAATCCTGACACTGTCATTGAAATATCACGGAACTTTCCAAGTAGGTGGTTGAGAGAGCCTCCGGCACCATTACGGGAACACATGTACCTGCTCCACATTCTGGCGACGATCAACAATGTAGCACTTCGTCACATTCTTGTTTATAGCGGAGTGATTATTAATCTACTCCCCCTCGAAGCTTATAAAAGCCTAGGGGATGACATGGCCGAACTTGGAGAGACTAATGTTAGAGTCGACAGATACAACGGAATTACCTCTTCTTGTTTAGGCGTAGTAACCGCCAGGCTCCAAGTGGGTACACACGAAAAGAAGACGGCTTTCTTCGTCATTGACATAAAGCCCTCTTCCCTGCTCAGGTGAGATTGTCTCCACAAAGCTGGCGCCATATCCTCTACTATCCACCAAGAGCTTCTACTATGGGGAAAGCGTGGTTTAGAAGTTATCATAGGAAAGGCGAATGAAAATACTAATATACCTTATGTCTACACATAGGCAATCAAGCAAATCAAAGACATGACACTGAAACAGATGTATGTATGGGAGACCCGAACGTCGGCCCTCTACGCGAAAGAGGCTATGAATTCTTGGTTTCGTATGACGAACCACCACTAACACCACCTCAAAACCCAATCGTCCCAACTGGGTGAGGCGACGAGTTACAACTCGAGGTCAATGAAAACTTGACCCCTTGGAGAAGGATATGCATGAGGCCGGGATACGAGATAACGCCGACGCTCAGCAAGCAGAGACGAACTTGGGGCCTGATAGACTCCTCAATCCATCCTCGTCTAATGGAGAGTGAAATAACATATCCAGTGTCGGATGTCCTAGAGAGATTGGCTAGTTATGGGACATCTAGAATAAATGAGACGCGATGTAATGTGTTTCCCCGAGCATGCCAAGACATGCTAAATATTCATTCAATCAATAAAGAAGTCCTTCACACTTCGGTCATTCCATGTGATCCTCTAAAGGAGATAAACCTCGGGACCATTGACTCACCACGTGTCACCTATCTTACCTCACTCATGAGTGAAACCGAAGCATATGACATAAGTAAGGTTCTCCATACCTATAAAGACTGCTTCGCGTGGAACTACACCGAGATGCATGGTCTAAACCAGAACTTGGTCGACCATCGACTCCCGACATATAGCAATTTCAAGCCCGTAAAACATACTCCAAGGAGAGGATGTAACGAGAAGTAGCCCAGATGGTCTACAAAGAAATTAAAAAGTTGTTTAAAGCCGGTTACATCAGGACGGCTAAGTACGTGGACTGGATCTCTAGTATAGTACCTATCGTCAAAAGGAACGGCAAGATCAGGGTGTGCATAGACTTTCGCGACTTGAATAAAGCAACGCCTAAAGACGAGTACCCTATGCCCGTTGCTAACGACCTTATAGACAAGGCGGTAGGACATGAGCGAATGTCCTACATGGACGGATAGTCCGGATATAACCAAATCTTTATCGCAAAAGAAGACGCGCATAAAACAGCGTTCAGATGTCGGATATTCGAATGGGTAGTCATACCTTTCGGATTAAAGAATGTCGCGGCCATGTATCAAAGGGCGATGAACCTTATCTGTGCCCCTTTAATAGGAAAAAAGTTGAGGTGTACATTGATGATGTGGTGGTAAAATCCAAAAGAAGCAAGACCATCATACTCATCTAAGCGAAGCATTTGAAAAGATGTGAGCACATGACCTCAAACTTAACCCATTGAAATGCACCTTCGGAGTGCGGAATGGACAATTCCTCGGATTCCTTGTACACCTGCGAGGAATCGAAGTAGACCCTCTGAAAACTCGTGCTATTCGGGACCTCCTAGCTCCTCGGAGCAAAAAGGAACTCCAAGCCTTCCTCGGAAGGGTCAATTATATACGCCACTTCATTGGCAACGTGGCATAAAAAACTAGCACATTCTCAATGATTTTTAAGGGTAAGGAAAAATGATAGATAACCTGGACGTTGCAACATGAGCAAGCGTTCCAAGAATTAAAGCACTACCTGAGCAACCCCCCTATGCTAGCGCCACCAAACATAAATGCGCCATACATCCTTTATGTGGCTGCATCCGAGTTTACTATTGGGTCTATGCTAGCACAAGAGCAAGATGAAGTAGAAAAAGCAATCTATTACCGATCTCGCCTCCTCACAGAGACGGAGCAGCAATATACCCCGACTGAGAAGATTTGCCTTACAGTTCACTACTTGGTGATGAAGGTCAGGCACTACATTGGGTCCAATGATGTGTATATCGTCCCTAAGACCACCGTTACTATGGTGTTCTTTGACAACCTTTTGCTCACGAGAAGAATCAGCAAGTGGAGTTTGGCCCTCTCAGCCTATAATATTTACCACAAGCCACAAGCTTTGGTTAAATGTCACGCCTTAGCTGAATTCATCACCCATTATGGTGAAGGCAATCTCGATTCCTCACATGAGGAAGTTCACCCGTGTGAAAGTTGGACCATTTGGGTTAACGGATCCTCCAACAAGTTCGGAGCTGGCATGGGCTTCTTTATCGAGATACCATGGAAAGCAGAAACCAGGGTGGCTTGTCGCCTCATTGGAAAAGTAACTAACAATAAAGCAGAGTATGATTTACGAAGAGCAAAAGAGCACCTTGCGAAGCTAGACACAGCACAGGTTATACATGTGAAGCGGAGCGACAACCAAGAGGACAACTACTTGGCATGCTCAGGATTATCTCATTCTTCAACTTAGGAAAAAGCTAGAGGTAGAAGTGTTCGAGGATTGGAATGAGTTAGCCCGAAGGGCTATCTGATATGAGAGCCGTTGGCCCAATGATTACACTAAGAGGGGGGATGATTTAGAGCTAAGTTCAATTAAGGATTTCTTTAATGCTTTTTCAAAGCCCATATAGTGGAAGAAAGTTGCTGTAAAACATTACCTTTCGTACAGGCTTCTGTAATGACACAACGTGTGAAATGGGTTTCGAAATGAATTCTGAGAACACAAATATTTTTATAGCGGTTCAACAAATACGCCTACATTCACTTTCGGCCGTTTCACTATTACAAAGTATTAGTGATTATAGTGTAGAAGGTAAAATCTTCTATTGTATAAGAAAATAATTTCTTTAACCACTAGGCGGTAAGACTAACTTAACCAATACAAGAAAATCTCTTGCTGAGATTGGGATGCATTTAGGTCGAATCACTAGGAAATTAATCAGACTCAGCGAGCACAGAACCCTAGCTGGAAGCTCCAGCCTTCTATGACTCAGTAGCGGGCTGTCCTTTCTGTGGATTCACGATCAGGTTCTATGGCACTTCATCCACATGTCCGGAGATCGTCTGATGGGCTCCTCTTTTTGTGTTTTAGATATAACTTGCAAAACAACAAAGACAAAAAGTCTACAGGAGGCTGCAGTCCTTCACCATTTGCGCCTGCTACAGATTCCTTCTCCTGGACCAGTTGTACGCCGACTCACCAGCCAGCAACCTTCTCCCAAGGTGCTGCTGCATGCAGCTCGACGTTACGACAGCTTCCCGGCCAAGTCCTTCAGATCCACTGCTATCGACGCCTACGGAATGGCTTTACCAATGTACACCTGCTGCAAACAATTAACAAACAAGATAACCAACTATACAAGGTTGTCAGTTCCTCACCGCTTACGCCTACTAAGAACTCCTTCTCTTTGACCAACTCTCTATGCCGACTCGCCAAGCAGTGATCCTTATTCCCAGGCTTTGTTGCACGTAGTCCGATGTTACGGACAGAGTTCTGGTCGAGTCCCTCAGATCCGTAACCACCAGCATCTCCGGAGCGGCTTCACCAACGCTGAACTTGCTGTACTCTTGCAAGAACGCTCGCCTGGAGAATCCATTCTCCACACTCACACACACGTTAAAACACCACATTAATGTTGTAAGAGTGTCAAGACTTACCATCGTACCTTAATCAACCATTTAAATTATTTTGAGTTTCTCTTTTATAAAGCAGTTCTGACCTTCTCTTATTAAGGAAGTTTATTTTACTAAATATAAATTGCTGATTTCGTATCAATCGAATTCTCCAATTTCAAGATATCACATTAAAGAAGGTTGGAGCTAGATCAATATCCTTCTATAGTTGGAAAGAAATAATATTTCACTCCCAACCTGAGAAATCTGATCATGGGCTACTGCATATATTACTTGGGAACTACCAAAAATTAATTTTGTGTTAATTGAATTTTTAATCCCACGATAGAGCACTATAAAAAGTTCGGCCAAAACAGACAAATAACCTTCTATACAAGGAAATAATCAATTATTTATTTTCAAATGAATTGATTCATTCCAGATAAGTTTGTCATTGTATCCGGATGAAATTCAAGTGAGTTGTATGATTATTGGATATTTCTTATTAACATAATCTCCTTACATAAGGTTAATAGGGAAATTTATGTTTTAGTAATATATTATTTTTGACTTCTTATGGTTTGTCTTACCAAGTAAATAGTTCAATATTAATTCAAATAATATTCTTACGAATATTCTTCTTTTGAATTAATAAATTAATTACGATAATTAATAATTAATTAATTATGAAAATATTTTCCAATCACGATCTGAAAAGATCATTGGAGAATGTAGAAAATATTTTCGTGATATTTTTCCTTTACTAGGAAGTATATCATTGTTACAGGAGGTTATAGCTTCCGTAAAGTCATAGCTGGTCAACTTGCGATACGAGTCATCATCAAAACCATATCAACAAGAGCCTTCTCAGAGAGAAAAATCAGGCAAAAGGGAGTTTGATTACAGGACCCTTGGTGACCTACCAAGCGAAACTAGTTGTAGACGTCGACGTCGCAGAGCATGTAAAGGGTCAACCTCTAACCAGTGAGGAGTTGACAAAAAAGAATTTTTGAGACAAAGCTTCTCCAAAGATACGGGAGGAAAGGAAGTACTCCTTCTATGAGGCAAATGCCAATGAAATCTACGAATTCATGCTTCCAAACGGGTGAATTCGATTGAAAACGAGCCATCGACTCCTTCGCACTTACAGTGAGAAGTCTAGAAACCTCTGTAAATGGCACGGGTCGTTTACCCACACCACCAGGGATATCATCACGTTTAGAAACTTGGTGCATGACTTAATAGAGTTTAATAGTTACGCTTCCCCGACTCGGGGGACCAGGCGTTAGCAGAGGCACACCCTTTTGGTGACCTAGTTGAAATAAACACCTTCGATGTCAACTACCTAACTGTCTCCCCATCATTCATACTGGGAGACCGAGATCAGTCGATCGAAACTGGTGAAGCAATCATCGCCAACATGCTGTTTAAGCGACTGGAGAGCAAGAGAACACTTCAGTGCCCTGTTGATCTCAAGAACATACGACACGACCGTTGTCGCTGGCTTCACACACCACTGATCGGTGCCATATTTTTAGGAAGTACCTGATGAACGAAAGGAAAACAAAGTGGCATGACCTTAACCGCCTAGTGCAGCAACGCCCGGAGAGACATTACGAGCGAAAAGCCACCCCACCAACTAGATTAAAGGAACTCTACACCCCTGGAGAACTTCCGAGACAAGGAATCATGGGCGAAGGCAAAGAAACCCAAAAGGAGCCTCTCACCAAGAGACTCCCCAGGCGAAGCGTTGTTGATCGCCTCAGACCCCTACAGGCTAAAACGCATGAGCAACAATAGTCCAATACTCCATATCGCCCCTGAGGCGGCAATGATGCTTTGAGAGAAGGAACTTCATTAGCCCAATTTCTAACAGCTGACATGCTTTGTTGCAGGTACAAATCTATAGCAGCGCATAAAGTACTCATCACCCAAATGTGCCAACTCTGCAGTAACCAGTACTTTCAGCTGTTGGCCAACAAGGGAGTAAAGTGGACCTGCATCTCGAATAACCGTGGAAGTTCTTCACAGACATTGGACGCACGTGAGTAACATGTGTGTCGTGAGTCGCATATGAGGTGCAAGGGAACATTATAATTTTTACTAGGGTTGTATGTTAAAATAGGTTATCTTCATTGAAACGGTTCATGGAAGGCTTTCTCGCTATGGTGACGAATGGTTGGAAGGCTGAGGCTTGGATGATTGTCCACCACTTAGCTAAAAGGTCATAGGTAGACAATTAGGTATGGTAAACGATTGGCACGCTTGAGGAATCATTAAAGCGTTAGATGAATGATATGCTTAAGAGATGCGAGGTGATGAGAAATATTCTCCTAACATGGTTGTGCTATTAGTTTTGTGGACTCATGAGTTGGACAACATCCTAGGAAAAAGATTCTTCAGGCGACCTTACGATAACGATGACGATAGTTTGTTGATGTAATAAAGGCACTAATAGGGGGGTTGAATTAGTGTAATGGCATTTTTAGACTTTTTACAATTAATAGAACCCGACATTGGAAGATTAGGATTTTGTAGGTTGCAGAACCCTTGTACATAGTAGATCCCGAAGTGAACTGCTTGACGAGCGAACGACTAGCCAAAGTATGATACATGATGTGGTTCTACAGTCTTGAGAAGGTTTCTACAGTAGTAGAAGATTCATGCAGAAGGTTGATCCTTCTGCTAACAAGGTTCTACAAATCTGACCACCCTTAATGCGATCAGCAAGGTCTACTCCAAAATTTGAAAGATACTTGTAGTAGCATAAGGTTGTTATAGAACTTGGTAGGTTTCTACACTACCAAGGGATGATCTACGAGAGCTTATCGATGGAAACAATTCCAAAACCTAAGAGGTTGATGCAGCGTTAGTGGTTTGATGTAGGACCTTTGGAGTCGGTTATTAAATGCTTGCGTTGTGTCTATTGATTTGCTTTTCTGTTACGGTTTCTGCTGAATGCTCAGTGAGATAACCGTTTGCGCAGAAAGTAAATGAGACACAAAAGGTTTATAGTGGTTCGGCAATTGCCTATATCCACTCTTCACCCTTATAGAATGGAATTCACTATGGAACACTTATAGCGAATACAAGACTGATAAAAGATATAAAACACTCTTGCAGAATGTATTATAGATAGCCCTTGGGCTTTTCCACAAAGTATGTACTAGCAGAAGGTACCAGGACACTTCTATAGTATAGATGATCTAGACAGCCCTTCAGTTTTTATACTCATAGTAACCCGATTTGTTGTGATCCGTAACCCTTTGGGTCATGCACGGAGATCTCTGACTAACTCTAGAAACTCTCTGGTTGAGGTTCTCCATGAAAAATAGTCATTAACTCCATAATCCCTGTGATTGGGGTTCCGTAGAACGTGGCAGCTCCACGCATGCACGTAGCGGCCCTAGGTAGACAAACAACCTTTCTGTCCAAGGCTGAATGCATGCACACATGCACGTACCACGAATGCACGCGCGGTACCCTTGGCACCAGTCTTCTGCAACCGAATGCTCAACCTAAAAAAGAAAACAAGTCTCTCTGGTTACAGTGTCGTATACGCCCTCTCTAAATTGTGTCACAAATTCTGACTAACACGTATACCTATCTTATACAAAGTAATAGAAAACATTTTTATCGAAGATACAGTAGGTGACGGAAGGCTCTGCAAAATAAGGAAATAAAATGTCAGCCAAATAAAACATTTCCCCATTCTAAGAGATGCTCCGTGTCACTTAAGGATCAATCATGCCATTTGGTCATGATTGTGTTCACGATCCCAAGAGATAGGTCTTGCAGTAAATTTAGACTGATAAGTTTCATCAGGCTTCTGTAAATGAAAATGAGATAATCTTGGTTTTCATGAGTGGTTGGCTGACCTTCGTGACACAGACAAATGTGGGGTACATCCATATTTCGATGGGTTGTCCTTTGCCATGATTAATAACGAATCTGGACGTGTTTAGACGTGAGAGAAAAGATTAATTGATCCTTGGATAGTTTCTGACCAATCTACACAACCTTACACCGATGCTTTCCATATAGAGAGTGATTTGTCCCTTTAAAGACAAATAGATCAACTGACATGGAAATGTATCGTAATCAAAATGATTTTAAACCATTTTAATTTACATAATATGCCATAGAATATATTTAAATAATCAGATGACTAATTAAATAATTTATGGTAATGATTAGATGATAGAAGGTACGTAACGGATTGTCCCCATGATGGTGTGAACCAAGTACGGGTCATATTGAGCGTGGACTCCGTTGCTTATGTTGGGCCTTTGATTAGGACTAAGAGGGGGGTGAATTAGTCTTTTTGCTCGAATAAAACATTCTCGAGAAACACACGGAGCCCTCATAGCAGAAGACTTAGCTTTTGTGATTTACAAAAGCTTAAAGAAAATTCGGAACACAATGTTTTATAGTGGTTTGGCAAATACGCCTATATCCACTTTCGGTTGCTTTCACTAATACGTGTAAGTAGTGATTACAGTGTAGAAGGTAGAACCTTTTGTGATGAAAGAACACAATTTCTTTAACCATGGGGGCAGTAATATTAACTTAACCAATGCAAGAAACTCTCTTGCTGGGATTAGGATGTGTTTAGGTCGAACCACAACGAAATAAGCTAGACTCAGGGAGCAGAGAACCATGACTGGATGCTCAGCCTTCTGTGACTCAATAGCGGGCTGTCTTTTTTGTGGATTCGCGATATGGCTCGATGGCGCTTCCTCCAAGTGTGTCATCTGATGGGCTCCTCTTTTTGTGTCTCTGATATAACTAGTAAAGCAACAAAGATAAACATCTACGGTTGTAGTCCCTCACTACTTGTGCCTGCTACGGATTCTTTCTCCTGAACCTGCTGTACGCCGACTCACCAGCTAGCAACGTTCTCCCAAGGTCCTGCTGCACGCAGCTCAAAACTACGGACAGCTTTCCATCCAAGTCCTTCAGATCCGTAGCCCCAGACACCTACGAAATGGCTTCACCAATGCACACCTGCTACACACAAAGAGTTAAACAACTACATAAGGTTATCAGTCTCTGACCGCTTATGCCTACTACAGCTCCTTCTCTCCAACCAGCGACCCTTCCCCCCAAAGCCCTATTGCACGCAGTCCGACGTTATGGATAGTGTCCCGGTCCAGTCCCTCGGATCCGTATCCACAAGCGTTTCCAGAGCGACTTCACCAATGCTGAACCTGATGTAGTCGTGCGTGAATGCTTGCCTAGAAAATCCATCCCGCACAGTCACACACACGTTAAAACACCACAATAATGTTGCAAAAATGTCAAGACTTACCATGCTCAACTTAATCAACCATTCAAATTATTTTTGAGTTTTTCTTTATAAAGTAGTTCCGACCTTCTCTTATTAAAGAAGTTTATTTTACTAAATTTAAATTGCGACTAGATATATTCCCATAATGCATAAATCATCTGGGAATAATGTCTGATTGATTTCGTATCAATCGGATTCTCCAATCTCAAAATATTGCATTACAAGAAGTTGCAGCGAAATTCGATCAACATCATTCTATAGTTGGAAAGAAATAATATTTCATTCCCAACCTAAGAAATCTCGTCATGGGCTAGTGCATATATCCGTTAGGGACTATTCAAAATTAATTTTGTTTTTTTTTTGTTTTTTTGTTTTTTTGTTTTTTTTTTTGTCCTTGCGAGGACACCCAAGTGGCGTAAGGTGGGTGGTAGGTGTTTGGAACCTTGTCATGATCCCTGGTTCGAACCCCATCACGCACACTCCACTTGGAAAATTAAGGTTGGTCTCCTGGGTGATGGCTAATAAAGCCCAGGAGCCGCCCATCTGCTGGGCCTTTGGGCCTCAACTGAAATTGGACCGACAGGGGAGCAGGCCTCAAGTCGGGCCCAGAGGGGATGTAGTGGGGCCGGGCCTGAGGTTCGCAGGCTTGTAAATGGGCCTCCGAGCCTCGTGAAAGGGCTCGCAAAAAGTAAGTCCACCACGAACCCCGCTGATATCAAAAACAAAAAAAAATTAATTAATTAATTTTGTTTGAATTGAATATTTTAATCCCACGATAGAACACTATAAAAAGTTCGAGCAGAACAGACAAACAACCTTCAATGCAAGGAAATAATCAATTATTTATTTTCAAATGAATTGATTCGTTCCAGATAAGTTTGTCATTATATCTGGAAAATTTATGTGAGTTTTATGATTATTGGATATTTCTTATTAACGTAATCTCCTTATAGAAGGTTAATAAGAAAATTCCAATTTTAGTAATATAATTTCCATACATAGGGAAAATATATTATTTTTGACTTTTTATTGTTTGTCTTATAAGGTAAATAGTTTGATATTAATTCAAATAATAATCCTAATAATATTCTTCTTTTGAATTAATAAATTAATTAAGAAAATTGTAATTAATTATCAATTAATTAATTATTAAAATATATAATTATGGAAATATTTTCTAATCACATCATTCGATTTTAAATGATCATTGGAGGATGTAGAGAATATTTTTGTGATATTTGTCCTTTACTAGAAAGTATATCATTGTTATAGGAGGTTACAGCTTCTCTAAAGTCCTAGTAGGTCAAGCTGCAATACGACACATCATCAAAACCATATCAACAACTTACGTTCTGCATATGATGGCCAACAAAGGCAGGAGGTGCCCATCGGAGGCTTGCCACGGTGGGGACGGTAGTCCAGCGAATGAAGGAAAACGGTGGGTGTTCGACCTTGAAAGACATTGTTTCTGGCCTTGAGTCGACGATTGCGTCCGGTTTGATCCACCGGACCATTGACCTACACCGTTGCAGAGTGTCGAAAGTAAGGAGGCGGAGAGCATGATGAAGTAGCATTGTATATCATGGCACACATAGCATATGTTAGTGTTGGATGCATAGCATATGTTTGTGCCTTGTATGTTGCAAGCGCATATGGGTTGTTGTTGAATGAAGTATAAGATGAGTGAGATGAATCGTGGCTCAATGTCGAGATTGCGTGTAAGTGTGATTGAAAGCATAAAACGACCAGCCGAGTGCATGTCGAAGGAATTAGGATCGATGACATGTCGATTATAAGCATGTGGAAAACATTTCTTAGAAGAATGTTATGTGCTAGGAGGATATGTAGGCCATGTTTTATGACATTTCTCAAGTCTGGGAATGTGATATGTGCGTCTAACCTATGAAAAGTCAGTTTGGTGTCTTGATATATGCATGTTCTGTCTGTGATACTTGCATCAATGTGATCTTATGTTTGGTTGGTTACGCTGATGTCGGGTCACAACGCGTGCAAATCATCTCTTTATTGTACGTACGCATTTAAAAGGTGTTTTAAGGAATGCAATTTCCCTTTTCCAATTGGTTTTCTTATCTTATGTGCTTATGTTCTTTGGGCACTCGGTGGGATCATGAGCCAACATCTGATATCAGAGCAGCATCGTTGAATGTCAAGTTTTCATGGTTCCATAATGTCAATTGTCCCACATCAGGCTGTGAAGGAGGGCGGGGGGTGCCGTTCCACTATTCAATGCTAAGCCACTTGAATTACACAATATGGGCTATAAAGATGGAGGTAATCTTTGACGCCTAGGGAGTTCGGGAGGTAGTGGAGCTAGAGGAAGAAACATAGGTGGTTTAGAAGAAGGACATGATGGAGCACACATACATTCTACATTGTGTTCCTAAAGATATTCTTCTTCAGCTCGCAACGAAGAAGACAACGAAGGACACTTGGAATAGTATCAAGACGAAGTACCTAAGTGTTGATCGAGTGCAAAAGGCATAAATTCTACAATGTGTCCCTAGAGATATTATTCTTCAGATCGCGGCGAAGAAGATAGCGAAGGACACTTGGAATAGTATCAAGACGCGCCGGCAGACACTATAGATAAAATAACATGCTCTCTGGATGAAAGAGACAGAGACGGTTGATGAATTATGGCAAACTCGGGGCGATGACCATCAAATATTCCAATCTTGGCACCACACTTGAGGATTTCACTCCCGTCAAGAAGTTGCTCGACTCTAAGGATTTCACTCTCGTCAAGAAGTTGCTCGACTCTGTCCCCATGTAGTTCCCCATTATTGCCAAGATCAAGCAATTCTATGATATGAAGACCGTTTAGTTTAAGGTGGAGGTGATAGGGCCATTGAAGGCGTATGAGGAAAGAGCATTGTGGCTACATAGCAGGACCGGTGGTACTAATGATCGGCTCCTACTCAATCATCCTAAGTGGTAGGCGCGACAGAAGAGCGACAGTATTTACATCTCGTCAAGAGGCAAGGGGTGCAGATTCAACAACCATGATCGTGTCAAAGGACGTGGACGAAGCTGTGGTAGTGGTCGTGGGACACCGCGACGAGATAGAGCAGGAGGAACGAGGAGCACCGGTAGTGACGCTTGGGATAAGAGTCACATAAAGTGTTTCGATTGCAGTAAAATGAGTCATTATGCATCAGAGTGCCGCAGCAAGCTGATGCAGGGACGATAAGAGATAGATAATTCCAGTACCAAAACGAAGGCAAAAACATCACTAAGGGTGGGAAATGGGGTGACGTATATGGATGGAAGAATAGATGAGGCGGGATGGCTGAACAGGATGGGTATGAAAGGATAGGCTGAGATCAACTTCCACGGATAAAGATACACCACCGTGAAAGAAGACTTGGATAGAACTCGTCTGTCGTATAGATACAAAACACACCACCATGAACAAGAATGAGGGAGAGGCACGGAGGATTCAGATTCACCACCACCGGTTGATACACTCTACTCAATCTGCAATTGGAAATTTACCAAATGAAGAATGAGGTTGAAAGAGAATCCACTCTTTCGAATATAACGACAAAAGTGTAATCTCGATTTAAAAGTCTGAGTCGTCTAAGTTTAAGGGTTGCAAGGCAAGGGCTTATATAGGCTGCCCATAGAAAAGGCATTAAATGAAACGAAATAAAAGATACGAATATAAATCAGAAGATAAGGAAGGGAAATAAATTATGTCCCTCCGACATGATCTGAAAAGATAGTGGAACAGGCGCGACTCTTGGGATGCAAGTCGTCAAACCTGACCCGTTAGATTGTAACCGTCCTTGAGTTGCTCGTCGCCTGAGAGTCGTGTTGCTCGGTGCTCCTCGCTACGTCTCGCTTACTCGATGACTGGCAAGTTGATACCTCCATTAGGCGATGGTGGCTGAGGCGTGGGTGGAGCGACGACCGGCCCTTTATCATCTTCTCGTTGTTGGAGAGAGTTTGCCCTTAAATTTGCATCACCGTCATCCTCAACAAACGGAATGAGATCCTTGACATTGAAAGTGGCAGAAACTCCATACTCTCCTAGAAGATCTAACTTGTAGGCATTGTCGTTTATGCGCTCGATGATCTGGAAAGGTCCTTCTTCTCGAGGCATCAGCTTGTTCTTCCTCCTTGTGGGGAATCGTTCCTTCCTTAGATGAATCCATACTAAGTCTCCTGGCTGAAAAACCTTCACTCTCCACGATTTGCTCTTTCCGGATATCGAAGATTAGCCTTCTCAATCTGAGCACGGATCTTCTCATGGAGCAATCGCATCTCCTTAGTGCGTTCTTCGGCATCTCGGCTGATTGTTTTCGCATTAGGTAGATGCATTATGATGAGGTCTCCCTTCCTACATCAACACTCCTCCAATTCCAACTCCAGATTCGTCGCATTCGACTTTGAACATCCTCGCAAAGTCAGGTAAGGTGAGAACGGGTGCTTCTCTTAGACACTCCTTCAGTCGCTCGAAACTAGCTTGTGCAGCAAAAGTCTACTCAAACTTGTCTCCTTTCAATCATTCGTGAGTGGGGCTGCGATCGAGTTGACATCTCGAATGAACCTCCTATAGATTGACGCTAAGGCATGGAAGCTACGAACGTCGTGGAAACTCCTTGGCACCGGCCATTCCTGGATTGCTTGGCTTCACAAAATTAGTGGTAGTTATTCTCTTAGTCAAGCCAACTATAGTGATAAAATCATCTCGAAATATAATTATCTAAACTTCAAGGATGAGAGCAGTCTTTATGATGTCTCGATTAAACTCAAGAGGAACTCCGGTCGAGCCATTGAACATTAGAATATGCAAGTGTAGTAGAAAGTTTAATGCATGTTATGCATTGTACAGACCAGATATAACATTTGCGGTTTGCAAACTATCAATATACATGAGTAATCCCGGGCTTCACATTAGAAGGCAATAGGGAGAGTATTTAGATATATTAAAAGTACTAAGGACCTGTGATTATATTATGAATGATATCCAACAATTCTAGATGAATATTCGGATGCTAGTTGGAGTACTACCATATGTGATGATAAGTCGACATTTGGATACGTGTTTATACTATGTCAAAGAAATAAAGTTGTAGCAATCACTCCACGATGGAGTCAGAGTTTATTGTCTTAGCTTCAACAGGCAAAGAGGTGAAATGGTTGAGAAATTAGGGTGACCGCTTGGGTCATTTTCATTCTAGATCCCAGTGCGTATCGTTGTGGAAATGGGGCTGATTTTATACTCTTAACGAAGTTCAATTATGTTTTAAATTACAACGGAGGAGGCAAGAATGAATGGGATCATGCTTATATAAGCATATGAGGTGATGACGTCTCAAGCAAAAATGTTTCGTGCTTTTCGCTTTTGTAAATGTTCATAAAACTAGGATAGAGCAAAAGGCTTGAATTGTGCTACGTAAATGGAATTCTCTTTGAGGATAGAGATAATGCTCTATATGCGGTGTTTTCGATTTTGACATATGTGATTTAGGTTAAATATGCGGACACCAAAGATTTCATTGAAACCTTGAGACATTTGCACTAATTTGGAGTTTAATCTATAATGACACTATTTTGGATGTAGAGTGTTGTCAGATTTGGATATTTCTCAATCATGTGATCTTAATGGGATTGTTGTAAATATTGGAATATATGACACCATTAAATGAGTTAGAGTAGTCAACTATATTGGAATATAAGAAATTGTTGAACATAACATCAGAGTTGTCAATTGTTTTGGAATGTGAGAAATTGTTGACCATAACATCAATGTATACATACATCAAATTGAACGAATGCATCCATGAGATCTAACAAGTAACAGATGCATCCATGAGATTTGACGGGCGATGAAAGCATTCATCAAACTAGACAAATTTGTCCCTCAATATTATGTTGATTATCTGATAATAGACGGTTGCATCCATCACTCGATGGATGCATCCCTCGATGTTTTTAAGAGTAAAAAGAGCAACGAAAATAATCTTATAAAAGGTAGTCTCTTGATAAAAGGATATAATAAACACACCAGTCATCGTAACGTTTGCTGGGTGCAAATATGGGACAAATAGCTCCTTATATAGAACATCTCGTGTACGATAAAGTTAAGACCATCGATTGTTGCATTGTAACCGTTTGTTAGTCGGTAAATGAGATTGAAGCTTTTCACATATTTCGTGATCAAATTCTTCCTGCAGAAACGATGGTACGTGATTTTGTAGGTATGTATTGAATAGGTTCGAGGCGCCGAACATTGGGGGTTGATCGATTCGTTTTGAATTGGTAACGCCCGACCCCAGTAATGCACATATTGATGAAAAGCCACGTTATGATCAACTCTGACGTTGCGGCTGGGTCGTCTATTTTCCAAATATATATATAATATATATATATATAGGATTTTGATTAACGTGCACCGCTTTTGGGCTAAGGCACCACCGGTCGTCACCATTCATCATGCCTTTCGCTGTAAATTCAACTATGTCCTGCGTCTTCCTCCTGACCCGTCAATTTTGACTACATCGTCGTGCGACCCAAAACTTAATTATCTAAAATCCGGTCCCCACAAGTTGCTATTATACTACTACACTCAGTGTTGAATAAGCTGTTGTTTTTGGGAATTGTCGTTTTTTTCGTTTGGGGGGTTTTGAGAAGTGACTAACGGTACGTGCACGTAATCGTTACGTTGTTTACTAAAATCGACTTTTTTTTATTAGTAAACTTTACTAAAAATCGACATTTTTTAGTAAAATCGACATTTTTTAGTAAAATCGTTAGTAAATTACTAAAAAAAATTAGTAACTATTACTAATTTTTCACTGTTTGACCTTTTGGAAAGTTACTAAACTACGTTTAGTAAATCGGCGAAAAAATTTACTAAACTTTTTAGTAACTGTTTACTAAAAATATCGGTGATTTCGTCTTTTTTTTTAGTAACCGTTACTAAAATTTCACTGTTCAAGTTTAGTAAACGGTTATTAAACTTTTTAGTAAATTTTCCGTTACTAAAATTTCACTGTTCAAGTTTAGTAAACGGTTACTAAAAAGTTTAGTAAATTTTTCCGCCGATTTACTAAACGTTGTTTAGTAACTTTCAGAAAGGTCAAACAGTGAAAAATTAGTAACTGTTACTAATTTCTTTTAGTAATTTACTAATCATTTTACTAAAAAATGTCGATTTTTAGTAAAGTTTACTAAAAATTTTGTCGATTTTAGTAAACAATATAACAGTTACGTGCACGTATCGTTAGCCGCTTCCTTGGGGGAGGGTTTATTTGAACAAAGCATGATTGATCATTGCTAAGCTCTAATGCATCTTTTATCGCACCAGCCTCATCCATGACGCTGCTGCTTAGAGATCCACTGTTTTAAAGTAGCATACAAAAAAATAATATAACCCCTTTCTTTTGTCCTCACTACAATCTTTTTTAAATCTGTCCCACATAAAATCTTGTACCAAATCACATCTTCACTATCATAAAAGTTGGGTTCCTAAATCATTCATCGTCGAAAGGTCCGATACCTTTTACTGTCCCGGATAGGGAGGGGTTTCTGATGATTGCTTATTTCTGCCGAATTTTTCTTATTTCATAACCTTCGGAAGCTGCCACAAATTGGTAGATTCGGACAAGAAACCAAAAAAAAAAGGCATGAAGATCCTTGCATCAGATTTTACGTTGGAAGAATACTCTGGGTGGGGGGGGGGGGGGGGGGGACCACTTCCCAATTCAATATGATCTCCTATGATGATTCGTTGTGTCGTCTGTCCCCATCGGCGAGAAAACGTCAGCCCTGACTCTGACCAACAATTTCGTGCCTACTCAAAATAAGTTGCGTTGGGTTTCGTGTTTAAATGGAACGAATAAAACGAATCCTCTATATTTAGTACATTACACTTTGTATCTATCCCGGGGGGGGGGGGGGGGGGACATGTTAATGAATGGTGGGAGAGCTTAATTCTGTAACGGGTAACCCTTCGTACCAACCTCATGCAGCAGCTGGAATAAATTTTGGTGGGGGTTGGCAAGAGAGGAGGAGCAGGTCTCCACGTTGAGTCACACCCCTCCACATATTCCTATGAGAAGTAGTGGTAATATCTTCTAGTTGCAGAGCACCAGTTGTGCTAGTAAACATGGACTTGAAATCTCAATTAGCCCCTCGCCACCACGCGGGAACAAATGCACGACAATTGATTGACAAAGGCTAACTTTGAGGTTGACTGAATTGGGAATTGTGAAACAACATCTGAGTCCATCACCATGAATTCCCCCTCCCCCGTTTTCTATCCCCACTTAATAAAATTTCTATTATAGTTTATTTATTTATGTTTTTTTTCCTTATTTTTCCATTAGACAAAAAAATTTAATTTTAATTTATCTTACGAGGGGATCATCGAAAAATATTGAATATTTTCTCCAACCCCGAGGTCAAAATTTTCTGTCTCCCTTGGGTTTCCAAAGTCTACTCATGCGAATAAAATAAATAAAATGAAATGGTACATGGATCACAATGGTTTTTGGCGGTCTATCTGCGCCCGTAGTACTTTAATACAAAATTAAATTTGTAATGGGGTTGTTGGGGGATAAAGACAACCCCTTGATTTCCTAAAAACATTATTACCCATTCCTAACCCCGCTCGTTTTCCTAAATTACCTTATTTTTTTAATACTCCAAAACTACCACTTATTACGTCCTTTCTCGCCTACTTTTTTTTAATGGCCGTAAAAATATATACTTGTATCGGAATGTATAATTAAAGTTTAATAGAAGATGGGTTCCCCCTACTTATAGAAGTTTAATACCATGAAATACACGAGCGGGCACATTTTTTATTTGATGCCATTAAAATAATTAACCGAATGAACGAGAAAATCATCAATCATCAAGCTAACCTAAGTGGGCTTTTTGTTCAGCGGCTAATAATAGATCAGCCGGCAGCCTGGACTGCGTCACTCTCTCCGGTAACAGTGCCGGAGGTGCGGCCAACCCCGGTGACCATTCTTGTTGTACGGGGTTTGGTGGTTTTAAATGATTGTAAATGGAATATAAAAAATATAAGCCCCGATTTCGGGATAACTTTCCTGAATTCAAGTGAGAAGGGGGGGTAGGTGGGTTTGACCACCGAGTCGAGTTTGGTAGGCGTTGCCGCCGCCTCCTCCTCCACACGTTCATTCCTTCCTCTCCCTCCCATCCATCCCAACCCCCTCTACACAGCGTTACATTCGTTAATATTATTTTATTAATCCCATCAAAATTACCCAAGTTAATTCATACTACATGTATGTGAAATTCGTATAATTCAAGTATAGTTAGGTACGACATAGGGGACCTCCAACTCCAATAATTTTACACAAATCTTAATTATATATTAGTATATTATTAATAATTTATGTGTAAATTATTATTTATTATTTTTGTACATAAGGAGTTTGTTATATTTGGTGGGACGGGCAGCAGGGAACAGGCACCTCCAACTCTAAAGCCACAAACAAACAGAAACGCGCATTTCAACTACTGCCGTCTCCGCCGCGTGCGTGGTATATATATATATACCCAACACCCCCTCCCCCCCACCCCCCCCAGCCGTCCTCATAACTCCAGCTCCACCAAGACTACCCACTCCCTCCTAACCGACGACATTTCCTTGGGTTGTAAGCAGCTCCCTCTCAGCCCTCCCCCGCCGTTGAAAATCCCAACAAGTATGGACGCCTCATCTTCAACCAACCCCTCCCCACTCGACCTCATGGCCGGCCTCCTCACCGGCAACATCGACCTCTCTAACTCCTCCAAGGGCTCCCCCTCCTCCCCCGCCTCCGTCATCCTCGGGAACCGCGACTTCCTCGCCCTCCTCGCCACCTCCCTCGCCGTCCTTGTCGGCTGCGCCGTCGTCATCGTCTGGAGGCGATACGCCGGTCGCTCCTCCTCTTCCAAGGGGTTCGAGCCTCCCAAGCCTTTGGTCGTCAAGGAGCCTCCCCAGGAGGAGTTCGTCGACGATGGGAAGAAGAAGGTCACGGTTTTCTTCGGCACCCAGACTGGCACGGCCGAGGGGTTCGCCAAGGTATGACTGCTCGTCTTGATCCCCTTCCTGGTCTCGAGCTCGACCCATTCCCTGGAAATTGCTAGGGTCTTAGGCGTGCTTTTGCCTGCTGATTGACGCTGACTTGTGGTTGTAGGCTCTTGTGGAAGAGGCCAAGGCGAGGTATGAGAAGGCAGTGTTCAAGGTCGTTGATTTGGTAAGAAAAGCTCTCGTGAAATCAATTCCCTGTTGTCGTTGCTGTTTTTTGGGGTTAATCAGGTGATGAATTGCGTTGTCTGCCGCTGGCGCTTAGGATGACTATGGGGCCGCCGACGACGAGTACGAGAAGAAATTGAAGAAGGAGGATTTGGCTTTCTTCTTTCTGGCAACGTGAGCTTCTATCCCCTGTTCCTCCATGTTTTTGCAAGTAGGATTCCATGTGTTGGCTGTCTTTGTATCACTTGAAGCTGATTTGATGCTGATGCTTGAATTGCAGATATGGTGATGGTGAGCCGACAGATAATGCTGCCAGGTTCTACAAGTGGTTTACCGAGGTGAGTTAGTGAGGTGCGATGTCTAACATCTGTTGATATTGTAACTGAAGTCGTAACTGCTGTCAATGGTGGTAGTTGTAACTTGATTCTTGCTATTCTGCAGGGCAAAGAGAGAGGGGAGTGGCTTCAAGGCATGCAATACGGTGTATTTGGCCTCGGTAACAGGCAATACGAACATTTCAACAAAGTATGAAACTATTCTCGGAGAACAGTGATTCTGCATGCATGGCAGTTCTCAATTCAGTTAGGATTTTCTTGTCATAATAATCACTCTCGTCTGGTTTTGCCTTCTGCTGAGCAGATTGCAAAGGTGGTGGATGAGATGCTTGCCGAACAGGGTACATGATCTTTCTCTTTTATTGTTTTTATCTTCTAGGTCATTGTTCATTCATTTAGATGCAGCAGTTACACACTTAAGAGTCTGAAAAGCTTCAGAAGTTGACTTGTCCACCTGCATAATAATGATCTTTATTGCATGGTACTAACAGGGGCGAAGCGCATAGTACCTGTCGGTCTTGGTGATGATGATCAGTGCATGGAAGATGACTTCAGTGCCTGGTAGTTGATGAATCAAATTGCTCTCTTTGGATATGTTCTTTTATTCGTTCTTTCTCTTTAATTTAATTCCTTATGTGATTTTGCTGTTTATTGATCAAATTGATAGGAAGGAACTGGTGTGGCCTGAGCTGGATCAGCTACTTCTTGATGGGGATGATGCCAACACTGTTTCTACTCCTTACACTGCGACTATACCAGAATATCGTGTGGTTTTCCATGACAAGGAAAATGAAACTCTGTTTGAAAGAAGCGTGAGTACAGCAAATGGCAATGCTATCATTGATGCCCAGCATCCCTGCAGGTAGTTCTTGGGAATTTTTGTTCTCGGTTGGATCATCTTGGGTAACATTATTTTCTTCTTGTGCTAAATGGGCATTGTCATTTTTTGAAGGGCTAATGTGGCGGTAACCAAAGAACTTCACACTCCTGCATCCGATCGATCCTGCATTCATCTGGAGTTTGATATTGCCGGAACAGGGCTCTCGTAAGTTGCTTTCTGTAATGCATTTTTTAGATGTGGAAGGGATAACACTTTCTGGTTTTTTCTAATTTCTAATTGTTTCTGTATAATCCGGGTCAACGATTTTTGCTGATCATGCTATTTGTCACCCTACAGGTATGAAACGGGGGATCACGTTGGTGTTTTCTGCGAGAATCTCCTTGAGACTGTGGAGGATGCATTGAACTTGTTAGGGTTGGCACCTGAGACATATTTCTCCTTACATTCCGATAAAGAGGATGGTACGCCTCTTGGTACTGGTTCATTGCCCCCTCCCTTCCCACCTTGCTCATTGAGGACTGCTGTGGCTCGGTATGCTGATCTCCTGAACTCCCCTAAGAAGGTAGATCTCCAGCTGAATTGTTCATCTTCATTTCATGCCATGCAAGTTCTGTGGTTTTTGACCTCCTCATGTTTCTTGCAGTCATCTTTGCTTGCTCTGGCGGCTCATGCCTCTGATCCAACTGAAGCAGATAGGTTGCGGCATCTTGCCTCTCCAGCTGGAAAGGTTGTGCCTCAGAACTGATGCTCAAGGATGACCTTATATCTGTGCACTGTGTCAGTGCTGATTTCCATTGGCATTTTTGCTTACATGCAGGATGAATATGCTCAATGGATAGTTGCGAATCAGAGAAGTCTCCTTGAGGTCATGGCCGAATTTCCCTCTGCGAAGCCCCCGCTTGGTGTATTCTTTGCAGCAGTTGCACCTCGTTTGCAGCCCAGATACTACTCAATCTCATCATCTCCAAGGTAATTTGATGATCGAGTGAAGCTCTTGATAACTGATTCTTAATTGTCAGGCGTTTTTGTGGGAAGGGATTGGTTCTTTTAGTGTTGGCATATTCTTGAGTGGTGGAATGATTCTGTTGCTACTCTGACCCACTTTAATGTTTTCCTCTTGTCAGGATGAATCCCGATAGAATTCATGTTACTTGTGCATTAGTCTACGAGAAGACACCAACTGGAAGGATTCATAAGGGAGTGTGTTCGACCTGGATAAAGGTACATTCAGTGTTTGTAACTATTTCTCCACAATTTCGGTGTCATTTACCAGTGTCCTTCGAATGGATGATTAACTTCTTTTATTTTCGTTACTTGGTAGAATGCTGTGCCATTGACCAAGAGCGATGACTGTAGTTGGGCGCCAATTTTTGTGAGGCTGTCCAACTTCAAGCTTCCTACAGATGCTAAAATTCCAATTATCATGATCGGACCTGGAACTGGATTGGCCCCTTTCAGGGGCTTCTTACAGGTATATATAATCTCATCACCGATGTATGAGGCTGTCTGAAGTTTGCTAAGCCAGGTGCATGTGATCTTCACCATTTTCCAGGAAAGGTTGGCACTGAAAGAAGACGGAGTCGAATTAGGTCCTTCCTTGTTCTTTTTTGGCTGCAGAAACAGATCGATGGTGAGTAACTAGCTCTTGCCTGACGTGATTAATTGAAGGATCTTATCTTAGATCATTTTCCATCGCAACCTCACTGTATGTCTCATGGTAGGACTTCATCTATGAGGATGAATTGAATAACTTTGTGGAACGCGGAGCACTTTCAGAGCTAGTCGTGGCATTCTCTCGTGAAGGGCCAACAAAGGAGTACGTGCAGCATAAAATGGTGCAGAAGGTTTGTTTTAAAGACAATCTCAACTCTCCCATTATTGACATAGTTACAACCTTGAAGAAAGGCTTGGAGTTTTTTTTTAATCACCCTAAAAAACGAGAAAATCATGCGACCCCTGCAGGCCAGCGATATCTGGGAGATGATATCTGAAGGCGGATATCTGTATGTATGCGGGGACGCCAAAGGAATGGCGAGGGACGTCCACAGAACGCTACACACCATTGTCCAGGAACAGGTACGGGTCAAACGAGTGGTGGTGGTGGTGTTTGTGTGTAGTGCGCATCAAGAAAGGAAAAAGAAAAGGGAGGTTTGTTGGATGTCCATGAGCAAAAAATACCGGGGTGGTGGGGGCGGGGGTTGGTTTGAAGAAGCGTGCGAGGCATGCACCCACCGGAACATACAAAAAAAGCACTGACACATGGGTCATTGAGTCCTTCAGATTTTAACATTGATGGGAGTGGCTGATGGAGAATATAATAATAGGAATTGAAAACAGGAAAAGGATGAAACCTCTTGGGGGGGGGGGGGGGGGGGGCCGTGGGGGATGGAAGGAATCTTAGTCTCTAGTACGCTTGTGTATCTTCTAGAATGCCCTCCTCCCTCGTTTCTTTTTCATTTAAGATGACGATGGTGATGATTTTTAAGTAAAGGTGACTGATCGTGTGTGTGTTGGTTGGACAGGGATCGATGGACAGCTCCAAGGCGGAGAGCTTCGTGAAGAGCTTGCAAATGAACGGGAGGTATCTTAGGGATGTGTGGTGATGAAGATGATGGGAAGGACGGACTGCATGGAATTTTTACTATTATTATTATTACTAATTATTCTTTTCTTAAGAGAGAAGACCAAAAAAAAAATATGGGGTGCTTGTTTTGTAACATAAGTATGTCATAAACAATTCAATAAAGTTTGAACGAGAAGGAAAACTGATCTCGTTTTGCTTCAGCACCACATTCTTCCTCCTCCAAGCATGACTTTCAATAGAAAGTAAGTTGTTTGTCTTTTCTATTAATAAATCTAACAGTCAAAATTCAGGGGAAGCCCCTTGGACTGTGGGGAGTGAAATTTATCATTGGGGGGGGGGGGGGGGGGGGGGGGTAGTTGAGGGTCACTCTCAATCTATAAAATCAGAACATAATATTCCCCCTATCCCATGACCAGAGTTTCAATTCCGGATATATATTGAGGATTTTTGTTAACAAAACTAAAAGTAATAAGACCCTCTTAGTTTTAGTTTAATGAGATATAGATTTGTCGCGGGGTTCTCGATTATTTAAAACCGTAGGACGCCACGATCTGGTAATAATATTTTCCAGTTGTTAAAAAAAAAACAGAAAAGAAAAGAAAAATTGGATCTCTTCGTTCTTAGTTGTTCATGTCCACTGATATCAAGAATTTAGCTAAAGTTTGATTATTATAACCGGTGTAGCTTGTTCCGGAACTATGTTTATTGTTTACTCCTGATTTTGATACGGTAGAATTAAATTATATTTTCTCTAACGGATATTAATTTCTCCACTTTTTTAACTTCTAAAACTGTAGGCCACGTTCCTTGCTTCTTTACAATATTTGGAATCAGAAATTATTCCAAATTTGGCCTTGCGAATTGGATTTTCTTAAATTAAGAGTTTTTTAGTTCTTTGTTTACTTATCGGGTTGTTTTTTTTTGTTATTTTCTTTTACTACAATTCTCTTTGGGGGATTTGAAATTTACCTATTAATTTACAAATAGAAAATAGAATGATCAGCATAAACTCGGTAAAAAAGAAATGAAGGTTAATTGGAAACGTACACATTAAATTCTATTAATGCCGAAGTAATAAGGAAATGTCGATAAGTACTATATTTTACACTTATCTTTTAATATAAAATTAATGTAATTTAGACCCAAAATTATAAGTATTGTCATGAATTCAAGCGCCATAATGTTTAACTGGTTAAAACATACATTAGCTTACTCCATAAACGAAGGGATATATTTGTGGAGATAAATGCGGCTTTGGTCCCATTCATCAAATGTTTTTGAATTAAAATAAATAATGAACCATTTATATATATTGTGGGTTAAATGTGATCCATTAGTGGGTTAGTTCATATGTTGACTTTACCCAAGTCAAGCACGATTCATCTTTTAGCTCAAATTCCGGTATATAATGGATATTTTATAAGCAAAATATCGATTTATGGTCTCAAATTTGAGCCAACTTTTTTGTTTTGCCATTAACTTGTTATATAATTTTATCACCAACTTTTATTTTTACTTTAATTTTGACCAATCTTGAATTTTATTTTGTGAAAGTCAAACACGACTTAAGAGACAGTGTTCATTTATCAACTAAAAATGAAAAAAAAAATTAAAAAAATAAGAAAGAATATTGAGACCTCTAATCAGTTTTTTATTTTAAAATTTTGGCTCGATCAAGTGAGTTGGAATCCGAAGTTGGACAATAATTGTTCATGTTTCAAAAATACGCAAAATCTTTGAAGGTCGAATGATGATTCTATGGAAAACTGTTGCTATGAGTAAAGTGGATTGTGATGCGAAGAATCGAGATGTTAGAACTCCATTATTATAGGACACGGGTCAAGGCCTTGCTTTGTTTTCGCTAGAAGAAATTCAAAATTGGCCAAAATTAATATAAAAAAAAAGTTGATGACAAAAAATTATAACAAACTAAATTAATAATAAAACAGAAAGTTAGGTCAAAATTAAGGCCATAAATGTATATTTTTCCTATTTTATATTAAAACCATGAGCCTCTAAATCCCCTTCATTTGACACATAAAAGTGAGTACCTTGTTAGATTAACTAAGCTCTCATATATTCTTCATTTACACGATCGAGACGACGAAGTTTTGCTGACTTCATTGCGCTCTAATGTCGTTCACGAAATTCAAAAAGACTCAATAAATCAAGATTCTGTATCCCTTATATTTCTACCAAATTCTTAAAAATTAGCTTCTGCAACGCTAATGTTCCTAATGCTCGAGAATGTTTCCTGTGAGGGACAAATCATACGGAAGACTCTATCCAATTACGTCTTGTTAGGCCTCCAAAGGACAACAAGACCTTTTGATTTGATTGAAATCCTCTCATAAACGGTAATTTCTCACGATTGAATTATTAGTTTTGGACCGACTTGCAAAGTGCAGAAAGCAACCCCCACAAAAGCCAAGGGATGTTACTCATGAGGAAGGCAAATCTCTTTTGCATAGTTATTACTTTTTGTGTGTAAAATAATTTAGTCAAATAAAAAATGGGATTTGATACTGTTCCCTGTATTTTTTTTTTAAATATTCCTTCTGACCATCGCATCTGATCCGTTCGTATAATTTTGATCACAAGTCATAATAAGCTTGATTTTCCGTGAGACAAAAGCCAACCTTTAATAGCTACTCAAAAATTTCTTTAAGAAAATATTACCAAAGAAATTAAAATAAGGAAATATATTACCTTTCTATGAAAGGTTATGTAAGATAATCTTAACCTTACGTGGATCATAATTATCCATTAAAAGGGAATCGTTTGGATAACTAAAGACATCATTCGTCTTGATGAAATATATCATATGTAAATGAGAAGCTTGAATTATTTTCAACTACAAAAGGTTGCTCATATGTTCAACCCGAAACCTTTTATAACGCATTATTCACGAGAATTTCATTAAATCTAAATCTCTTTGCTATGATTTAATCCCTAATAAATATTTGCATCAAGGTGACGCCTATTATATATTAAAAGAATTATTTATTGATAAGTTATCTAATTACCTTTTTGTATAGAAGCTTAATTATGTTAATTTTATTTTGTACGTTTAGTTTTTGAGTCTTGCATATAAATAGGTGAATTCGATATTGTAAAAACGAGTGAGAAAGGTGTTAGAGAGATAGAAAGAGTGAGTGTTGTAAGTTGCAAGTGTTTTTTTAGTGTTGTTAGTCTCACAAACAGGAAAGAATGAGAGTTGTAGAAGGTTGTATTGTTGGTGAAATCTTCCGTGAGGATGACTTGGAGACCACAAAGGACTCTGTTGGAGGCTGCAAATAGTATTGAAGAAATGTGCAATGGGAGGCTAGCATAGCGTATAAGATGAGAGACTGATCAGCTTATGTAATACATTCTATGTGCAGCAAACCTAGGACATAGGTTGTAGCCTGCTTGTGCGGGGTTTGCCACTAAGTCGTTATCTCGAGTAACGGCGCAAGGGAAGTTGTAGTTGGGTACTGTGCATGTGAGGACACTGCCGGAGTGAAACATCCAAAGGGATGTCGCAGTGGGTTGTTGTGCAAGTGATGACACCACCGAAGAGAAACGCCTGAACGGAAGTTGCAAGGGTTATTGTGTATGTGAGGACACGCCCGATGGAAACATCCAAACAACTGTTACTTTTTTTAGTCACACTAACCGATGCAAATCAGTCACTTGTAAGTGCATAATCTTTTGGTTTGTGTTGTAGATCACGCATCACCTTCTATGTCGCTGATACATCTCGATTAGTGATAATAATCCAAAATATGGGTGGAGGGTGGACGTAGGCAAAGTTTGTTGAACAACTATAAAATTCTTGCGTCCCGTGAATTATTTCGAGATACATTATATACATTACGTCTTACATAAGCTTGTCTCAAATGTTTTATTTTACAGAAGCTATCTTCTATTGAGTGTTGTTGAAAATGAGTTAAAAATCCTTAATTCAACTTTTAACACTAACTCAATCCCTCTTAGCGTGACTAAATGACCAATACATGGTTTGTACAAACTATTTATGTTCGTTTGTTTCTCCCTTCGTTGCTTTGAAATTTTAAAGATTATTTGTGGCTTGCCATAATCTCCGCCAAAACATTTTCTACGACACTTAATTGTACCAAAACATGTCTCATAAATTCTCAAAAAGGGCTTAAGGGAACCTTAATTTTTCATCAATTGTCGACTTTTGCTACATATGCTAGTCGACTATGCGTACAGAAGGCAGTCGACTGGGCCTACAAAAGCTAGTCGATTTTGCCTACATATGTAAGTCGACTGGATAGAGGTCGGTTACGATCCAATTTCCATATGTGCTTTTCAATTATTGTCACATGATTAGTATTTTCTAATAGATGCCAAAATAAAAGACATGACAATCATTTCTGTTGACAAGATTTTGATGATGTGTCAAACAGCAGGTTTGACCTGCTATGACTTTACAGAAGCTGTAACCTCCTGTAACGAAGACATGCATCGTAATAAAGGAAACAAATCGTGAAAATATTCTCTTCACCCTTCAATGATCTTATCAGATCAAGAAACGTGATTAGAGAATATCTCTATCATAAGATATTTCAATAATTAATTAATTATTGATCATCTTAATTATATTATTAATTCAAAAAAGGGAATATTCTTAAGAATATTATTTGAATTAATATTTATCCGATAAAAAATGTTTGAAAGTCAGAAATAAAATATTTCCTAATCAAGGAAATTATTTTATTATTTTTGGCAACTTCTATCTAATCTTCTGTAAAATATTAGGTTATATAGAAAACGTTCTCAAACAATGTTTTCAGACCAATTTCGTCCAGATACAATGAAAATCTTATCTGGAACGAATTATGTCAATTTGGAAATAATTGATTGATTATTTCCTTGTATAGAAGGATAACTTGCTCTGACGAGCTGAACCTTCTATTATGTAATATCTGGGGAATGAAACGTCTGATTTATACAAAATTAATTATGGACGATTCCAACAGATAAATAAACATGTCCATTATCAGATTTCTCAAGTTGGAAATAATATATTCTTTCTTTCCAACTAAAAAAGGTTGCTGACCGAATTAGGCTCTAACCTTCTGTAAGATGAGATCTTACGATTGGATGACCTGATTGATCTGAAATCAATCAGAGATTGTCTCCAAATAATTTATACCCGTTGGAGATGAATCTAGTCAAATTTCGTATTTGGTAGAATAAGTTTCCATCTTCACAGGATGATGGAACCTCTATATAAAAGAAAACCTAAAAAAACATTTTAAAATATACATCAGAGCGTAAGTCTTGACATTTGGCAACGTTATTGGCTGTTTAACGTGTGTGTGAGTAAGTCTTGAGATTTGGCAATGTTATTGGCTGTTTAACGTGTGTGTGAGTTTGCAGGACGGGTTCTCTAGGCGAGAGTTCTCGCAGGAGGTAACTACAGCGGATTGAGCGTGGGTGAAGCCGCTCCGGTGACTTCGTTGCGTATGGATCCGAGGGACTCGACCGGAACTTTCTCCATGCCGTCTGACTGGGTACATTAGGGCCTGGGGGAAGGGTTCGTTGGTGGCGAGTAGACATACAGAGTTGGTCGGAGAGAAGGAGTCTGTAGCAGGGGTTCAGTGGTGAGGGACCACCAACCTTCTGTAGTTGGTTATTTTGTTGTTTGTGTGTTTGCAGCAGGTGTGCATTGGTGAAGCCACTCCGTAGGCGTCGTTGCTGTGAATGCGAAGGACTTGACCGGGAAACTGTCCCTGACGTCGGACTGCGCGCACCAGGGCTTGGGAAGGGTTCGTTGGGGGCGAGTAGGCGTACAACAGGTCTAAGAGAAGGTTCTGCAGCAGGCGTAAGTGGTGAGGGACTGCAACCTACTGTAGATAGTTTATCTTTATTTGTTTTGCAGATTAAACCAAAAATACCAAAAAGAGAAGCACATCAGAGACGTCCAAATACTTGGAGAAAGCGTCGTTGAATCTGTTCGCTGATCCACAGAAGCGACAGTCCGCTACAACGTCACAAAAGGCTGAAGCTTCCAGCCAAGGTTCTGTGCTCGTGCAAGTCTGGTTGATTTCCTTGTGATTCGACATAGACTCATCCTAAACTCAGCAAGAGAGTTTCTTACACTGGTTAAGCTAGTCTAACCGCACCATGGTCAAAGAAACTATTTTCTTGTACCACAGAAGGTTCAACCTTCTACACTGTAATCACTATCTCAAGTATTAGTGAAAACGACCGAAAGTGGACGTAGGTGTATTCACCGAACCACTATAAAATTCCTTGTGTTCTTCGATTCATTTTGAAGTCCATTTCACAAGTTCTGTGTTACAGCAACTTGCTTCCGCTGTGAGGGTTGTGAAAAAGCGTTTAAGAATTCCTTAATTGGACTTAACACTAATTCACCCCCCTCTTAGTGTAATCTTTGGGCCAACAATTGGTATCAGAGCGGGTTTCAACGGAAGCTTAACAGCTCGTTGAAATCTTATAGCAGCTCGAACCTTCTGTACGCTCTCTGACCATCACCGCCTTGTTGTATTCTACAGAAGCTTTGTTCTCTGTTTGAATTCAACAACTGATATCAGAAAGGGTATCAACAGAAGCTTAGCAGCTCGTTGAGATCCTACAGCAGCTCGTACCTTCTACGTGCTCTATCTCTATTATACAGAAGCTTACGCTCTGTTACTGTCACAAGTTGGTTTGTTTCTACAGTAGCTTATAGCTCTGCTAGATTAAAATCATTTGTATTAAAACAGGATTCAACAAAAGCTTGAGTGCTTTGTTATATCCTATAGAAAGTGTTACCTGCTATACGCTTAAAATTGCTATTGTGTTGTTTTACTTCTGCCGAAACTTTAAGGTTTCTGTGGAACTAAACTCTCTGGTATTTCTGCTCTATTCTACAGAGATTTGATTACCAGCAACATCATTTTCAGTCTAACAGAAGCTTCTGTGCGTTGAGACTCAGTACAGCACCATTAAGGTTCTACTGTTCTGCATAAAAGCCTAAACCTTCTGTAAGTTGAAAAATGAGCGATAATTTCTATGTACCGAAACCACATATTGGGAATCCACCCATGTTTGATGATAAAAATTTTTCCTATTGGAAAATTCGAATGAGTGCCTTTGTAGATGCAATCGATGATGATTTGTTGTCGTTCATAGAAGACGGTCCACCTATTCTACCGATTGAACTACAAATTGGTCCTGACGGTCGTCCTACTCGGGAGTACCTTAGGATCAAACGACTCACTAAAACGGCTAAGTACTTAATGTTTAGCGCTATGTCGGAAAGTGAATTCGTTAAAGTCTCTACTTGCACTTCGGGCAAAGAAATCTGGGATAAACTTGTCACCATGTATGTTGGGACAAACCAGATTAGAGAAACCAAGGTGAATTTCTTAATTCATCAATATGAGAATTTCACCATGAAAGGAGAAGAATCTGTAGAACAAATGTTCCAGAGACTTAACCTCCTAGTAGATGCCTTAACTCATTTAGGCAAACACTATACTAATTCTGAATTAGTAAGAAAGGTTCTACGAATTTTACCCAAATCTTGGGAAGCCAAGAAAACGGCTATTGAGGAAGCTAAGGATCTTTCTACTCTTAGATTAGATCAGCTAATGAGCTCCTTAATGTCATATGAAATGGAGAGAACCTCTCAATCTGATGTGAAAAGAGCTTCAGTAGCCTTCAAAGCATCAGAAGAACCAATAGAAGATTCTGACAATGAGTTAGAAATCGATTCGGACGATGAACTCGCTATGATTGCTAAACACCTTCTGCGGTTCACCTCCAAAAGACGTTTCAATAAGAGAAATCAGAAACGTGAAAAGCTATCTGATCCTAAGATGATCTGATGCTATGAGTGCAATAGGAAGGGACATTTCAAGTCTGATTGTCCTTTACTTAAGGAGAAGGAAAAACCTTCTGTACAAACCAAACCCAAGAAAGCAATGATTGCTTGGGCGGATATCAAAGATTCTGATGATGAGGAAGAAGAAGCACTAATGTGCGTAACTACTCACACAGAAACTCAAAACTCTATAGAAAGTCAATTCTGTTTTCGAACAGAAGCTATAGAAAGTGAATGGTATCTGGACAGTGGCTGCTCAAGGCACATGACCGGAGATCCATCAAAATTCTCTAAGCTGACTTTACAGAACGGAGGTTCTGTTAAATTCGGTGACAATAGCAAAGGCTCTGTCATTGGAACAGGAACTATTGGAAGTCCTGATTCTATGGCTATAGAAGAGGTTCTGCTAGTTACAGAACTTAAACATAACCTGCTGAGCATTAGCCAGCTTTGTGACAAAGGCTATACTATAACCTTTGATCAAGATAAATGTTCTGGTATCCTAAACAATGAAGTCCGCTTCGTTGGAAATCGGAAAAGGAACATCTACACTTTAACACAGAAGAGCTTCTGTGCTACAGAAAGCTGTCTTCTGTCTGTCAAAGATGAAGCTAATCTTTGGCATAGAAGGTTAGGACATTCCAATCTTCAATTGCTATCCAATCTTGCTAGAAAAGAATTGGTAAAAGGCTTGCCTAATATCAAATTCGAGCAAGACAACTTCTGTGAAGCTTGTTCGCTTGGTAAGTAAACTAAATCCTCATTCAAGTCTAAGAATGAGAATTCTACTACTCAGCCCTTAGAACTTCTACATATGGATTTATTTGGTCCAACTAGAGTTCAAAGTATTGGTGGTAGAAGATATTGTCTAGTAGTAATAGATGACTACTCTAGATACACATGGGTCAAGTTTTTGACTCATAAAAGCGATGCATTTGAATCTTTCATTAAGCTCGCTAAGCAATTACAGAATGAAAATAGATCTTCTGTGAAAGCTATTCGAACGGATCATGGTACAGAGTTTGAAAACCATGATTTCGCTACCTTCTGTGATGAACATGGTATCGATCACAACTTCTCTGCTCCTTACACTCCTCAACAAAATGGAGTCGCAGAAAGGAAAAATCGAACCCTTATAGACATGGCTAGAACCATGATTTGTGAGAGCAATGTTTCACAGAACCTTTGGGCTAAAGCAGTAAATACAGCCTGCTATATCTCTAATAGAGTACTACTAAGACCTAAATTAGAGAAAACTCCCTATCAACTATATAGGGGGAGAATACCGAATATTTCCTATTTTCATGCTTTTGGAAGTCCATGTTTTATACTGAGACCTTCCAAGGACAATCTCTGGAAATTCGATGCTAAATCAGATGAAAGTATCTTTTTATGATACTCACTGACTAGCAAAGCTTATAGAGTCCTTAACAAAAGGACTTCTACAATAGAAGAGTCAATTAATGTAAAAATTAATGACTCACCAACAGAAGATAATACTAATCAAGTAATATCTTTTGAACCTACAGAAATACCTGCAGAACCCAAATCTTCTAAGGAAGGAAGAGAAGGGAACGAACATTCTCTTCACAATTCTCGAAGAGAATCTGAACAAACTGTTGAAAATTCTCCAGAAGCATCATCTTCGCAGAATAATCAACAGAATGATATAAGAGCACATGCTTTATATCAAAAACGACATCCTATTGATCAAGTCATAGGAGACTTTGATAGAGGCATTCAGACGAGACGTTCTGTAAACGCCTACTATGAACATTCTGCTTTTCTTTCACAGAAAGAACCAGATGGAATAGATGAAGCTCTAGATGATCCAGATTGGATCCTTGCAATGCAAGAGGAGCTTAATCAATTCGAAAGGAACAAAGTATGGACACTTGTTCCTAAACCTGATAACCGTTCCATTATTGGAACTAAATGGGTATTCAGGAATAAACTTGATGAGTCAGGTGCTGTTGTAAGAAACAAAGCACGACTTGTTGCCAAAGGGTACTCTCAAGAAGAGGGTATTGACTTTGATGAGACGTTCGCTCCTGTAGCACGTCTAGAAGCAATCAGGCTACTGTTAGCTTATGCTTGCTACAACAACTTCAAGTTGTATCAAATGGACGTGAAAAGTGCTTTTCTCAATGGAGAAATCAAAGAAGAGGTATACGTAAGTCAACCTCCTGGATTTGAAGATCCACAGCACAAGAATCACGTTTATAGACTTTCCAAGGCTCTATACGGTCTAAAACAGGCGCCTAGAGCATGGTATGAAAGACTTAGCTCCTTTCTGATTGAAAAGGGCTATAAAAGAGGAAGAGTATATACAACTCTCTTTCTCAAACACAGAGGTGATCATTTAGTGGTTGTCCAAATCTATGTCGATGACATTATCTTTGGATCAACGGATGATAAGCTCTGTACAGAATTCTCTGAACTCATGACAAATGAGTTCGAAATGAGCATGATGGGGGAACTTACGTTCTTCCTTGGCCTACAAATTCAGCAGACTGATGAAGGTACTTTCTTACATCAAGAGAAGTACACTAAGCAACTCCTGAAAAAATTTGGCCTAGAAGGTTCTAAGCCTCTGTCTACTCCAATGGCTACAAGTGCCAAGATAGACAAGGACGAAAATGGTAAAGAAGTAGATAACAAGCTCTACAGAAGCATGATCGGCTCTCTTCTATATCTTACTGCTTCTAGACCAGACATACTATTTAGTGTATGTCTCTGTGCTAGATATCAATCAGCACCTGAAGAGTCTCATCTGATAATGGTCAAGAGAATATTTAGATATTTACAAGGTTCTGTAAATCTTGGCATATGGTATTCCAAGAGATCAGACTTCACTCTCATTGGTTACTCAGATGCTGACTTTGCAGGATATAAGATCGACAGAAAAAGTACAAGTGGTACTTGTCAGCTAATGGGAAACATGTTGATCTCATGGTTTTCCAAGAAGCAGACTTCTGTTGCTCTATCCACTGCAGAAGCCGAGTATATAGTAGCTGCAAGCTGCTGTGCTCAACTTCTGTGGATAAACAGCAACTTGAGGACTATGGTCTCTCATTTGCTGAAATTCCGATCATGTGTGATAATACTAGTGCGATTCAATTAACGCGCAATCCAGTTTATCACTCACGATCAAAACACATAGAACTCAGACATCATTTTCTGAGGGATAATGTACAACAAGGTTCTGTAAGCGTGAAATACGTTAATACAGACCAGCAATTGGCTGACATTTTCACCAAACCCCTTGACCAGGAGAAATTCTTCTATTTGAGGAATGAATTGGGGATTTGTCATCCATTTTAATAATAGAGACGTTGTACAGAATGTTCAACGTTCTGTATTAAATATCTTTCGAAAATTTAATTCGAAATGTATTTTTCAAAAGAGTACTCTGGATAATATTATTCTAATGAAAATCTTGTCAAGAAAGAGTCCTTATCATTAACGTAGATTCTCACAGAAACTACACATAGAAGGTTATACCTTCTGTATGGGTTAAATCGATACTTATGCTGCGATGATAACCAAATATATTCCTTAATTAAGTGAATATATGATGAGAGAATCTTAAGTGATATTTTCAGATTTTCTTAATAAATTTTGGAGGAATATTTAATATATCCTCTATAGAAGCTTGAAACAGAAAGTAAACCTTCTGTCCGAAAGCATATCTTTATTTTAAGAAAATTTGAGAAAATCTTATCAGATTTATCTCCCCTCACGTCAAGAATCATTGATCTTGATTAAAATCGGCAAGTTATGATTTTATTGGGAAGATTTTCTCAATAAATCAATTTTAGGAAATAAAATAAAATATTATTTTCCTAAACCAGATTATTGCTTCTATTTATTCTCACGTTCTTCCATCGTGGCTTCCCACCACAGTCGAACTCACTTGAGAAACCCTAGAAAGCAAATCTGCTCCTTCCCTACTCCCCAAATCAGCTGAGGCAAATGGCACCGAAGAGCAAGGCTGTAACTCGCCGCTCATTCTCCCTCTCTGCCACGCCTCCATCGGGTGAGCCTCAACCAGCCATCCCTGCGATTCCTGCTGTTGATGAGGAAATCACGCCCTTGGAATCGGAAATTGCCGAGTACTCGCTTGCCGAGGACAAGGAGATGTCCAACGTCACTGTCGAAGCAGAGCAGGACGAAACCCCTGTTTCAAAGGAAAGTCCTGTACCAGAGGATTTTCTGGAGGAACCTGCTATTGAGGCTGACGAAGCGTCCGATCCTGCTGTTGATCTCGTCTTGGAGGATGAAAACCCTCTGAGAACGTTGATCTTGGTCAAGAAGATGAAACCCCTGTCATAGACGAGGTTTCCTCTGAGGATGACGAGGACGAAGCACAGGAGGTTAGTCCCTTGGCTGTCGCTCCCAAACCTTCTGTGTCACCAAAAACTAAGCTGAAGGGCAAGGCGGTTGCTATGGAATCTGTTTCTGTGAAACCCAAGCGTTCGGCATCAATCATAGTTTCTGGGAGTGTATCTTCTAGAACACGACACAAGCGCAAAAGCCCCGAGTCTGTGAGTAAGTCCCTGAAGCAGGAAGTCTTGAAAAAGACCAAGCCTTCAAACATCTTCACACCTCAGGTATCACCTTCTATCTCCCAACCGGAAATAGATGAGGTTGTTAATGCAGAAGCTGTACCTTCCTGCGATGTTGCAAATAGACAAATTGCAGCAATTAAGCGCTTGGATTTCAGCTGGTTCTCTGCAAATGGCCCGGATATCACACCCATGTATGAAAAGCTGGGTTTGAAAGTTTTCTGTGAAACTTATGTTGAGGTTGCTGTAGCCAGGATCCGTGAGTTCTATGCAAACCTCACCTGCTACAGAACTAACAACTTTGTTAAGTATGTTAGGACTATGGTTGATGGCATCACTCTGGTTTACTCTGTCCATGACGTGAACACTCTGTTCGGCTACCCAGAACATCCTGTTCTTCCCATGCCAAACAAGAATCAGTCATACAGTGTGATCCTTGGATCAAAAGTGAAAGTGCCACAGTATCTTGAGTCTGCTGCTTTGGAGCTTCCCAAGAAGATTCTCCACCGATCAGTGATCTTCTGTCTCCTACCACGGACAGGAAGTCTGGATGCGGTAACTCCCAGAGATGCTCAGATTATGGAGCACTTGCTGTCGGGAAAGCCGTTCAACCTAGGGGCGTTGATTTTTGGTCACATGGAGGCTTGTATAAAAGCAAAGGACAAAGCCCTCCCCTTTGGTCAGGTTGTGGTTGCTCTTCTCCGATTTCGTGAGATTGATCATCCTACCACCGCACTTGAAAAATGGCGGGTTGGAAACGTTGGTCGACAGATTATTGCAAGTATGCAATACGTGAAGACTCAAAGTGGCTGGATCCAGAAATCTAAGGGAAAAGAGAGTCGACAGAAGGAAGCATCTGCTACTTCTGGAAAGACTGGAACTCCTGCTGAGAAGGCTATTGTTCCACCTGCTCCGACCTTAGATCACCCTCGTGAAGGTTCATCCTCCTCCTCACTGCCTAATCTCATCAGAGATGTGCAGCGACTGCTTGTTACACAGACTGAGGAACTTAAGGTCCTCAAGGAGAAGGTTGCTGAGTTAGTCACCATCGTTGCACGACAGGAACATCTCCTCCGTGACAATCTGCAGTGATGTGTCCTGTTTACTTTCAGCACCTTAGACCAGATCCTGTAGGGTTTTAATGGTCATAATAACATGTGTACCTCGTCTTGGGATGAACTATTTCTGCAGTATGGTTTTTTCAATTGTGAAAATGCCTTCTACAGTATTTTAGATCTTCACTTCTTTCATTCTTTTTGATATGACAAAAAGGGGGAGAGATTTTGGAGAACTTTAAAATATAGTGAGTAACAATCAAGGGGGAGATAACACAGAGATATAGCGTTTGCTAATCTCAAAACCACAAGAATTCTTGTGATATTTAGCGGGATAGAAGGACAAACCTAGTAAGAGGTTTCTTAACCTTCTATAAGAGTATGCAAAATTTGAGCACAACTCATTTTTGCTGGGAGTGCAGAAGCACATGCTACTGTCGGGCTAAATATACAGGAGCTTTGTCCCTGTAATCTGTTCAAGCTATATGCTTACATAGAAGCTTGTCACGGAACCCAGCAACAATACAATGGGAAGAGAACCCGGATCGACAAGACAGAGATTTCGATAGATGAATATTGACCCCGTAGTTATAAGAACTAGAAACCAATATTTAAGAAGCTTAAGAACTACAAGTAATTGACTTGCAACCCTTGAAGCATAAGTTCAATAAGAACAAAAAGGAGAAACTCTCTCACAATCTGGAAAATCCTCAGAAAAACTCCCTGCCCCACAAAGTCACCAAAACTATGCTTATAATGGCCATGCAATCTGAATGAAGGGGAAAGCCAAAGGTCCTTAGCATAGGAAATTGAATAAGAGAAATTTAAGGCCTTTAATGGTTGTTGGGCGTCCAAGTGCAGGTTTCGTGCCTCTTCATCTTCAAGAAAAATGGGCTTCGACTTGGACGCTGACGACTTGGTCGACTTGGGCGCTGGCGACTTGGTCGACTTGGACGCTAGCGACTTGATCGACTTGGGCGCTGGCGACTTGCTCGACTTGGGCGCTGGCGACTTGCTCGACTTGGGCGCTGATACCTTCATTTAGTGCCCCAAGTGTGTTGATGGGGTCCAACACTTGTAATGAGCATATTCAGCCCATATTCAGCTTGTATCTCCTTCGATGTGCGGGTCTCCTTTTGAATATGCATCCATAAGTTCCGCAAAGCTTGCTCCATTCGTTTGGCACGTGCTCTGGTTATTGGTCCGGTTGAAATGTGCAATTCCTTATCGTGCTCCTTGTCATTGATTGGAGTCCATGTCTTCGGAAAGGTCTTCATCATTCCCCCCTTCTTCAAAAGGATTCGTCCTCGAATCTGCGTCCACATCAAAGGGAGAAAGATCAGAAACATTAAACGTAGAACTTACATGATACTCACCTGGTAAATCAAGCTTATAGGCGTTGTCATTAATCTTTTCTAGAACTTGGAATGGTCCATCTCCTCGTGAATGCAACTTTGATTTCCTTTGGTTGGGAAACCTCTCCTTCCTGAAATGAGCCCAAACTAATTCTCCCGGTTTAAAGGTGACATGCTTTCTTCTCCTATTAGCTTGGTCAGCCGCTTGCTCATTCTTATGTAGAATACGACTCCTTGCTTCTTCATGGATCTTCTTCACCAACTCTGCCTTATGTTTTCCATCAAGACTAGTAATTTCAGCACTAGGCAATGGAGTTAAATCTAGTGGGGTTAGTGGATTAAAACCATATACAATCTCAAAAGGAGAAAACATAGTAGAGGAATGCACAACTCTATTATATGCAAACTCAACGAACGGAATGCACTCTTCCCAAGCTTTCAAATTCTTTTTAATAACAGCCCGCAACAAAGTTCCCAAGGTTCGATTCACAACCTCGGTTTGTCCATCAGTTTGGGGATGACAAGTAGTAGCAAACAACAGCTTTGTTCCCAATTTACCCCACAAAACTCGCCAAAAATGACTTAGGAACTTAACATCACGATCACTTACAATGGTTCTTGGAATGCCATGCAAGCGCACTATCTCCCTAAAGAACAAATCAGCCACATGTTTAGCATCGTCCGTCTTTTTGCAAGGAATAAAATGAGCCATCTTTGAAAAACGATCTACCACAACAAATATAGAATCTTTACCATTCCTAGTTCTAGGCAAACCCAAAACAAAATCCATTGAGACATCAGTCCAAGGATGACTAGGAACGGGCAAAGGCATGTAAAGTCCATGTGGTTGAATCTTAGACTTGGCTTTCTTACATTTGATGCATCTAAGACAGATTCTCATCACATCACGCTTCATATGAGGCCAAAAGAAATGCTCTCTCAAAACATCTAGTGTCTTAGTCACACCAAAATGCCCCATTAATCCTCCCCCATGTGCTTCCCTAACAAGCAACTCTCTCATGGAACCTTGGGGAATGCACAGCTTATTCTCACGAAACAAATAACCCTCATGCCTATAAAACTTGCCAAATGATCCTTTTTCACATGCAGAAAATACTTCCTTAAAATCATGGTCGTGCAAGTATAACTCCTTGATATGTTCGAATCCCAAAAATTTAGCATCAAGAGTTGAGATAAGAGTATACCTGCGAGATAACGCATCAGCCACAATGTTCTCCTTACCCTTTTTGTATTGAATCACATAGGGAAACATCTCGATGAACTGGATCCAACGTGTGTGCCTTCGATTTAGCTTGCCTTGATCTTTCAAATGCTTGAGGGACTCATGGTCAGTGTGAATGACAAACTCCTGGGACCATAAGTAATGCTGCCATGTCTCCAAAGCCCTCACCAAGGCATAAAGCTCCTTATCGTATGTGGAATAGTTCATTGCAGCCCCGTTAAGCTTTTCACTAAAATAAGCGATCGGCCTCTTCTCTTGCATAAGGACTGATCCTATACCAATACCCGAAGCATCACATTCGATTTCAAAGGGTTTAGAAAAGTCAGGTAACATTAGTAAGGGAGCTGAACTTAGCTTTTCCTTTAAGGTCTTGAATGCTTTCTCTTGCTCCGTGCCCCATCGAAAACCAACTTCCTTCTTGATGATATCAGTTAATGGTGAAGCAATGGTGCTAAAGTCCCGGACAAATCTTCGATAGAATCCAGCAAGGCCATGGAAACTACGTACCTCAGAAATAGTAGTGGGTGTTGGTGATGAAGACCTTTCCGAAGACATGGACTCCAATGCGGAATTGGACAAGAAGCACGATAAGGAATTGCACATTTCAACCGGACCAATAACCAGAGCACGTGCCAAACGAATGGAGCAAGCTTTGCGGAACTTATGGATGCATATTCAAAAGGAGACCCGCACATCGAAGGAGATACAAGCTGAATATGGGCTGAATATGCTCATTACAAGTGTTGGACCCCATCAACACACTTGGGGCACTAAATGAAGGTATCAGCGCCCAAGTCGAGCAAGTCGCCAGCGCCCAAGTCGATCAAGTCGCCAGCGTCCAAGTCGACCAAGTCGCCAGCGCCCAAGTCGACCAAGTCGCCAGCGCCCAAGTCGACCAAGTCGTCAGCGTCCAAGTCGAAGCCCATTTTTCTCGAAGACGAAGAGGCACGAAACCTGCACTTGGACGCCCAACAACCATTAAAGGCCTTAAATTTCTCTTATTCAATTTCCTATGCTAAGGACCTTTGGCTTTCCCCTTCATTCAGATTGCATGGCCATTATAAGCATAGTTTTGGTGACTTTGTGGGAGGAGTTTTTTTGCTGAGGATTTTCCAGATTGTGAGAGAGTTTCTCCTTTTTGTTCTTATTGAACTTATGCTTCAAGGGTTGCAAGTCGATTACTTGTAGTTCTTAAGCTTCTTAAATATTGGTTTCTAGTTCTTATAACTACGGGGTCAATATTCATCTATCGAAATCTCTGTCTTGTCGATCCGGGTTCTCTTCCCATTGTATTGTTGCTGGGTTCCGTGACAAGGTTCGACGGGGTTCGCATCAGTTGGTATCAGAGCTTAGGCTACAACTCGAGGTTTCAACTATCCATTCTATCCTTGGGTTTTGTTTTGACAATCCTTTGTGTTCAGTTCTGAAAAGAAAAGAAAAAAAAAAAAAAAGAGGAGGAAGAATCTGATGCTATCAAGTGCAATGCATATTGGGTAATTTTTCTTTTTGCGTTTAAATCTGAGTCGATCTATCCATTTTCTTGCCAATCCATATAACTGATAGTATAAGTTGCTTCTGCACACAAGTAATTTCCTCAAGGATTTGTGATTTGATTGCTTAGTTCTTCAAGAACCTTGTGGAGAAATCGACGAGTGCAAGAGTTGTGAGACCATTATTTGTGCGAAACACGAGAGTTATCGGAAATCGACTTGAGAGTAAACACGCGAGGGAGAGTTTGTGAGGTTTTTTTTTTTTTTTTATTCTAACATTCAATTGCAGATCTCAATATGTCACAACAAAATATCACCGGACTTGATCAATCTAGCGCCGGGACTAATCAAGACAATGAAGGAGTAGATCAGAATAGGTTCATCCGGGCAATGCAACAACAATTTCAGCGATTTACTTTGGTGCTCAATGCAATTAATGATCGTCTTGACACACACGATGCAAGAATCAACCAGATGCGACAAGATCCAATTCAGCGACCAAGGATGAACAATAATGATCACGAAGAGGGATTCAATGATGAGGAAGATGAAGTGGAACTTTCTGATGTTGCACTAAGAAGACCTCGCGGAGAACGGGCTGAAAGGCCTCGGCGTGCACATAGGAGGCACCCAGAAGGGGACATGGTCGATCGTAATCTAGGCTCCATCAAGCTGACCATACCTCCATTCCAAGGAAAGAACGATCCCGATAAGTACATAGAATGGGAACGGAAAGTTGATCTGGTCTTCGATTGTCACAACTACTCCGAAGAGAAGAAGGTGAAACTTGCCGCTGTTGCCTTCACCGATTATGCCATTGTATGGTGGGATCAATTAATGGTGACTAAACGACGGAATAGGGAGCGACCTATCAACAATTGGGAAGACATGAAAGCCGTCATGCGGAGGAGGTTTGTACCATCCCATTACTACCGAGATTTACATTTGAAGTTGCAGAGTCTTAAACAAGGAACCAACTCTGTGGAAGAGTACCACAAGGAGATGGAGATAGCCATGATTCGTGCTAACGTGGAGGAGGACCGTGAAGCAACTATGGCTCGTTTTATTTGTGGGCTTAATCGAGAAATTGCCAATGTTGTTGAGCTGCAGCATTATGTAGAGCTTGAGGAAGTGGTGCACATGGCAATGAAGGTTGAGAGGCAGCTCAAGAAGGGGGGGAGATCCTCATCTCGATTTGAATCCTCTAACTCGAATTCAAAGTGGACTTCCAAGCATGAAGGGTCAGGATCGAAGTGGGCTGGTTCGAAACAAGGAGAGAGGTCCGAGGGACACAAGCCCACGTTCAAGTCATCAACTGATTCCAAGGAGAAGGGTAACTCTTCTTTCCAAACTCAAAGGAATCGAGATATCAAGTGCTTCCGATGTTTGGGATCTGGTCATTATGCTTCTCAATGCCCAAACAAGAGGGCCATGATTCTGCTAGACAATGGGGAGATTGAAAGCGCGGAAGAACATGAGAGTGACGCTGACTCTATGCCATCGCTTGAAGATGCCGACGAAGTAGAGCATCCTGTAACGGGTAATGCCCTTATTGTTCTACGATCTCTACATGTGCAAGCCAAGGAAGGCGGAGAACTCCAAAGGGAGAACATTTTTTACACTCGGTGCCATGTGAATAGTTGGGTATGTGGACTTATTATTGATGGAGGAAGCTGTGTGAATGTGGCAAGCAAGTTGATGGTGGAGAAACTTGGCCTGAACACTCAAAAGCATCCAAGGCCATATAGACTTCAATGGTTGAATGAGAGTGGAGATTTAAGGGTGACAAAACAAGTGATGATTTCTTTTTCTATTGGAAAGTACCATGATGAAGTTTTATGTGATGTAGTTCCCATGGAGGCCAGCCACTTGTTACTCGGGAGGCCATGGCAATTTGATCGAAGAACTACACATGATGGCTATCTGAATCGGTATAGCTTCAAGAAGGATGGACGAAGTGTCACACTTGCGCCGCTGCCACCACATCAAGTGTTCGAAGAGCAACTTCGCATAAAGAAGTCCATTGCTGCGAGTTCAAAGGAACGTATGAGTGTACCTGTGCTAAAAGAAAAGGAGGGAGAAAATGAGAGAAAAGCAAGTCGAGAGAAAAGTAAGAAACCGAGTGATGAAAAAGGAAAATGTGCGAGTTCATCCATAGAAAGAAAGGAGGGGCAGAAAAAGAGTTGTTTCACAAAAGGAGAGCTTGAGAGTGTTTGCAAGGGTCAAAGGCCAATGATATTGTTGTTATACAAGGAGGCCTACTTATCTACTAACTCTAATCCGTCTTTGCCTAGTGTTGTGGTTTCTCTATTGCAGGAGTTTGATGATGTATTTCCGAAAGAGATGCCAGCGGAGTTACCACCCATTCGTGGAATTGAACATCAAATTGATTTCATCCCGGGAGCACCCATTCCAAACCGTCCAGCATATCGGTGTAGTCCACAAGAAGCCAAGGAACTTCAGAAACAGGTTGATGAGTTGCTATCCAAAGGCTATGTTCGAGAGAGCATGAGTCCGTGTTCTTTGCCGGTATTGTTAGTTCCAAAGAAGGATGGCGCATGGAGGATGTGCGTAGATTGTCGAGCTGTTAATAAGATCACGGTAAAGTATCGCTATCCTATACCTCGACTAGATGATATGCTAGATGAATTGCATGGTTCCACAGTATTTTCTAAGATTGATTTGAAGAGTGGGTACCATCAAATTCGCATGAAAGAGGGAGATGAGTGGAAGACGGCATTTAAAACCAAGCACGGATTATATGAATGGTTAGTAATGCCATTTGGATTGACTAATGCACCCAGCACATTTATGCGCCTCATGAATCATGTCTTGCGTGCTTACATTGGAAAATTTGTCGTTGTGTACTTTGATGACATTCTAATTTTTAGCAAGAATGAACATGATCATGTTAATCATTTGAGAAGTGTGCTTGAAGCGTTGAGACACGAGAAGTTATATGCTAACCTCAAGAAGTGTGAATTTTTCTTGGAAAGTGTTGTCTTTCTTGGTTTCGTTGTAAGCTCAAGGGGTGTGGAAGTGGATGAAGAAAAGGTGAGAGCAATCCGGGAGTGGCCAACACCCACTACTATTTCTGAGGTACGTAGTTTCCATGGCCTTTCTGGATTCTATCGAAGATTTGTCCGGGACTTTAGCACCATTGCTTCACCATTAACTGATATCATCAAGAAGGAAGTTGGTTTTCGATGGGGCACGGAGCAAGAGAAAGCATTCAAGACCTTAAAGGAAAAGCTAAGTTCAGCTCCCTTACTAATGTTACCTGACTTTTCTAAACCCTTTGAAATCGAATGTGATGCTTCGGGTATTGGTATAGGATCAGTCCTTATGCAAGAGAAGAGGCCGATCGCTTATTTTAGTGAAAAGCTTAACGGGGCTGCAATGAACTATTCCACATACGATAAGGAGCTTTATGCCTTGGTGAGGGCTTTGGAGACATGGCAGCATTACTTATGGTCCCAGGAGTTTGTCATTCACACTGACCATGAGTCCCTCAAGCATTTGAAAGATCAAGGCAAGCTAAATCGAAGGCACACACGTTGGATCCAGTTCATCGAGATGTTTCCCTATGTGATTCAATACAAAAAGGGTAAGGAGAACATTGTGGCTGATGCGTTATCTCGCAGGTATACTCTTATCTCAACTCTTGATGCTAAATTTTTGGGATTCGAACATATCAAGGAGTTATACTTGCACGACCATGATTTTAAGGAAGTATTTTCTGCATGTGAAAAAGGATCATTTGGCAAGTTTTATAGGCATGAGGGTTATTTGTTTCGTGAGAATAAGCTGTGTATTCCCCAAGGTTCCATGAGAGAGTTGCTTGTTAGGGAAGCACATGGGGGAGGATTAATGGGGCATTTTGGTGTGACTAAGACACTAGATGTTTTGAGAGAGCAATTCTTTTGGCCTCATATGAAGCGTGATGTGATGAGAATCTGTCTTAGATGCATCAAATGTAAGAAAGCCAAGTCTAAGATTCAACCACATGGACTTTACATGCCTTTGCCCGTTCCTAGTCATCCTTGGACTGATGTCTCAATGGATTTTGTTTTGGGTTTGCCTAGAACTAGGAATGGTAAAGATTCTATATTTGTTGTGGTAGATCGTTTTTCAAAGATGGCTCATTTTATTCCTTGCAAAAGGACGGACGATGCTAAACATGTGGCTGATTTGTTCTTAAGGGAGATAGTGCGCTTGCATGGCATTCCAAGAACCATTGTAAGTGATCGTGATGTTAAGTTCCTAAGTCATTTTTGGCGAGTTTTGTGGGGTAAATTGGGAACAAAGCTGTTGTTTTCTACTACTTGTCATCCCCAAACTGATGGACAAACCGAGGTTGTGAATCGAACCTTGGGAACTTTGTTGCGGGCTGTTATTAAAAGGAATTTGAAAGCTTGGGAAGAGTGCATTCCGTTCGTTGAGTTTGCATATAATAGAGTTGTGCATTCCTCTACTATGTTTTCTCCTTTTGAGATTGTATATGGTTTTAATCCACTAACCCCACTAGATTTAACTCCATTGCCTAGTGCTGAAATTACTAGTCTTGATGGAAAACATAAGGCAGAGTTGGTGAAGAAGATCCATGAAGAAGCAAGGAGTCGTATTCTACATAAGAATGAGCAAGCGGCTGACCAAGCTAATAGGAGAAGAAAGCATGTCACCTTTAAACCGGGAGATTTAGTTTGGGCTCATTTCAGGAAGGAGAGGTTTCCCAACCAAAGGAAATCAAAGTTGCATTCACGAGGAGATGGACCATTCCAAGTTCTAGAAAAGATTAATGACAACGCCTACAAGCTTGATTTACCAGGTGAGTATCATGTAAGTTCTACGTTTAATGTTTCTGATCTTTCTCCCTTTGATGTGGACGCAGATTCGAGGACGAATCCTTTTGAAGAAGGGGGGAATGATGAAGACCTTTCCGAAGACATGGACTCCAATGCGGAATTGGACAAGGAGCACGATAAGGAATTGCACATTTCAACCGGACCAATAACCAGAGCACGTGCCAAACGAATGGAGCAAGCTTTGCGGAACTTATGGATGCATATTCAAAAGGAGACCCGCACATCGAAGGAGATACAAGCTGAATATGGGCTGAATATGCTCATTACAAGTGTTGGACCCCATCCACACACTTGGGGCACTAAATGAAGGTATCAGCGCCCAAGTCGAGCAAGTCGCCAGGATAGCGAGGTATAGGATAGCGATACTTTACCGTGATCTTATTAACAGCTCGACAATCTACGCACATCCTCAATGCGCCATCCTTCTTTGGAACTAACAATACCGGCAAAGAACACGGACTCATGCTCTCTCGAACATAGCCTTTGGATAGCAACTCATCAACCTGTTTCTGAAGTTCCTTGGCTTCTTGTGGACTACACCGATATGCTGGACGGTTTGGAATGGGTGCTCCCGGGATGAAATCAATTTGATGTTCAATTCCACGAATGGGTGGTAACTCCGCTGGCATCTCCTTCGGAAATACATCATCAAACTCCTGCAATAGAGAAACCACAACACTAGGCAAAGACGGATTAGAGTTAGTAGATAAGTAGGCCTCCTTGTATAACAACAATATCATTGGCCTTTGACCCTTGCAAACACTCTCAAGCTCTCCTTTTGTGAAACAACTCTTTTTCTGCCCCTCCTTGTTTTCTATGGATGAACTCGCACATTTTCCATTTTCATCACTCGGTTTCTTACTTTCCTCTCGACTTGCTTTTCTCTCATTTCCACCCTCCTTTTCTTTTAGCTCAGGTACACTCATACGTTCCTTTGAACTCGCAGCAATGGACTTCTTTATGCGAAGTTGCTCTTCGAACACTTGATGTGGTGGCAGCGGCGCAAGTGTTACACTTCGTCCATCCTTCTTGAAGCTATACCGATTCAGATAGCCATCATGTGTAGTTCTTCGATCAAATTGCCATGGCCTCCCGAGTAACAAGTGGCTGGCCTCCATGGGAACTACATCACATAAAACTTCATCATGGTACTTTCCAATAGAAAAAGAAAGCATCACTTGTTTTGTCACCCTTAATTCTCCACTCTCATTCAACCATTGAAGTCTATATGGCCTTGGGTGCTTTTGAGTGTTCAGGCCGAGTTTCTCCACCATCAACTTGCTTGCCATATTCACACAGCTTCCTCCATCAATAATAAGTCCACATACCCAACTATTCACATGGCACCGAGTGTAAAAAATGTTCTCCCTTTGGAGTTCTCCGCCTTCCTTGGCTTGCACATGTAGAGATCGTAGAACAATAAGGGCATTACCCGTTACAGGATGCTCTACTTCGTCGGCATCTTCAAGCGATGGCATAGAGTCAGCGTCACTCTCATGTTCTTCCGCGCTTTCAATCTCCCCATTGTCTAGCAGAATCATGGCCCTCTTGTTTGGGCATTGAGAAGCATAATGACCAGATCCCAAACATCGGAAGCACTTGATATCTCGATTCCTTTGAGTTTGGAAAGAAGAGTTACCCTTCTCCTTGGAATCAGTTGATGACTTGAACGTGGGCTTGTGTCCCTCGGACCTCTCTCCTTGTTTCGAACCAGCCCACTTCGATCCTGACCCTTCATGCTTGGAAGTCCACTTTGAATTCGAGTTAGAGGATTCAAATCGAGATGAGGATCTCCCCCCCTTCTTGAGCTGCCTCTCAACCTTCATTGCCATGTGCACCACTTCCTCAAGCTCTACATAATGCTGCAGCTCAACAACATTGGCAATTTCTCGATTAAGCCCACAAATAAAACGAGCCATAGTTGCTTCACGGTCCTCCTCCACGTTAGCACGAATCATGGCTATCTCCATCTCCTTGTGGTACTCTTCCACATAGTTGGTTCCTTGTTTAAGACTCTGCAACTTCAAATGTAAATCTCGGTAGTAATGGGATGGTACAAACCTCCTCCGCATGACGGCTTTCATGTCTTCCCAATTGTTGATAGGTCGCTCCCTATTCCGTCGTTTAGTCACCATTAATTGATCCCACCATACAATGGCATAATCGGTGAAGGCAACAACGGCAAGTTTCACCTTCTTCTCTTCGGAGTAGTTGTGACAATCGAAGACCAGATCAACTTTCCGTTCCCATTCTATGTACTTATCGGGATCGTTCTTTCCTTGGAATGGAGGTATGGTCAGCTTGATGGAGCCTAGATTACGATCGACCATGTCCCCTTCTGGGTGCCTCCTATGTGCACGCCGAGGCCTTTCAGCCCGTTCTCCGCGAGGTCTTCTTAGTGCAACATCAGAAAGTTCCACTTCATCTTCCTCATCATTGAATCCCTCTTCGTGATCATTATTGTTCATCCTTGGTCGCTGAATTGGATCTTGTCGCATCTGGTTGATTCTTGCATCGTGTGTGTCAAGACGATCATTAATTGCATTGAGCACCAAAGTAAATCGCTGAAATTGTTGTTGCATTGCCCGGATGAACCTATTCTGATCTACTCCTTCATTGTCTTGATTAGTCCCGGCGCTAGATTGATCAAGTCAGGTGATATCTTGTTGTGACATATTGAGATCTGCAATTGAATGTTAGAATAGAAAAACCCTCACAAACTCTCCCTCGCGTGTTTACTCTCAAGTCGATTTCCGATAACTCTCGTGTTTCGCACAAATAATGGTCTTACAACTCTTGCACTCGTTGATTTCTCCACAAGGTTCTTGAAGAACTAAGCAATCAAATCACAAATCCTTGAGGAAATTACTTGTGTGCAGAAGCAACTTATAATATCAGTTATATTGGCAAGAAAAAATGGATCGATCGACTCAGATTTTAAACGCAAAAAGAAAAATTACCCAAAATGCATTGCACTTGATAGCATCAGATTCTTCCTTCTCTTTTTTTTTTTTTTTTTTTTTTTGCTTTCTTTTCTCTTTTTTTTTTTTTTTTTTTTTTTTGCTTTCTTTTCTCTTTTTTTTTTCTTTTTTTCCAGAACTGAACACAAAGGATTATCAAAAACAAAACCCAAGGATAGAATGGATAGTTGAAACCTCGAGTTGTAGCCTAAGCTCTGATACCAACTAATGCGAACCCCGTCGAACCTTGTCACGGAACCCAGCAACAATACAATGGGAAGAGAACCCGGATCGACAAGACAGAGATTTCGATAGATGAATATTGACCCCGTAGTTATAAGAACTAGAAACCAATATTTAAGAAGCTTAAGAACTACAAGTAATCGACTTGCAACCCTTGAAGCATAAGTTCAATAAGAACAAAAAGGAGAAACTCTCTCACAATCTGGAAAATCCTCAGAAAAACTCCCTGCCCCACAAAGTCACCAAAACTATGCTTATAATGGCCATGCAATCTGAATGAAGGGAAAAGCCAAAGGTCCTTAGCATAGGAAATTGAATAAGAGAAATTTAAGGCCTTTAATGGTTGTTGGGCGTCCAAGTGCAGGTTTCGTGCCTCTTCATCTTCAAGAAAAATGGGCTTCGACTTGGACGCTGACGACTTGGTCGACTTGGGCGCTGGCGACTTGGTCGACTTGGACGCTGGCGACTTGATCGACTTGGGCGCTGGCGACTTGCTCGACTTGGGCGCTGGCGACTTGCTCGACTTGGGCGCTGATACCTTCATTTAGTGCCCCAAGTGTGTTGATGGGGTCCAACACTTGTAATGAGCATATTCAGCCCATATTCAGCTTGTATCTCCTTCGATGTGCGGGTCTCCTTTTGAATATGCATCCATAAGTTCCGCAAAGCTTGCTCCATTCGTTTGGCACGTGCTCTGGTTATTGGTCCGGTTGAAATGTGCAATTCCTTATCGTGCTCCTTGTCATTGGAGTCCATGTCTTCGGAAAGGTCTTCATCAGTGTCAAACCCTTATCTTCTCTATCTGAGGGGGAGTTTGATACGTCATCTTGTATGAACAAATCTCCTATGGATGAATGTTTTGTCATCATCAAAAAGGGGGAGATTGTTGACAAGATTTTGATGATGAGTCAAACAGCAGGTTTGACCTGCTATGACTTTACAGAAGCTGTAACCTCCTGTAACGAAGACATGCTTCGTAATAAAGGAAACAAATCGTGAAAATATTCTCTTCACCCTTCAATGATCTTATCAGATTAATAAACGTGATTAGAGAATATCTCTATAATAAGATATTTCAATAATTAATTAATTATTGATTATCTTAATTATATTATTAATTCAAAAAAGGGAATATTCTTAAGAATATTATTTGAATTAATATTTATCTGATAAACAAATGTTTGAAAGTCAGAAATAAAATATTTCCTAATCAAGGAAATTATTTTATTATTTTTGGCAACTTCTATCTAACCTTCTGTAAAATATTAGGTTATATAGAAAACGTTCTCAAACATTGTTTTCAGACCAATTTCATCCAGATGAAAATCTTATTTGGAACGAATTATGTCAATTTGGAAATAATTGATTGATTATTTCCTTGTATAGAAGGATAACTTGCTCTGAGGAGCTGAACCTTCTATCATGTAATATCTGGGGAATAAAACGTCTGATTAATTCCAACAGATAAATAAACTTGTCCATTATCAGATTTCTCAAGTTGGAAATAATATATTCTTTCTTTCCAACTATAGAAGGTTGCTGACCGAATCAGGCTCTAACCTTCTGTAAGATGAGATCTTTCGATTGGATGACCTGATTGATCTGAAATCAATCAGAGATTGTCTCCAAATAATTTATACACGTTGGAGATGAATCTGATCAAATTTCGTATTTGGTAAAATAAGTTTCCATCTTCACAGGATGATGGAACCTCTATATAAAAGAAAACCTAAAAAAACATTTTAAAATATACATCAGAGCATAATTCTTGACATTTGGCAACGTTATTGGCTGTTTAACGTGTGTGTGTGTGTGCAGGACGTGTTCTCCAGGTGAGAGTTCTCGCAGGAGGTAACTACAGCGGGTTGAGCGTGGGTGAAGCCGCTCCGGTGACTTCGTTGCGTACGGATCCGAGGGACTCGACCGGAACTTTCTCCGTGCCGTCTAACTGCGTGCATCAGGGCCTGGGGGAAGGGTTCGTTGGTGGCGAGTAGACGCACAGAGTTGGTCGGAGAGAAGGAATCCGTAGCAGGGGTTCAGTGGTGAGGGACCACCAACCTTTTGTAGTTGGTTATTTTGTTGTTTGTGTGTTTTGCAGCAGGTGTGCATTGGTGAAGCCACTCCGTAGGCGTCGTTGCTGTGAATGCGAAGGACTTGACCGAGAAGCTATCCGTGACGTCGGACTGCGCGCACCAGGGCTTGGGAAGGGTTCGTTGGGGGCGAGTAGGCGTACAACAGGTCTAAGAGAAGGTTTTGCAGCAGGCGTAAGTGGTGAGGGACTGCAACCTACTGTAGACAGTTTACCTTTATTTGTTTTGCAGATTAAACCAAAAATGCCAAAAAGAGAAGCACATCAGAGACGTCCAAACACTTGGAGAAAGCGTCGTTGAATCTGTTCGCTGATCCACAAAAGCGACAGTCCGCTACAACGTCACAGAAGGCTGAAGCTTCCAGCCAAGGTTCTGTGCTCGTGCAAGTCTGGTTGATTCCTTGTGATTCGACCTAGACTCATCCTAAATTCCTTGTGTTCTTCGATTCATTTTGAAGTCCATTTCATAAGTTCTATGTTACAGCAACTTGCTTCCGCTGTGAGGGTTGTGAAAAAGCGTTTAAGAATTCCTTAATTGGACTTAACACTAATTCACCCCCCTCTTAGTGTAATCTTTGGGCCAACAATTTCAATCCCAAGGATTGGCATTTCGTTGTCAACTCTATATTTGTACTCCCCATTTCTCTTTCGGTGGAAATAAGTGTGCTTTCTCTCATTGTTTTTGCTCTCGCTTTGCTCTGAATTTCTCGGTAACCACTCCTGCACACCCACATCTATTTGCACCATATTTTGAGACGTGTCCGTATATCTTTGTACTACAAGAATAGCCATGGACAAATTTTCAAAGTCTCCTTTTATTTGCTAGCACGAGGTTTTTCATGTCGATATATATATATATTTATATTTTTTTTTTTCTAATGGATGGTTTTATGTTAGTTTTTCAGTTTTAATTTGACAGTTAATCTTATATTTACCAAATTCAAACTTATAATAATTTTGTCGTTGGAGTATTCATTTGATAAGACTGATTTGAACGGTTCCCTTAGATATTATAGAATCTGACGATCCTGCTACACTAGGGATTGCTGAAATTGGATATTATAAGTATTCGATGGAGTAAATCTTACAAATCTTCTGGAAGTAGGACAGTCAGGTTGGTGATTTTAAATTCCTTTTAATTTGCCGCCTCCTCATTTTAGTTATCCTTGCCCTTCTTCTCCATTTGTCCATCTATGATGCAGTCTCCATCCCTTCTGTCATTGGCATTTGTGTGTAAGTTTGAAGTATTATTTCGACATTGTGTTGACGTAAAATTGTATTTCGCGTAATACGTATCGAATTTTTCTAACAAGGGGATTCGTTTTTGGTCATCGTACAACAATTAAACAAAATTAAAGAGAAAATAAACATGAAATATGATTAACAATGTATTACGAGAACAAAGTTCTTACAACACTTACTGACAAGATGCAAGGGGAAAACGACAAAATAAACTAAAGGAACAATGGTGGATGCCGCTGGAACAGGCTCCTTTACTAGAGGTGGCGAAGGTTGGCGGTTTTTGGACGCTGGGGACGGTTTTAGGACGTTGGGGGAGAACGAAAGTCTAAAGACTAACTTAGCCAAATTTGGACTTATGGAGTTGATGGTGCGTTTATTCTCTTTCATCTTACCTATACATGTACCAATTTGTAGTTATGTTAATAGAATCTAAGCAACTTAGATCGTGTACACGATTGAATCCCTATTTTATAGATATTATGAAGATCGTGTCTTTAACACCCGATTAAACTTGCCACGTGTCCCTATTTTAGTTCAACTAGTGTGGTTATATCTCAGTTTATTATCGCGAGGTTATTCTCCTAAGGACACCTAGACAAGGTTGTCGTCTTGGGATGAAAAGTTAGTTCTCGAGATGTGTCTTCTGAAGTTGTCTCGAAATTGTCCTTGGGAATCCACTCGTTTGTGATTCTTTGGTTCTTGAGATGTGTCTTCTAATGTCATCTCGAGATCGTCCTTGGGAATCCACTCCTCTGTGAGTCATTCGTTCTTGAGATGTGTCTTTTGAAGTCATCTCGAGATCGACCTTACAAATCCTGTTTCAAGATTCCCTTGTCTTGGGGAAAACGTTCTCTTGCATCTCGAGACTATCCTCAGACTAGTTTCTTGAGAACATACCTTCTTACTTCAGAACTCGAGATAATCCTTCGAAAGATGTTTGACACCTTCGAGAAGGCTTCCTAAATTTATTTGTACATTAAGCCCCCCTTTTTTGAGCATAAGGTGAAGATACATTATGTTTATCGCTTTGTCCATAAGGGTTTCAAAACTGTCTTTTGTTAATTAATGCATGGTTTTTAAAACTTCTCCTCGCACACCTTAGAACCTAAACGTCACATTATATGTAACTAGCTCCCCAAGAATGACCTCTCAACGGGGGAAGTGTCAGGCGTCTTTTTTCCCGCCAAAAGATTAATCGTCTCCTTAAAGCAAGTTTTCTACTTCTCTTTAATCATCCCAAATTTCACTTGCTCCTTTCTACAACTAATTTCTCCTTGTTGTTAGCAATGGCGTCTTCCTCCAAGAGTGCATTCGATCATGTTCTATATGGCAGGTATTTCAAGCTCGTGACGTTAGGGCCACTTGGCCCCCGTTCGCATTCCAGCAAGACAATGGGGGATGGCTGAACGGATGAACTAGATAATGGGGATGGCTGAATGGACGAACTGGACGGATATGGAAGGATAGATGTCCTTGTATCATCCTCCCATTGTTAAAGAGAGTTTGCCCTCAAACTCGCACCGTCGTCATCCTCAACAAACAGAAGGAGATCCTTGACATTGAAAGTAGCAGAAACTCCATATTCTCCAGGAAGATCAACCTTGTAGGCGTTGTTGTTGATGTGCTCGATGATCTTGAAAGAGCCTTCAGCTCGAGGCATCAGCTTGTTCTTTCTCCTTGCGGGGAATCGTTCCTTCCTCGGATGAATCCACACCATGTCTCCTGGCTGCAAAACCTTCGCTCGCTTCCCGTGATTTGCTCTTTCTTGATATCGAAGATTAGCTTTCTCGATCAGAGCACAAATCTTCTCATGGAGCAATCTCATCTCCTTAGCGGGTTCTTCGGCATCTCGGCTGATTGATTTCTCATTATGTAGATGCATTATATCGACAGGAACCAAATGGTTGAGGCCATAGACGACTTCAAAGGGTGATGACTTTATTGTCGAACTCGGTGCTCTGTTGTAGACGAACTCAACATGGGCAAGCTTTACATTCCGATCCTTCTAGTTCTTCAAGACCAATGTTCGAAGAATTGCAGCCATGGTTCGATTAACAACCTATGTCTGTCCGTCGGTCTGTGGATGGCACGCTGTGCTAAAAACGAGCTTAGTTACCAGCTTATGCCACAACGTCTTCTAGAAGTAACTTAGTAATATCATGTCACGACCTGATACGATCGACTTAGGTACTGTTGGTGGAAATATGTTCCCCGCAAAACGTATAGAATAGTAATTTTGTGGTCGCCGTAAAGTAAGAGAACGGAGATTGAAAACGAAACAACACTGGAACTGAAATTGAACAACACTTAATTGCAACGTTTGGATTTCTGCAACACTTACAAATATAATGAAAAGGATCAAATAACAAAAGGACAATGACGGATCTTCACGACGGAGAGCGGACGAATTGCGGCTACTGCATATCCCTTTAGTGGAATCTACCTTGGTGGATCGGCGGTCGGATATAGTGGAGGTGGTGACGGTTTTAAGATGCTATTTAGGACGCTTTTAGGGCGTTGTGAGGAGAGCAAAAGCTGTAGACCAACTTAAACAAATTTGGGTTTGTGGAGTTGATCGTGTTGTTCTCGTCATTCTTTCTGCTTTTTATGTTTCCCAGAATTTTGCAGTTACGATTATTCAGCTAGCTTGTAATCTCCCTAGATCGTGTGCACGATCGGATTGGAGCCATCCACATCACGTCTCAGACGACCCCTCTAAACATACCATGTGTCCTATTCCATCGTTGTGGCTTGACGTGGTTCTGAGTAAATGAGCTCGAGACTTTATGGATTATCAGTAATGGCAGGCTGCCAATATCTCGAGCTATGTGAATTTGTCTGTAGCTTAATCGAGAAGCACTTGTCGAGTGACGTTACTCTTGGGCTCGGGAAGTATTCCTCGAGTAACATTCATATAGAGTCTTACCTCTTCGACCCATTAAGGAGGAAGCCCAAAATTCATGCGTCAACATTAAGCTCCCTTTTTGTTAAATATAATGTGGGGAATTTTATGTTTATCCTTCTGTAAAAATTTTATTTTCAAGTAATCAACACAGCGAAACGTTCTTCTGTCAAAGTTCGGCCCTTTTTTTGGACCAAATTTCGCCCCTCCTCTTTCTCTTCCTAAAGTTCTGAACTTTCTTCATCGGGGCAAGATACATAAGCAATGGCTCCCCAGAAGATGTTCGACCAGGTGGTCATTCCCAATAGGTGGTCATTCCCAACAGGTGGTCATTCCCATTCTAGATTGTGATCCTCCGCTTATGACGTTGGGTCCTCTATTGCCGTCGACTGCCTTCAAGGGTCATGAGATTCTTCCAACTTATCTCATAACCAAACCAGCTATCCCGGTATGCCGCCCTGAATTTTGTGCCCCCTATCAACTGGCTCAGTGCAAAAGAGCATGTAGGGTTCCCCAGACCGATGCTTCTACTGAGAAGTGGTATAAACTGTGGGAAGAAAAGTTAGACCAGAAGTTGTGAAGCTTGGGCTTAAAAGATTTGGTAGCCATCTCGAGGAATATGAGAATCTGTGATCCTAAAGTCTATTTTAGCTTGATCCCTATTTGGAACTCGAGACTGAATGTTTTCTTCTTTCCCGATGGACCTATAACCGTCAGGATAGAAGATGTCTATTTGTTGACGAGTTGTTCAATCTCGGGTATTAATAATTGTCATCATAAAGTAGAAGAAGACAAGTTCCAATACAACAGTCACAAGACCCGCCACACAGTCAACACTCATATTCCGCGCTATAGGAAGAAAAACAACCAAATGGGAAGCAGAACAATAATTTAACTTTTATCTCGAGTGGCTCAACAAGTATGTTTTTTGCAGACCTGGGAAGCAAGTTGCCATCTACATGTCTTGGATTGGTAATTTTTTGGTTCAAACTGATGGGACTGTAGCTATTGCACCTTTCCTTCTTCAACTGCTATACAAAAGCCTTCGGAGGGCTTATGTTCTTGTGAAAAACAAGGGATTCCCGAGCCATCCATCTGGGGGTCCAATATGGTTACTACGCTTATGTACACATATCTGGATTTCTCGATTGATTTCCTTTGATAAATCAGTGCTCACGAATGGGAGATGTTTTGGGCTCGATATAGCTCTTCAAATGTGCAGTGACTCGAGCTACTTGGTCCTCTAAGATTGTATCTCTCTTGATGAGTGAGTTGGCTAACCCTAAGGGAGAACAAGAATGGGAACCCTATATCCCAATAAGTTCTTTGCTGCTGGAGATAATTTCACAAAGTGGTCTTATTAGGACAGTGTCTTGTCACCTCGGGACTTAGTGGGAGTCTGCCCAGGAGACAAATTCACGTTCGAGATGTATAACCCTCAAATATGTTCTAGACAACTCAGTTTCCTTCAAGACGTCAGCGTTCCTTTCTCGTGATCATACAACAGTTTTATATATGGAAAGACTTTAACCAAGCATTTCAAGGAAGTAAACGAAGTGTTATCTCGAACTACCTTATCTCTTGTCGAATTCCCTTTCTCGAGGAATGGTGGGATTTTTGCATCCGAGCTTTTTCAAGTCTACTGGACCATGACTTGATCTACATTGAGAGGTTTTATGACTATCTTGGACGGCAACCTGGAAGACCTTTACGTACCTGGGCCCGACCCAAAGAGTAAGTCACGAGACTCAGACTTATATTATCAATTGTTACTAATTTGAGTTTGTATATTTTACAGCCATGGTTAAGATTGAGACTGGAGTCTTGTCCGAGGCAACCGCTGTTCAGGAACCTTTAGAACCAAAGAAGAAACGCATGAAGTCTCTTGAAAAAGGAGTTCTCGGAGAAGAACGATCTAAAATTCGAGAAGACCGTCCCTCTAAGCGGCAGAACAAGGAAGCTGGTCATGAGGATGTGCCTCCCTTTAAAAGGCTAAGACGTGGTCTTAGGAGACCAACGATGCCCGTAGTTGGGGAGCCCGTTGTTCGAGTTTCATATGGAAGTTTTGAGGCGAATCCATCCATTCCACTTCTTCTAAAAGCATCATCAACCATGAATGTTAATGAGTAGCTAGAAAGACCCGAGGTAGATCGAGATTTGTTAGCAATAGAATCCTCTACTGTTAAGGATCTTGGAGGTAGTTCCCGAACATTACACGTCCTTAATAATGAGGTATTTTCTCTAAATTCCTGCTTCTTTGAGTTCATTTTCTCTTCATATTCTTTACTTCTAAGAATGGGACAGGCCGATTTACCAGTTGAAGGAACTGAGGCGGGAACTCGAGATGCTTCCTTGCTTTCTCGAGATGCTTTGAAAATTCGAGGTGTTTTGCCTCTCGAGGACGTTGGGGTGACTCGAGAAAACACTCCTAGTTTAGAAACTCGAGATGCTTCACCTCCCAGGGATGCTGAGACAACTCATGATAAGTCCAATGAGTCTAAAATGGAGTCTATTAACATTCCTTCCGCTGTCACGGAGGAGGCAACAGGTACAACAGAGCTTCCTTCTAAAGATACTCTTCAAGAGGATATTCCATCCGGGGTAAATCAAATGTTTTCCTTTCAAATTTCAAGTTTCAAAGTTTCTCTTTTTTCTAACTATTTACTTATTCTTTCAGCAGAATTTTAATCTTCAAATTCAAGCAGTGAATCTTCCTAGTGATGGCATTAATGAGGAACTCGAGGACGACAGCTTCATATATGAGGAAGTGGCTAATGAAGAACTATTGGATGATGTTCAACAACTTCAAGTGGACTTCCTGTTCGTGATTGACTTCCTCTACACTGCCATTATTCACACGGAGAGTAGCTTCGAACAATACAGAGCTACGCTGAAAAGGATTGTCCTTTCTCCTCTAGCGACTACAGATTAAATCATTGCTTGCAACCTTGCTCGACTGCATTACTGGCTTTACTAGCATGACTATGAGCATGATCAAGACACCAGGCACAAGGCTCTAGCGATTGAAGCCCAACAAGAATTGGCTGAAGCTGAAGTCCAAATGAGCTCAACCTCTTAAATGCAAAGATTGAGCGCAAAAGTTATCGCCTAAGTGCTGTTCAGGAGAAAATGCAGAGACTCGCCTAGCGGGAGAAGGTTCTTTTAAAATCCTTATATAAACTCGAGAGCGCTCGAGTCATGAAGTCAGCTACCGCATAGCCGAGTCAAACTCTAAGGCAGGAATCCGTGTTGGCCGAGGCTGTATTAAAAGAAGACAAGATTCGAGAGGAGCAACACTTAGAACTTGTTAAGCATTTCATTGACTATCAACCTAAGCCATAATGAATTTTCTTTTGTCTTTAATGACATTTAGTGACATTCAATGCCTTGAATTCTATTAGTCTTCTTTTCTTGAAACGCTTTTAACTTTTCCAAGACGTGTCGCTGCAACATTTACTCTCTTTCCCTTGAACCAGTTTTAAAACTGTAAAATAAGGCAGCTAAGATTCTCTACAAAACAATTGTTTCTAAGATTCTCTACAGTTTCTTCACCGGTCTTACAAGACTCTCCTCGACTGTGCCTTTTAGATGGCTATAAATAGACTCGATTTTTATGTGAAAAAAACACACTCTTCACACCAAACATGTCTTGTCGAGATGTCATTCTTCTTTCACAAAACTCTTCTTCCTCAAAATCACTTCTAGTTTCCAAAGCCTATGTTCACAACATTTGGTTTCTTGAAAGCTAGGTTCACAACCTTAGTCTTGTAGCTTCCCGTGAAATCCTACGGGCTTCTTTGTCTGGGCATATTGTAATCCGACTCGCCAGATGACCTTGGAGAAGGAAGGGGACCACCAGTCAGACACCTGGGAGTCGACTTGTCAGATGGCCCGTGGAGACGGAGGGATTCGTGGCAACTCCTCTCTATGTTTTGGTTTCCTACAAGAGAAGCTGTAGGCAAAGAGAAGAGTTCTTTCTCCGTGTTCGGGCATCCTGATCATAGATGGCTCAAGAGGAGAAGTGCCTATTTAATGCTTTTTCTAACAGGGTGTGCGAACCGAATAATAGAATAATCGCCTAAACATTTGAAAATGAAATATCATGGTTTTCTCTTCTAAATATCTCTTTCCTGTATAATGAGGACTGTAATGTGTAATAGTCTTTATTTTTAAAGAGCTGTCTTACTTGTCCAACTGCATCCACAAACTCGAGAATCTCCTCTTTAAGACTTCTTTGTGAGTTTTCCAAATAGTTGGCTTGTAAGATTTTAGATATTTCCCATTAATTTTCAACTTATGCAAACGACTTTCGAGATTAGCTAAATGGTACACGTTCTTTGGGTACACTTCTTTAACTATGAACGGTCCTTCTCAATTATGTGACCATTTCCCGAGGAAATAATCTCGAGTGCCTATTGGGAGAATAATTTCCCATACCAACTCCCCTTCCTTGAAGCTTTTGGAATCTTTCTTGTTATAATGCCTCATAATTCTCCTTTTTTGAACCTGCATTTTGTTCACTGCTTTTATACGCAGATTCTCGAGGTTATCAGGTTATCTAGGATTGTTCTCTTCTCGACCTGTGTTTTCCCTTGCCTGATTAACTCGAAAGGATTTATATTTTACTTCGGTAGGCGCAATAGCTTCTTGCCCAAATACCAGGTTGTAAGGTGCTTCCCTAGTACTATCTGTCTTAGTGACCCTCAAACCCCATAATGTCTCGAGAAGTATTTCATGCACCTCCTAGGGTCATTCTCAATCATTTTCTGGACTACATTCTTAATAAGAATATTTGTAGACTCTGTCGACCATTAGACTGTGAATAATATGGTGAAGAGTTGTTGATGATAAAATCGAACTCTCTCGAGAATTCCTGCATTTGTTCTCCATTGAACACAATTCCATTATCCACTACTACGTCGTGTGTAAGTCTAAAATGAAAAATGATATTCGCCTTGATGAACTCGATTATCTCCTTTTGATCTATTTTCTGATAAGCTTTCGCCTCTACCCACTTGGTAAAATAATTTGTGGCTACCAATATGTAGGCGTCCCCTTTACTCGAGTGAAGTCTAATCTCCCTGATTATATCTAAAGCCCAAGACTTAAATGACCATCGTTGTGTTACTGGATTTAATTCCATTGCAGGAGCTCGAGTTATAGGTCCAAATTTCTGGCATTTCCTCCAACCCTTAGTCATTTCAATACAATTCTTCTTTATAGATGGGCAATAAAATCCATGTCTTTGAACCATCCAATGCATATTTACTCCAGACTGGTGAGTTTCGCACATCCCTTCGTATGTTTCTAACATGTTCCGTACCTCAACAAAACACCTTTCGAGTTTTCTTATGTAGCAAGCCATCTAAGAGTACATATTGCCTAGCTGCCAATTTAATTTTATTCTCGACTTGTGAGATGGGGTTCTCTAAGAATTTGATGTACGATATTCTACGATCTTCATTTGCCCTCATAACGTCTACCGTATGGTTCAAAGTGGTCTCACCCTCTTTTTCCTTAATGGTGGGTAAACTTATCTCAGGAATAGCTCCCCCTATTTCTTGTTGTAACACATCATTTGCTTTGTACCCTGACGCTACCTGAGTCAATGAGTTGGCTAATACATTGTCTTGTCGACCTACATGTTGCAAGGTGACCTGTTGAAACCTCTTAATCAATTGTTGAGTTATAGCGAGGTATTTCTTTAACTCTTGTGTGTGATACAGACTTAAGCCATTTACTTGATTTATAACTAACTGTGAATCACCTTTGAATAATACAACTTTTGCCTCACTCCCGAGTAAAGTTTCTGACGTAACAATAAGTGCGCTATATTCGGTAGCGTTGTTAGTCGCATGTTTGTCTAATTTAAAGGCAAACTTAATCTCAAAACATGGTGGCGATTTTATCACGATTCTAATTCCAGCTCCAAGACTCATTGATGACCCATCGAACCAGGCTTCCCATAGTTCTTGCATTTCCTCTTCTTGATCCTCCGAAGTTTCACTCAAGTATTCTGCCAAGAAATCTGCAAGAACTTGTCCTTTATCCGCCTTTTGAGGTTTCAACTTTAGGTCGTATGTAGAGAACACCAGACTCCATTTATAATTCTTCCAGTTAGTAGAGGACTCTTAAAAAATATCTTTAAGACTTGTAGATTTGAAACAACATGCACTTCACTGCTCCCATTGTACTGTCTTAATTTTGTGACTGCATAATATACTGAAGGGCACACCCTTTCCCACGTTGTGTACCTTGTCTGAGTGGGATTCAAAAGTCGGGACAAATAAAACGAGTCTCTTTCTCTTTTCTGATCATCCTCTTGAGCAAGAAGTACGCTATCGTGGTAGCATTCGCCGCTACATACAAAATAAAAGGTTTTCCAAGTTGGGGTGACACTAAGACTGAAGGCTTTGTCAGATATCTCTTTATCTTCTCAAATGCTTTATGTTTATCTGTCCAAACATATCTATTCCTTCCCCCTCAATAATGTCATGAAGGCTTCTACTTTTCCAGCTAGATTCCTAATGAATCTTCTCAGATAATTAACTCGTCCCAGAAAAGCCTGTAAGTCTTTCTTATTTCTCGGGGGTTGCAATTCTTGTATTGCCTTGATCTTACCTGGATCGATTTGGATCCATTTTCGATGCACTAGAAATCTAAGGAATTGTCCGGCTTGGATTCCAAATGCACACTTCAAAGGATTTAGCTTTACATGATGTTACCTCATCTGGAAGAATGCAGCTATAAGATCTTCAACATGTGAATCATTCATCCTCGACTTAACAACTATGTCGTCAATATAAACTTCCACCGTCTTTCCTATTAAAGAATCGAATATAGAATTCATGGCCCTTTGATAAGTGGCTTCAGCATTTTTTAATCCAAATGACATTACTACCCACTCAAAGATACCAATTGGACATCGAAAAGTTGTTCTATAAATATCTTCCTCTACGACAAAAGATTTGATTATATCCCGAGTATCCATCCATAAATGACATAATGACATTTCGTGTTGTCTTGTCAATTAGTTCATTAGCTATTGGCATGAGATATTCATCTTTTGGAGTTGCTTTGTTTAAATCACGAAAAATCTATGCATGATCGAATTTACCATTTTTCTTCACCACATGAACAATGCACGAGATCCATTCCGTGTATCTAGATGTCCTAATATCCCGACTTGAAAAAGTTTTCTTTCTTCTTCATACACGAGCTTACTTACTTCTCCCACCATTCTTCGTGGGGCTTGTTGGACATGGTTAAAATTTTCTCGAATCGAGAGTTTATGTTCTACCAGACTTCTATGTTTTCCTAGCGTTTCCGTGTAATCCCAAGCAAAACCGTCTCGAAATTCGTGCAACACTTCTCTTAAGGTAGAAACTAAATTAATGTATATGATAACACTCATATACGTGAGTCTAGGATTTTCTTCTGAACCAAGAATTATACTAATCAATGGGTTCGAAGCTGAAAACAAGGTTTCTCAACTATTGTTGTCGAATTGCAACGAAAAAACACCTAGAAATGGCCTATGATTGAAAGAAAATGACACTGGTGCGATGTAATACATTTTCCTTCACAAGCTAAACACCCTAAGGAACGTGCTTCTTGGTGCACATCGACCAAATCTTCTTCTTCTTCTTCTTCTTCTTCTTCTTCTTCATCTTCAATTCTCATATGTGCCATCTCCGAGGAGTCTATCGGGCTCTAACTCCGCGTCACCATGGTCCTGGCTTCCTTCCCCATATCCTATGCGGTTCTCGATCTCGACCTCCATATCTCCAATCCTGACTCCAGCCTGAGTGAGGACGATATTCCCTTATGGCATTCCTCGAGGTATTTCGACCATCCAAGTTATGGAATTCCTTCTTCAGGTACAAACTTCCCAAGGTTGCTCTCGAGCTCTTCATCCTCGGGAACTTTCACAGTAAAGCTGAATAATGGAGTGAAGCATCTAGCTCGAGGAGTGTCGTCCGCTTCCCCATCCAGTTGGGATTATGGGAGGCTTGGCTCTCGTTGCCTCAGCCTGGTGAACTATGCCCTATTCAACTTCAGGGTTCAGCGACTGGTTTTCATGATTGTCTTTCTCCTTTCCTTCTTCTTCGACTCCGCAAATGAAATATAGAGACTTAGTTTCATAAGAACAATGATTCTTATCAGCCCCCACAAGTTCTATTTCATCATCAAGCCATATCATCAACTCTTTATGTAGAGTAGAAGGTATGGTCGCCGCTTTATGGAGCCAATCTAAACCCAGGAGAGCATTGAAAGCTGAGGCAATCTCCAACATGAAAATGCTCGTCTCCATGTCATGTCTTTCGACCTGGAGGTTTACTGAAAACACTCTGATGCATTCTGACCTCGTCCCATTAAAGGCAGTTATTGACATCCTCGTGTCTGTCAGCTGCCACCTTTCTTTGCCCATTGCAGGAAAAGTCACAAAGGGAAGGATATTGACCGTAGCTCCATTGTCGACCAACACCGAACCAATGTCGTGGGGATCCCTTTGGATGCTTATCACATGGCCTAGGAACCTTGCGTATCGTGCCATAAGCAAGCATGATTCTTTTAACTTCTCTGGAGAGGCATTTGGGTAGTTCGACCATGTTACAAGCCACCATGGGATCTCCATCTTCTTGGTGTTCACAAGGGGACCCCCCCTGTATTGGTGTGTAATCCACATATTCATCATAATCTTCCTCTTCCTCGCCTTCTACTTGTTGTGCGCCATCTCGAGGCTCATTTGCCTCTCTTGGTGAAAAACTTTTTCTCCTTTTGATTTCCCTTTGAGCACGTCTTAGAATTCTCTTGTGTACAGCCTTTGGGAACACAACCTTCCTATAGACTTGCTGCCATTCTGACTGTGGGTCCTTCACAAGCTCTCCTACAATTCACCCGACACTTTTAACAAAGCGGTTGATGTAAACAAAATCTTTCTTTTCGGGATCATAACCCCGAATTTCCTGCATATTAAGCTTAATCACCATAACCTCAATAAAGTTTGTAGTAAGGTACCTGCAATTTCGCTTTTGAGCCTAATCTCAATTTCTTCGTTAGCCGATATCTGAACCAACTTCACGAAGTACACCACACAACATTTGGTGCACATTTGTGGGATAAGGAATTTGTTCGAGGCAATCAGCTTACACTTCTCACAGAGCATCCCTTCTTCGAGGAAGCGGGCAATTTGTGGGCCTTCCTGAATAATCTTTTGATTGATTTAGGATATCTCCTTCCCCTTTGCTTTACTAGGTATTTTCTCAATTTTGTCAGAATCATGAGTAGGGACATCCTTCCTTGGATGCTTGTCTGGAACTTGCTCTGGAACAACAGACCCAGTTTTCTCGTGATCTTTCAAACTCGCGCACAGGAGACCTGCTGACTTGATCACCATCATCATAGTACCTCTGTTGTCGTTCATGCCCAACAGACCTGGATGAGAGCTTCCCGAAGGATGCCTTGGGGCAAAGCGGGAATACGATGGCACCATTCCCATCACCTTCTCTTTGGGTTGGGTTAAATCATACCATGAACTCTCTTTGTTCATCTGCATGTATTTGTGAAAGTTACGACACTTGTCCGTAGTGTGGGTGGAATATAGATGCAAGTGGCAATGTCCATCATGAATTTCTCGAACTGGACAGTTCACCACTTTCTTCTCGACCAAGCGCTTGAAGAGCCCATTGGCAACAATGGTCTCTCCGGACACTTTGATTTCCTGTGATGTATTACAGACGTCATTCTCGAGATAAAATCCAGAAATATCCTCTTCACTATTACATTTAGCACACTTATTCTCAGACTCAAGAGAAAACATATGAATTATAGGTTCTTTACTAAAGGGATTATCATCTACGATACGACTCATTGACTTCAGCAAATCGTAATTCCTTTGACTCGATTAAGTCTTGAATCAGGTTTCTAAAATGTATGCACTCTTGAATTGCATGAGTAAATGTTCCATGCTATTTACAATACTTCTTATGTTTCTCTCGATCATTCTATGGCAGCTTATGCCTAGGCATAAGTTTTATGCGCCCTTTCTGGTGCAACCAATCAAAGATTTTGTCCATCTGATTTATGTCAAAGGAGAATTTCCTTTCCTCGTTAGATTTTTGAGAAGCTCGAGCTTTAAAATTTTTCTTTACTAAGGGTTCACACACTATTGGTTCCCCTTTTATTAACTAAACTATATCAATCTCCCCCCAAGGTTATACATGACAATTCCTAACCTAGTGGAACACTTCTAATAAGAGATTATGATATTCAGTTGTTCGTCTCGAGAGATCATGGAAGTCTTGAAAATGCTCTCCCTAAAGCTTCTTCTTTATCTATAGAGACAAAGCATTATGTGCTATCTCAAGTTGATCTCTTTCAGCCAAGGCAGTCGTGCACTTTAGCATATTTCTCCTAAATTTTACTAGAAATAAAGCAGGACTTTCTCCAGGTAGTTGTTTCATTCTCACGATCTCTGCTAGAGAAGTCACTAAATCTAGTTTATCAAATGTCTTGAGGAACTGGGTCTGCATCTCAACCAAATTTAAGATGGAATTAAGGAAAAGTCGTGAATACCAGCCAAATGCATCTCTAGTTAGAGAATTAGGGAATAGTTTGAGCTTTAACATGTCATTGTTTGACCTTTCTCCCATTTGATGAGTAAATCTAGCTATATATTTTAAATGAGTGATTTCATCTTCTCCAAGAATAAGGTAAAGCTGGGAATCCTATATCATCGAGGTATCTCTATTCCCTTTTCTATATTGTCAGAAATTGCACTCCTTTATAGGCAAACCTCTTTAGTTCTTGCACCTGGTACCATTTGGGCTACAACTCGAGCAATTTACCTGCTCTAGTCGGGGACAAAGACTTCCATTAACCTTCCGCTTTCCAGCAGCCCTGTCGTCTCTCATGAATGAGTTTTCTCCTAAGGATTCATTCTTTTTCACAGATTTATCACCCCTAAGGAGACTTATCATAGCTATAAGTTCTTGATGGTTTTCATCCATTCGTATTTTCAGTTCCCTATGACTCTCTGGTAATTCCAATTTCAATTCTCTTATAGCATTACCAAACTCTTGCTTGGTTATGAAGTCAGTAGGTGAGTAAGCAAACCAAGGGTTATTCGAAGGCCCTATGAGCACATCTTGATTACCCTCATTCTGATTTTCATTGATTTCCCCTATATCATTAGGGTCAACCTCTATAGGATTTTTACCACTTTTAGAACAAAGCATATTTTCAAGAGGCTTTGTGAATTCTTAATCTCCTATTGTGGTCACCAAAAACGTGTTGGCGCGGAATATGTTCTCCGCAACACGTATCGAATTTCATAGTGATTTTATGGTCGCCGTAAAATAAGAGAATGAAGATTGATAAGAAAACACTAGAATTGAAATTGAACAACACTTATACAAAGTTTGGATTTCTACAACACTTACAGACATAACGAGAAGCACATCTCGAATGACGTTACTCTTGGGCTCAGAAGGTGTTCCTCGAGTAACGTTCATACAGAGTCTTACCTCTTCGACCTGTTAAGGAAGAAGCCCAAAATTCATGGGTCAACAAGTTTCCCATGCAACCTCAACACTACTCGAAAATACAAATCTGCTATGTTAGTTGCATCGTCTATCTTCTGGCAGGGATTGATGTGTGCCATCTTCGAGAATCGATCGAGCACAACCATGATCGAATCCTTCCTCCGCTGCGACCTGGGTAGACCCAACACCAAATCCAAACTCACATGTTCCCATGGTCGTTCTGGGACTGGTAGTGGAGTGTATAGGCCTTGTGATTGGACTCGGCTCTTCGCCTGTTGCCAGATAGCACATCTCGAGATAAGACCTCGCACTTTCTTCTCCATTCGAGGCCAGTAGAAATTCTTCTGAAGCATTGACAACGTCTCATTGACCCCAAAATGTCTGGTGATTCCTACTCCATGGACTTCTCGAATGAGCATCTCTCGAGTCGAACTCCTGGGAATGCACAACTTAGAATTTCGAAAGAGAAATCAATTCACCTGATGGAATCGATTGATCACCTGGGTGATGCATTGGGCGAAGATCCCTCCAAAATCTTCGTCGTCCTTTTACAAGTCCTTCAGGTACTCGAAAGCAATAAGCTTGGTCTCCATTGTGGACAACAAGGTCATCTTCCTTAAAAGGACGTTTGCAATTACATTCTTCGCTCCAAGTTTATGCTTGAGGACAAAAGTGAAGGATTGAAACTCGACCTATTTCGCACACTCGCGACCAAGCTTGTGCTAACCATTGATGTATTTGAGAGCTTCATGGTTGGTGTATAGCACGAACTCTCTGGACAGTAGGTAGTGGCGTCACGTTTCCAAAACTCGAACGATGGCTAGAAACTCTTTTTCGTACATCGAATAGTTGAGTTTCGCACCATTGAGCTTCTTGTAATGTAAGCGATGGTACTCCCTTCCTGCACTAGCACTCCGCCTATTCCAACTCTAGATATGTCACATTCAACTTCGAATGTCTTTGCAAAGTCAGGTAACGTGAGAACGGGTGCTTCGCTTAAACACTCCTTATGTCGCTCGAAACTAGCTTGTGCGGCAGAAGTCCACTCGAACTTGTCTCCTTTTAAACACTCGGTGAGAGGGGCTGCAAGCTAAAACCTCGAGTGAATCTTCTGTAGAACGACGCTAAGCCATGGAAGCTATGAACGTCGTGGAAACTCCTTGGCACTGGCCACTCCTCGACTGCTTCGATTTTGCTTTCGTTGACTATGATTCCTTCCGCTGAAACTACAAATCTAAGGAATACTACAATGGATTGAAGAACTCACTTCTTGAGGACTAAGTATGTGAAACACCATTTGAAGGTGCTCAATATGCTCGTCGGGACTGGTGGTGTAGATGAGAATCTCGTCGAAATAGATAACCACAAAATCCCCATGAATGGTCGTAAGACATGGGTCATCAATCGCATGAACATGCTGGGCGCGTTCGAGAAACCAAACGGCATCACCAACCATTCGTATAACCCGTACTTGGTCTTGAAGGCTGTCTTCCACTCGACGCCTTCCTTCATTTGAATCTGGTGGTAGCCACTTCGCAAGTCTACCTTCGAAAACACCCGCGCTCCATGCAACTCATCCAACATGTCATCTAGTCGACGAATTGGGAAGCGATACTTCACCGTTATCTTGTTGATCGCTCGACTGTCCATGCACATTCGCCAAGTGCCATCCTTCTTTGGTACCACTATTGCTGGAATTGAGCAATGACTCAAGCTCTCTCGTACCAAACCTTTCTCTAGTAGCTCATGGACCCGCCTTGGAAGCTTTCTTGCTTCCTCAGGATTGCATCAATAAGCTGGTAGGTTGGGTAGGGTTGCTCCTGGAACAAAATCAATATGGTGTTGGATACTTCGCAAGGGTGATAGTTCGATCGGTAACTCCTTCGGGAACACTTCCTTGAACTCCTTGATTAAAACTTCCGCACGAATGGTCTTGGGCTGCTTCGACCAGAACCAAAAAGTAAACATCATTGCTTCCGTGCATCGCCCGAATCAACTCCATTCGCTTGATAACTTGAGCGGGCGACTGGTGGATGGGTGCTTCTCCTGGAGGGACAATTAAAGGAATCAGGGTGATCTTCTTTTCGTCGAAGCTGATGGAATAAGTATTGCGATACCCGTCAGCTGTGCGCGTCGATGAAATTGTCACGACCTTCTTAGGATTAAATCGCACGCGTCCATTGGTATCACATCACAAACGCTTGCTGCGTCACTCGAACATCTCTGTCCTTACTGAGCTATTTTAGGCGATAAGGATGACGGTGCGGTGCTGTGGGCAACTTGAGTTTCTCGATCACGGTTCTAGAGACCGCATTGGTGCAACTTACAATATCTACAATCACCAAACAAACTTTATCTTTAAAGGTACACCTGGTATGAAGGATGCACTCATGTTGGTTCTCCTCGCGAACTGGTGTTGCGTTCAAAGCCTTGCGGACGACTAGCAATTCTACTTCGTCCGAATACTTCTCAGTCTCCTCTTGATCCCAAATCTGATCTGCATTCTCTACGGACTATTCTTCTCCATCGGACAACTCTCTAATGACAACGTTTCTTCTCGTCGGACACTCCGAATCCAGGTGTCCTATTCCTTGGCACTTGAAACATCGTCAATTGGTATCTCGCTCGTTCGACTTGACTTCAGGTCTGGTAGTCAACGGTGGAGTTTTGCTTGACATAGTCGACGGGGGCTTCGCCTAGGAGCAACCCCCTTGTTGAACGAGAGTTCGATCTCCTTGCTTGTTGCTACTCAACCTTCTGTGCAAGCACTCGAACATCGTCAGACGTCCAATATTGCTGAAGTTCAACCGCGTCAGCCACCTGGGGCTTAAGTACACGAAGATACCGAACAATAATTTGCTCGACGTCGGGCACCTCGAAGATCATCGAAGTACTTCTTCGACGCTGATCATCGAAGTACTTCGATGATCTTCAATGATTGACAATTACACGTTGAAACTATAGTAATTGAAGAAGTACTATCAGCGTCAATTTTACTTTACGATCATCGGGCACCTCTTCATAATCGAAGATGCGCTCAACCGTGCCAATCGATGAATTCCTCGGGGTCAAGGTTTCCCTCAAACTTCAGAATCTGAGCACTCATCATTTGGGCTCTCCTTTTTGGTCGTTGGTTTTCAGGTGACGATCCTTGTTAAGAATCTTCATGCCATAGATTCGCTTCTTCGTTTTTGTGTGTTCAAATGCGGAAGGCGATCCATTATGTGTTCGTAACTATTGTAGTTGTCGCCGAAGATCAGCGATTTGCTGCTCAGTCCGAGCAACGTGTGCTTCGTCAAGAGTCATACCGCGTCACAATTTTTCGGCCATTGACAACTGTGTGCTCAACAACAACAATGGGCTATGATACCAAGATGATGCGGGGACGACAAAGAATAGATGATTCCTAAGGATGCAAAATAGAGTGACGTAGAAATAGTCGGAAGGATAGATAATGGGGGATAACTAAACGGATGAACTGGATCGGTATGGAAGGATAGGTTGAGATCAACCTTCACTGATACAGAAGCACCACCGTGAAAGAAGTCTCGAATAGAACCCGCCTATCACACAGATGCAGACACACCGCCATGAACAAGAATGAGGGGGAGGAACAACACGGAGGTTACAGACACACCACTACCTGTTGAAACACTCTACTCAATCAACATTTGGAATCCACCAAATAAAGAATGAGGTTGAAAGAGAAACCACTTCTTCAGTTAGAAAGACGCTAGTGTAATTTGGGTTTAAAAAGTCTGAATCATCTATCTCAACTCTTACAAGGCATGGGCTTATATAGGCTACCTATAGAAAAGACAACAATGGAAATGAAATAAAAGATACAGAAATAAAATCAGAAGATAAGAAAGGGAAATATTTAATTTCCCCCCAACAAGATCTGAAAAGATACTGGAGTAGGGTAGTGGAACATGCACGACTGTTGGGGTGCAAGTTGTCAGACCTAACTCGTGGGATTGAAACGTCTCTTGAGTTGCTCGTCGCTTGGTTGCCTCTCGTTGCCTGAGAGATACGTCACTCGGTGCTCCTCGCCGCCTCGCTTACTCGATGATAAGCAAGTTGATACCTCCAGTAGCAAACAGTGGTTGAGGTGTGGGCGAAACGACAACTGTCCTTGTATTAAACTCTATTCCAGTGTGTCGCCCATTCAACTAGAACAATCTAAGGGAACACATCGATTTTCTTTCTACGGATGGGGCGATTGAGAGATGGTTCCAACTATAGGAAGAGAAATTGGAGAAAAAGCTTCACTGCTTCGGCCCGTATAGTTTAGTGACCACTTGAGAAAAAGGAAGGCGTGCGATCAAAAAATTTGTGCTAGTTTGACTCGCACACTATTCAAACTTAAGGAAGGTGTTCGACTAATCTAAAATGGTCATGAGCTGATCGGTAACTCGAGTTACTACAATCACCAGGACAAACCAAACCGGTGGGGAATGAATCGACAGCTAAGGGGACCAGATAGTCCCATTGCAAGCGAACCAATGATGTCTTCGAAAAATCGATGACAATAGCAAAACACAGGATATACACACTGACCATTTGGACAGTTAGAATGAACAAAAGCGCAAATGATGCAAAAATGGATTTAAAGGAATGAACAGTGGCTTTTATTAAAGCAATACTAGCAATCGGTGGTTGAATTGATCAACCATGACTAACTCAACGCTCGAAAACGAGTTGAGTTAACTTGTGAACCGACCAATAAGCGACTAGATAAAAGGATAACTTAGAGATACCACAGTCGAAATTCCATGGATAAACCAGTGATTAAATCGAAGAGGACATGAATGAACCAGCATCTGAATCAAAAATACACACAATGGAGACGTCAACTCACTCAAAACGGCCAAATAGAAGTTCAAGTACAACCAGGAACCAAACCGATATGAACGAGCTAACAAATCCGTAGCCAAAGGCAAATAGTGTTAGTGTGTGCACTTATGTGCCAAGACACTTTATTATATTTGTGAATAAATAATTAATAAAGGCAAGTATTTGTCATTGATTATTTTACTTTTCTGTATGTAAAATTGTTTATAATGAAGTTCCACAGATTGATGAGTATATTAATCTGAAATTGTCAGTGATCGGATAGATGTTTAGAGGGGACATGGACATCTAGATCATTGCTGAGTATAACTGAGATCAAGATAGATCGAAGGATAGTATATCTAAGTTATACTTAGGGGTACTCTGAGATTAGGGATACTGGACACGACCCGTTTAAGAGGATACCACATATTGAACATCATTGGTCAATCCTCTTTATGGACGACTGTAACTAATATTTTGACTTGATACCTTCATTTATTCTATGCGTAGAGTTTATGCGATTTGACATCGTTAAAAGCAGTCTTTAACCGGATTGTGAGTAATACGATTATTGTGTGTGTGACAAAGCGTAGAGAGGATAGTGTTGAGTCCAAAGTAGGATTCATCGCTCTTTTGCATTAGAGAGTTGACATCTAGGCCACTTGATAGAGATATTAATGACTCTAAAATCCATGGCAATGAGAGGAATATTTTATATTCAAATGAGTCTATTATATCTTGGTAATCAAGTAAAACAATTAGTTTGGAGATGATGTATTTTGCACCGAACTAATTGGGATGTGGGTTAGATGAAGAGATTGAATTACACAGTAATCGGTTCATAGTAGTTTATCGTTCATGACCATTATTCTATTACGTTGGATGACTGAAAACTGTTACTAGACAAACCTTAGTTTTTGTATGGACTTACACTACCTCCGTGTATAGAACCTAGAGGGTTGCACACAATAGCACGTTATCACGAACAATATGTTAAGTTCTAGTGGATGTTGGAATTTGATCCATAATCATAATTAATTGGATTATTAATTTATTGTTGATAAATGGAAGCTAATGGGTTCTAGAGTGGACTTATTAGACGGGCCGAAGTTTATTTTATACAATATGGGCTAAAGCCCATGTGCCTAAGTTTGGTCCGAAGAAATAAAAGAAATAAAGAAAAATAACATGTTTTTATTTTAATATTATATTCTCTAAGATTATAAAAGGAGATTTTGGCCCTAGGGTTAAAACGACGATTAGTCTCTTAGAAATTAGCTTCCAAGAAAAACAGACGTGTCTCAAGGCACCAAAGGGACAAATTATTCATGTGCGTGTGCGTAGATACCGCTAGAGGAGTCGTGCTTGAGGCTCTTGAAGACGGTCCTAATCTGGAGGTGATTTCTTCCTACTGGCACGCATATTCAGACTAAAGGAAAAGTACGCCATACAGGTATTTTCTTGAGCAGATTTATACGAATCACAATTTCCTGGGTAATTTTTTGCGCAGTTTCATTAAAATTTGCTTCCGCTATGTGCGTAGAAACCCATCAGTAGTATCAGAGCTCGTTTGAGATTGAATCGTATAAATCGAGTACTGTGTAATTTGATTTTGGCCTATGCTAGATTTGTTTTGGTTCATTTCTTATTTTCTAAATTAGAAAAGTAGCGTAGAGGCCTTAAAAGAATTTTGGCATTTTAGCCATGGTAAATCTGAGAAACTCTTTAGCTTAGAGGCCTTAAAAGAATTAAAATATTCCCAAAAGAGAAAATAAAATATTTTCTAATATTTAAGGGGGGAAATATCTCCTTTAAGATTTGGCAAATATTTTAATGAATAAGGGGCAAACGCCCAAGATCTTTTATTATATTTAATTAGATCATTCGATTGAGGCAAACGCCAAATATTTTTATTATATTTAATTAGATTATGTGTCATGGATTCGACACAAGTTTATACAAATAAAATAAATAAGACGGCCAGGTCGTACGAGAAACAAAATCTTAAAGTTGAGATTCTTGGAAATATATTTGAAATAAAATAATAATAAATTATCCGACCAAGAAATTGAAAAATCAAGAATAATAATTTTAATAGTTGAAAGAGATTATTATTATTCCAAAAGGTCGGATAAGAAAGTTATGGACTTATGTGTCCTATTAAATATTTTAATGGTGAGACAAAGTAAAATATCTTAAATCCCCTAATTATTAAGTCAAGAATTATATAATCTAAGTACCCTCCAATGATATTTATTGTAATAGTCGGATTTCTCTCAGGAGTCGGTACAGCTTAGCTGTGGGCTTCTGATAGAACATCTGTATTTTATTCTAAATAATTAATGGGTAGACTTAACTCAATTTAGTTGACTTGTTTAACTCAGCTAAGGTCAGCTGTTTTGAGGGGCAAGTATTGAGTTTAGGAGTTATTAGACTCAATGTAAAAAATACCGGAAGTCACGTAGATAATTGTGATTGGCGAGTTAAGGCCTATTTGTTTCGTGTGGTGTGTAGGTACAACTCAGCTGTGTGCATACTTCATGTTTCGAGATTTCGGTCCAACTAGGAATTGTAACCAACAAATTCTCGATTTCAATAGTGGGGTCTGTTGTTTTTTCGAATAAAATAATGGGAGTTATATTAAATTCCTTTATTAATTAATATTTCATAAAGGTTAAAACTCTACCTTAAATTATTTTTGTAAATGGCAAACACAAACACCCTTTCAATGCGAAGCATTCTCGAGAAACAGAATATCCTCATCGGTTCCAACTACCTGGATTGGTATAAGAAACTGAAAATTGTCCTAAGGCACGAGAGAAAGATTTTTGTGCTGGATGATGAACCACTTTAAGAACCAGCTCCCGATGCTTCTAACGATGATCAGTCTTACTCTAGTCAATACATGGAGGATGCACTGCATGTTCAATGCATCATGTTGTCCTGTATGTCTCCCGAGTTACTCCGGCGGCATGAGAACATGAGTGCTAGGGAGATTGATCAGCACTTACGTGAGCTCTTCCAAGAGAGTGCCAGAGTTGAGAGATATGAGACCTCTCGGGCACTATTTCGAATAGTGCTGGTGGAAGGAAACCCAGTTGGGCCACATGTACTCAAGATGATAGGGTACATTAAGTGGCTCGAGAGCTTGGGTTCTAAGTTGGACCAGGACTTAGCTGTTGACCTGGTTTTGTCCTCACTCTCACCACCATTTTCCCAGCTTGGGTTGAACTTCAACATGAACAGTATGGAGAAGAGTTTAACTGATCTAATGGCAATGCTGAAAACTGTTGAGAAGGACATGAAGGTGAATCCTTCACTTCGAGCAATGATGGTCAGAAAGATTAACAAGCGTCCTGGCACTGGGAAATTCAATCCCAAGGCCAAAGCAGTTAAGAGCGCCGGAGCTCCGGCTCAAAAGAGGCTTAAGAAAGGGCAGCAGGTACCCTAGTCTGATGAGAGGGAGGGTATATGCTTTCATTGTGGCAAGAGAGGCCACTGGAAGAAGAATTGCTTCCAACTCATGAAGAAGAATTCCAATGGAGCGGATGTTTCAGGTGTCTTTGTGATTGAATGCAATCTTTCTGTTTCTTCATCATGGGTCATAGACTCCGGAAGTAGTTCTCATATTTGTGCGAACTTACAGGGCCTAAGTGATTGTAGACGGCTGTCCAAGGGCGAGATGGACTTTCGAGTGGTGAATGGAGCTAGAGTTGATGCATTAGTTGTAGGGACGTATGTAATAAAGTTGCCCAGTGGATTTGATTTAAAATTGGAGAACAGTTATTTCGTTCCTACTTTTTTCAAGAACATCATTTCGGTGTCGAGTTTAGACGCCAAGGGATTTGTATTTGAATATAAGGACAAGTTATGTTCCTTTTATTTGAATGGAATGTTTTATGGAAATGGTTCATTGAATAATGGTTTGTACGTTCTGAATTTGGATGAGTCGATTTACTGTGTTGAAGGGAAGAAACAAAAAATGTGTGACTCAAGCTTAACATATCTCTGGCACCGAAGACTTGGTCGTTTAAACGAAAAACGCTTCGCAAGGTTACCAAGTAACGGGTATTTGGACTCTTTTGAGTGAGAGCCCATAGATACATGTGAAGCCATGTTTTACAAGGAAAAATGACTAACAAGCCTTTTACCAAGATAGGTGAAAGGTCCAAGGAACTGCTAGAACTCATATATAGTGATGTGTATGGGCCATTGCCGGTTTAGGCCAGAGGAGCGTATACATACTTAGTGACTTTCGCCGACGATTTCAGTAGATATGGATATGTCTACTTAATGAGGCACAAATCTGAAACTCTAGAAAAGTTTAAAGAGTTTAAGAACGAGGTAGAGAATCAACGAGGCCAGAAAATAAAGACCCTTCGGAGTGATTGAGGCGGCGAGTATCTTAGCCAAGAGTTCATTGATTACCTAAAAGAGTGTGAGATCGTTTCACAACTCACCCCTCATAGAACACTAGAGTGGAATGGTATTTTGGAAAGGAGGAACCGCACACTCATGGACATGGTTAGATCAATGATGAGTCATGCAAGTCTTCCGTTGTCATTTTGGGGTTATGCCTTAGAAACAGTAGCATACATGCTTAACCGAGTTCCAACCAAGTCAGTAGATAAGACTCCTTATGAATTATGATTTGGGAAGAAACCAAACTCGTCTTATCTTAAGATATGGGGCTATGATGTTTATGTGAAGAATGAAAATTCTGATAAGCTTGCAGCAAGATCCACTAAGTGTTTATTTGTAGGTTATCTCAAGGAAACAAAGGGATACTATTTTTATCTCCCAAGTGAGCACGAAGTTATTGTTGCTAGATATGCTACTTTCTTGGAAAGAGAATTCATTTCTACAGAGAGTACTGGGAGTAGAGTAAGTCTTGAAGAAATTTCGGACACTACAAACAGGTTGGAAACTGAACATTTAGATAGGGAATCAGTACCACTAGTACAAGCGATTCCAGCTTCTGAAAATGTTCAAGGAACTCAAGATCAACGTAAGCCGGCAAGAGTACATCGAGAGCCAGACAGATACAGTTGGTTGGTGACCCAACATGGGGAAGTACTGCTCTTCGAGGATGATGAACCATCGACTTATGAGGAAGCAATCACTTCAAATGATTCCAAGAAATGGCAAAAAGGCATGAAATCAGAGATGGACTCCATGTATACCAACCAAGTTTGAGAGTTGGTTAATGCGCCAGTTGGGGTAAAACCCGTAGGGTGGAAGTGGATCTTCAAGAAGAAGATTGACATGGAAGGGAATACAAGTACCTATAAGCAAGGCTTGTGGCGAAGGGTTTCACTCAACGTCAAGAAATTGACTATGATGAAACATTGTCAAGAATCCAGAGGAACCTTGCGTTTATAAGAAGGTTAGTGGGAGCAAGATTTTGTTCCTAGTGTTGTATGTTGATGATATACTTCTGATAGACAATGATATCCCTAGCATAGAGTCTACCAAGACTTGGCTGGGAGAGTGTTTCTCTACGAAAGATCTTGGACATGGGAGAGTGTTTCTCTATGAAGCGACTTATGTTTTAGGTATTAGATTATACCAAGATAGACAAAATATGTTGTTGGATTTGAGTCAAAGTATTTATATTGACAAGGTGCTGAATAGATTCAGCATGCAAGATTCCAAGAGAGGATTTTTGTCAATGTCACATGGTGTACATCTTTCCAAGTATATGTGTCCGAAGGCAGAGGAGGAGAGAGGAAGGATGAGCAAGATACGTTATGCATCGGCTATAGGGTCCATTATGTATGACATGATTTGCACTCGACCCGATGTCTCATATGCTTTGAGCATGACAAGTAGATATTAGTCAGATCCTGGAGAAGGTCATTGGACTACAGTAAAGACTATCCTCAAGGATCTTAGAAGAACAAAGGATATGCTCTTAATTTATGGAGGAGATGAGGAGTTAGTTGTCAGAGGATATACTGACGCTAGTTTTCGGACAAATCGAGATGATATGAAATCGCAGCAGGGTTATGGTTTTTGCTTGAATGATGCAACTGTATGTTGGAGGAGTTCCAAGCAGGAGACAGTTGCAGATTCTACTACTGAGTCCAAGTACATTGCAGCTTCCGAGGTGGCAAAGGAAGCTTGAAGTAGTTCCAAGCATTGTTGACCCAATGACATTGTACTGTGACAACAATGCGGCCATATTGTAGGTCAAGGAGCCGAGGTTTCACCAACGATCCAAACACGTACTACGGAAATATCACATCCTCCGAGAGATTGTTCAGAGGGGTAACGTGTTGGTTAGTAGAGTTGATACAAGCGAGAATATCGTAGACCCACTCACAAAGGCCTTAACTCTGCAGAAACATGAGACCCATGTAAGGAGCTTAGGACTTCAAGTCCATAGTGCTTGGTAATAGTGCAAGTGGGAGATTGTTAGTATATACACTTATGTGCCAAGACACTTTCTTATATTTGTGGATAAATAATTAATAAAGGCAAGTATTTGTTATTGATTATTTTATTTTTTTGCACGTAAAATTGTTTAAGGTAAAGTCCCACAGATTCATGAATATATTAATCTGAAATAGTCCGTGATCGGATAGATGTTTAGAGGGGACATGGACATCTAGATCATCGCTGAGTAAAACTGAGGTCGAGATAGATCGAGAGATAGTATATCTAACTTATACTTAGGGGTACCCTCAGATTAGGGATACTGAATACGGCCCGTTTAAGAGAATACCACATATTGAACATCATTGGTCAATCCTCGTTATGGATGACTATAACTAATCTTTTGACTTGAGACCTTTATTTATTCCATGCGTAGAGTTTATGCGCTTTGACGTCATTAAAAGCGGTCTTTAATCGGATTGTGAGTAATACGATTGTTGGGTGTGTGACAAAGCGTAGAGAGGATAGTGTTGAGTCAAAATAGAATTCATCGCTCTTTTGGATTAGAGAGTTCACATTTAGGCCACTTGATAGAGATATTAGTGACTCTAAAATCCTCGGCCATGGGAGGAATATTTTACATTCAAATGAGTCTATTATGTGTTGGTAATCAAGTAAAATAATTAGTTTGTGATGATGTATTTTGTGCCGAACTAATTTGTATGTCGGTTAGATGAAGAGATTGAATTACACAGTAATCGGTTCAGAGTGGTTTCTGGTTCATGACCATTATTCTATCACGTTGGATGACTGAAAATTGTTGCTAGACGGTTACCTTAGTTTGCGTATGGAGTTACACTACCTCCGTGTAATTTGATCGCAAACCTAGAGGGTCGCACGCAATAGAACGTTATCACGAACAATATGTTAAGTTCTAATGGATACTGAAATGTGATCCAGTATCATAACTAATTGGATTATTAATTTATTTTGGATAAATGGAAGCTAATGGGTTCTAGAGTGGACTTATTAGACTGGTCGAGGTTGATTTTATTCAATGTGGGATTTTATTAAAAATAAAATAAATAAAGAAAAATAACATGGTTTTATTTTAATATTATATTCTCCAAGATTATAAAAGGAGATTTTGGCCCTATGATTAAAACGACGTTTAGTCTCTTAGAAATTAGCTTCCAAGAAAAGCAGATGTGTCTAAAGGGCAAGTACCAAAGGGACAAATTGTTCGTATGCGTGTGCGTGGAGACCGCTAGAAGAGTCACGCTTGAGGCTCTTGAAGACGGTCGTGATCTGGAGGTGATTTCTTCCTACCGGTACGCATATTCAGACTAAAGGTAAGGTATGCCCTACGAGTATTTTCTTGAGCAGATTTATACAAATCACAATTTTCTAGATGATTTTCTACACGGTTTCATTAAAATTTGCTTACGATATGTGCGTAGAAACCCATCAAATAGGACAGCGACTAACTCGACCAATATTGCTAATTCAATTGGCATCTAACTGTCAAGGCTAAAATTTTATGTCCGGGACTCCCGTGAGTTCCTACATAACACCGCATACATTTTTCAACTGTTTATACATGTTAAGTTGTTCGGACTTATTCATACAAATTGTTAGGATCAACAATGGAGTTTGCAAATGCGTGGAGCGAGTCCAACGGAGAATTAAACAACAATTCCATATACTAACAAAAATTTAACCGATTGCAGGAAATTTATTGCAGAAGAAAATCGTGGAATCAACGATCAGGTCGGTTTAGCGGATATCAAACCTGAACTTTCAGCCGCTTTCAAAGATCCACACAACTCTGCATTGGTTCATCCTCGGGATCGTGTTGAAAGCAGAAGCAGATCGTTGGAAGACCCGAGCACACTCCATCCACTCTAGTTAATTTCGGCAGCTCTGGTGAGGGAGGCCAGGGGGTTCCACCATAACTAGAGACTTTACCTTATCGAAGGAGACGATGGACGAGCGCAAGAGGTAGGAGGGAGCTGCGGGACGACTTTAGCTGGAGAAAAGTTTGTTGCAACTAATTTTGTTTCGGGTGCCGTTCCAAAAAATATTTCTTTTTATACGTGGCATGATAAAATGGTATTGGGGAAGCCAAAATGCAAAAAACATGATTCTTCTAGACGCCTCCTTTCAGCCGACTTACTTCAAATGATGCTCCCTTTCTCGGCCACTTTTAGTTGTCGGCATCCCGAGCTTGGTGTCCAACCCTCTCGAAGCAGCCCCCTCGGTGACCCTGGGTCCAACAGTGGACTACACCATCAACCAACGAAACCTTCAGCAAGTGGCAAACTCCCATGCTCATACCTCATCCTCGCATCGACGGCGTGCTCCAATGGTCCTGCCGACTCCTTGAAGCCCATGCCGGTCACGGCGGCCTACTCCTCTTCCGACGCCACATCTCACTCCGACTCTCAGCTCGAATTCGGCCGTGATATGTCTTTGCACCGGCCTCGGACCATACCCCTTGTGGCAGCCCCGACCTCCCTCCGGTTAGCCTGCTCCCTATAGCGGACGAGGGGTTCCATTCCTCAATTTCCAGCAAGCTCTGAATCAGCTTCAAGTAACTCAGATCCGAGACTGTGTAATCGTAACCCAAAATCCCACGGAGCCCATCCTCTGCGCGACTCATCACTTCAACCGAGGAGGTCTTCATCCGCCTTGGACGAACAAAGCGATTTAAGTAAACCTATTGCCACTTCTTTGCCTACCGTCTGAATTGGGTTTTCATTTTTGGATTTTTCCTTCGTCTGATTTGGGTGAGATTGTAGTTTGCTTCTGTAAATGTCCTGATTGCGATCAATACCTTTCTATTTGAGGTTCAGTCCAGCATATTCAATATTTGTCAAAGAATTCAACTTTTCATTAAATTGAATTTATAATTTGATTTCTTTCAATTGTCTTATTGCGACTTTAACTTTTATCCATTGTGAACTCATATTATTTGATCACCGATTAGTTACAGTCACGTTGGGGAGTGGGTTTACGATCAGGCTGTATGACTTTCTAATGCTTTACTGACATGATCACTTTCATTGTATTTTTGAAACACGTGGTATAATTCATCTATCAATTTTTCATGTTTCGAAAATCCTTCCAACGGTTTACTTCGTTGTTTTGATTTTATGCAGATATTTCGGGGTGTGCCTTGCGGACAATCTGTTCAACGTTTTCAAAACAAGAATCAACGATATTTTATATTCGAGGTTTTATTTAGATTCTCGAATATTAAGACCCTCTGAAAATGGCTTAGCATTCACCAATGTTCGGCATCAACTCCAGGTTTGCTATAAACCTAATATAGAACAACACCATGATGTATAAACGCTAACAGGGGCGTTCCATGGTAAAAATCTGCTCGTTGTTCATCCGGTTCTCTCTTGGATACAATTCATTCTAGAAATTGTTAAGGGCATTAATAAATCTATGTCGCTTGCGTTTTGGCCAAAATTAATTTTTAACGATAAATATTTTCAAAAAATGATTCACATAGACTTTTAAGCATTAATGAGCTCGAGACCATTTTTTTAAATAGTTTTTTTAATGTCAAATAGTTTATTTTCTAAAACCGAGCTCTAATAAATTCAGACATCGAAACCATACAATAAATGCCTCCATTTTCTCTGTAATGCATGCGATTTAGTAATCCCTAATTCTAGAACTTAAACGAAAACTTTTTCTAACCTGAACTTAAAATAGGTTAGTGGCGACTCCTATAATTTTTTCAAAATCCGAAGTCTTATCGCGGAAACAGGATCCACACGCGACAACATTGAACTCGTACTTTATTGTTTGAGGAACAATATACAAAAGGTTTTGTATTTATTGGATACATCAATAAATAACGTCAATTGGCTAACATCCATCAAGCTTCTAGATAAAAAACAATTTGACTGACTTATCAAAAAAAAACAATTTGACTTTATTAGGGACGAGTTGAGAATTTTTCATCCAGTCTAAGACCTTAACCTTTAAGCTAAGGCAGTGGGTTATTCTTAACACTACAAAAACTATGGGTAAGAGGTTGACCTTCTGTAACTTAGCTTGAAAAAATAACTCAACCGCCAACTATCTAAGATGAAATACTCATATTTCTCAACTTAGAATAGAATGTTACGTATAAAAGCTTGGTACAAAAGACTAGACTCGTGTCAATTTAATTAATAAGGACATTCATGTTTCTGAACTTAATCACGAAAACATGTAAAGAACTTTCAGCATAAAATGTTACTTTCTATTACTTAACGAGTTCTTATGATTATAATTTGATTTTGAAATCAATTATAAAAAATAAAGAAAATATTTATTTTTCTAAGTCTAATGGTTAGATCCAATCTAATCATAGATCCGTGAGGATCACAAAAATATTTTAGTTAGCCTATATTTATTTTCCTTACCTTCACCTCTCCTTCTCCTTAAAGTCCAATCCATTTTATTTCTTCTTACTTCGAATGTCCCTTTTCAGAAGCCCTAAATTTCTTTTTTTTTTTTGGCAAAATATACGATTATGGCCTCAGCTTTGAGCCAACTTTCTATTTTGTCATTAACTTAGTTTGTTATATAATTTTGTCACCAACTTTTGTTTTTATTTCGATTTTGGCCGATCATGAATTTTTTCTAGCGAAAGCCAAACAAGGCCTTAATATAGTCTAACATGTGTCCTATAATAGTGGAGTTTCGACATCTCATTCATTTGTCTCGTAATCCACTTTATCCGTAATATTCGCCTCCTAATAGAACATCATCCGACATTAATCGATTTTTCATATTTTTTGACAACATCAGCAACTATCGTTAACATCGGCTTCCAATTCACTTGATTTGTTCATCAAAATTTTATAATAAAAAAACAAATGAAAGGTTTCGATATTATTTCTTATTTTTTAAAATCTTTTTTCTTTTTAGTCGATAAATGAAAATTGTCTATTAAGGCCTTGTTTGGCTTTCGCTAGAAGAAATTCATGACTGGCCAAAATTAAAATAAAAACAAAAGTTGGTGACAAAATTATATAACAAACTAAGTTAAGGACAAAACAGAAAGTTGGCTCAAAGTTGAGGCCATAAATTGATATTTTGCCTTTTTTTTTCTCAATTTATCTCTCTCCAAGATTATTCAATGGTGCCTAAGGCCAAAAACCTCAAGAGGCTGTCGAAATTCGACGCCTCACCGTCTGCGAAGGCTAAGGCTTCAAAGCCGACCCCATGAATCATCCTGATGATGAGATTTATATATTACTTCTTCATTGGAATAAAAATGCACAAACAAGATAAACATATTCCTAGTAAAGCTTAACGAAACCTTTGTAAACATATTAACATGTTATTGGCATGCCAAAAATTAGTACATAATTCCGAATAATGGCATAATATTATTACTTACAATTATTTCATGCTTGAAGGCAAATTCTTTGTACTACAAGATCAAATATTTTACAACAATGTTAGAATTTTTTTTTAGTTTTATTATTTTGTTTTGTTTTAATAAAAATTCATGTAAGATTATAATCAATTATCAATTTATAAATCAGGTTGTGTTAAAGTATACGAGACGGTGCATGTTGCCCGTTAAGGTTTATGCGATCATTTGGTTGACTCGGTCACACCTTATATTAAGTGCCTGGGGGAATGACCTTACTTTTATTTATTTTAGAATGTATGAGTGCAACTTGTGAGTGGAGCTGAACGAAGTATGGAAAGAAAGGTAAATGAACTTCTTGAAAGGGGCGACGAGGATAGCGTGGGGATGGTTACCATCTCCCATCACTTGTCCCATCATCTAACCATGAAAAGATGGAATAGCCCAAAGGAAAATTGAATGCAAGGTAAGGACGCTCGCGATGCGAGTCAGGCGATGAGGCGTTGGTAGGTGGGCGGTGACCCAGGGTCAAAATTGATCGAAAAATGATTGTCATATAATTTAAAATAAATGATTCTAGTAGATTAAGAATGACATTAAAATATGTTTTGGATAATTATTTTCTTAAGACAGGGATAATCTTGGTCAAAATAGTGACGGCAAAATTATAAAGGGAACGGATATGAAATTGAGTGGGACGTGTAGGGGACGTTTATGGGACGAGTGTGGTACGAGCAAGACGCCCCGAAATCGTTCCCCCGTCCCTCAAAGGAGCAACAAAATGAAGAATGACGGGACCAGTTGAACTTGTTCCCGCCCTCGGAGTGACAAAGAAGAGAGGCCCGGTTGATTTTCAATCCCGCTCTCGGTAGGTATACATGATGAAGGGGACCGGTTAGCCTTGATCCTGCCCTCGGCGTTTGAGAGAATGAAGGGACATGTGGAGCGTGCTCCCTCCTTTGGTGCGTAGGTTTGGAGAGGTCCTGTTGATTTCGATCCCGATCTCGGTGCATGTAAATCTTCGATAGGTTTAGTTGACGATGATCTCACTCTCGCTCTGTAACTATTGTGGAGGGGACCGGTTGAGCTTAGTCCCTCCCTTTGTTCGTGAAAGGAGGGGGGGATCGGTGGCGTGTGCTCCCGCCCTTGATGCGAGATGCCCCCCCCCCCCCCAGGGGCAGGGGTGTAAAACTGGCATCTAGGTTCGATCTGGAATTAGATTGTTACGCTTAATGAACAACAGATAAAATATATGAATTCGATTCACGTGGTTATCATTTTACTATTCTTGTTTACGCAAATAAATACTTCTTGGATGTTGCAACCACGGCAATACATCTATAAATTAGCACATTCTTCTGGCTGCTAAAGCCAGAGGTCGTGCGAAAAATGTCTTCTTCTACTCCTAAGGGCCATGTTGTTGTGATGCCATTTCCATTTGGCGGTCATGCTTACCCTCTCTTCAACCTTATGCGCAAGTTAGCCTCATTTGCTCCGAGCGTTTGCTTCTCTTTCATCAATACCAGCGACTCTAATTCGTCCCTGTTCCACACCAGTTGTCACGCCTTGTCCTTGCTGCCGAATATCACTGATGCGAACCCCGTCGAACCTTGTCACGGAACCCAGCAACAATACAATGGAAAGAGAACCCGGATCGACAAGACAGAGATTTCGATAGATGAATATTGACCCCGTAGCTATAAGAGCTAGAAACCAATACTATAAGGAGCTTAAGAACTACAAGTAATCGACTTGCAACCCTTGAAGCATAAGTTCAATAAGAACAAAAAGGAGAAACTCTCTCACAATCTGGAAAATCCTCAGAAAAACTCTCTCCCCTCAAAGTCACCAAAACTATGCTTATAATGGCCATGCAATCTGAATGAAGGGGAAAGCCAAAGGTCCTTAGCATAGGAAATTGAATAAGAGAAATTTAAGGCCTTTAATGGTTGTTGGGCGTCCAAGTGCAGGTTTCGTGCCTCTTCGTCTTCAAGAAAAATGGGCTTCGACTTGGACGCTGACAACTTGGTCGACTTGGGCGCTGGCGACTTGGTCGACTTGGGCGCTGTCGACTTGGTCGACTTGGGCGCTGTCGACTTGGTCGACTTGGGCGCTGAGACCTTCATTTAGTGCCCCAAGTGTGTTGATGGGTTCCAACACTTGTAATGAGCATATTCAGCCCATCTTCAGCTTGTATCTCCTTCGACTTGCGGGTCTCCTTTTGAATATGCATCCATAAGTTCCGCAAAGCTTGCTCCATTCGTTTGGCACGTGCTCTGGTTATTGGTCCGGTTGAAATGTGCAATTCCTTATCGTGCTCCTTGTCCAATTCCGCATTGGAATCCATGTCTTCGGAAAGGTCTTCATCATTCCCCCCTTCTTCAAAAGGATTCGTCCTCGAATCTGCGTTCACATCAAAAGGAGAAAGATCAGAAACGTTAAACGTAGAACTTACATGATACTCACCTGGTAAATCAAGCTTGTAGGCGTTGTCATTAATCTTTTCTAGAACTTGGAATGGTCCATCTCCTCGTGAATGCAACTTGGATTTCCTTTGGTTGGGAAACCTCTCCTTCCTGAAATGAGCCCAAACTAGATCTCCCGGTTTAAAGGTGACATGCTTTCTTCTCCTATTAGCTTGGTCAGCCGCTTGCTCATTCTTATGTAGAATACGACTCCTTGCTTCTTCATGGATCTTCTTCACCAACTCTGCCTTATGTTTACCATCAAGACTAGTAATTTCATCACTAGGCAAGGGAGTTAAATCTAATGGGGTTAGCGGGTTAAAACCATATACAATCTCAAAAGGAGAAAACATAGTAGAGGAATGCACAACTCTATTATATGCAAACTCAACGAACGGAATGCACTCTTCCCAAGCTTTCAAATTCTTTTTAATAACAGCCCGCAACAAAGTTCCCAAGGTTCGATTCACAACCTCGGTTTGTCCATCAGTTTGGGGATGACAAGTAGTAGAAAACAACAGCTTTGTTCCCAATTTACCCCACAAAACTCGCCAAAAATGACTTAGGAACTTAACATCACGATCACTTACAATGGTTCTTGGAATGCCATGCAAGCGCACTATCTCCCTAAAGAACAAATCAGCCACATGTTTAGCATCGTCCGTCTTTTTGCAAGGAATAAAATGAGCCATCTTTGAAAAACGATCTACCACAACAAATATAGAATCTTTACCATTCCTAGTTCTAGGCAAACCCAAAACAAAATCCATTGAGACATCAGTCCAAGGATGACTAGGAACGGGCAAAGGCATGTAAAGTCCATGTGGTTGAATCTTAGACTTGGCTTTCTTACATTTGATGCATCTAAGACAGATTCTCATCACATCACGCTTCATATGAGGCCAAAAGAAATGCTCTCTCAAAACATCTAGTGTCTTAGTCACACCAAAATGCCCCATTAATCCTCCCCCATGTGCTTCCCTAACAAGCAACTCTCTCATGGAACCTTGGGGAATACACAGCTTATTCTCACGAAACAAATAACCCTCATGCCTATAAAACTTGCCAAATGATCCTTTTTCACATGCAGAAAATACTTCCTTAAAATCATGGTCGTGCAGGTATAACTCCTTGATATGTTCGAATCCCAAAAATTTAGCATCAAGAGTTGAGATAAGAGTATACCTGCGAGATAACGCATCAGCCACAATGTTCTCCTTACCCTTTTTGTATTGAATCACATAGGGAAACATCTCGATGAACTGGATCCAACGTGTGTGCCTTCGATTTAGCTTGCCTTGATCTTTCAAATGCTTGAGGGACTCATGGTCAGTGTGAATGACAAACTCCTGGGACCATAAGTAATGCTGCCATGTCTCCAAAGCCCTCACCAAGGCATAAAGCTCCTTATCGTATGTGGAATAGTTCAATGCAGCCCCGTTAAGCTTTTCACTAAAATAAGCGATCGGCCTCTTCTCTTGCATAAGGACTGATCCTATACCAATACCCGAAGCATCACATTCGATTTCAAAGGGTTTAGAAAAGTCAGGTAACATTAGTAAGGGAGCTGAACTTAGCTTTTCCTTTAAGGTCTTGAATGCTTTCTCTTGCTCCGTGCCCCATCGAAAACCAACTTCCTTCTTGATGATATCAGTTAATGGTGAAGCAATGGTGCTAAAGTCCCGGACAAATCTTCGATAGAATCCAGCAAGGCCATGGAAACTACGTACCTCAGAAATAGTAGTGGGTGTTGGCCACTCCCGGATTGCTCTCACCTTTTCTTCATCCACTTCCACACCCCTTGAGCTTACAACGAAACCAAGAAAGACAACACTTTCCAAGAAAAATTCACACTTCTTGAGGTTAGCATATAACTTCTCGTGTCTCAACGCTTCAAGCACACTTCTCAAATGATTAACATGATCATGTTCATTCTTGCTAAAAATCAGAATGTCATCAAAGTACACAACGACAAATTTTCCAATGTAAGCACGCAAGACATGATTCATGAGGCGCATAAATGTGCTGGGTGCATTAGTCAATCCAAATGGCATTACTAACCATTCATATAATCCGTGCTTGGTTTTAAATGCCGTCTTCCACTCATCTCCCTCTTTCATGCGAATTTGATGGTACCCACTCTTCAAATCAATCTTAGAAAATACTGTGGAACCATGCAATTCATCTAGCATATCGTCTAGTCGAGGTATAGGATAGCGATACTTTACCGTGATCTTATTAACAGCTCGACAATCTACGCACATCCTCCATGCGCCATCCTTCTTTGGAACTAACAATACCGGCAAAGAACACGGACTCATGCTCTCTCGAACATAGCCTTTGGATAGCAACTCATCAACCTGTTTCTGAAGTTCCTTGGCTTCTTGTGGACTACACCGATATGCTGGACGGTTTGGAATGGGTGCTCCCGGGATGAAATCAATTTGATGTTCAATTCCACGAATGGGTGGTAACTCCGCTGGCATCTCCTTCGGAAATACATCATCAAACTCCTGCAATAGAGAAACCACAACACTAGGCAAAGACGGATTAGAGTTAGTAGATAAGTAGGCCTCCTTGTATAACAACAATATCATTGGCCTTGGACCCTTGCAAACACTCTCAAGCTCTCCTTCTTTTGTGAAACAACTCTTTTTCTGCCTCTCCTTTCTTTCTATGGATGAACTCGCACATTTTCCTTTTTCATCACTCGGTTTCTTACTTTTCTCTCGACTTGCTTTTCTCTCATTTTCTCCCTCCTTTTCTTTTAGCACAGGTACACTCATACGTTCCTTTGAACTCGCAGCAATGGACTTCTTTATGCGAAGTTGCTCTTCGAACACTTGATGTGGTGGCAGCGGCGCAAGTGTGACACTTCGTCCATCCTTCTTGAAGCTATACCGATTCAGATAGCCATCATGTGTAGTTCTTCGATCAAATTGCCATGGCCTCCCGAGTAACAAGTGGCTGGCCTCCATGGGAACTACATCACATAAAACTTCATCATGGTACTTTCCAATAGAAAAAGAAATCATCACTTGTTTTGTCACCCTTAAATCTCCACTCTCATTCAACCATTGAAGTCTATATGGCCTTGGATGCTTTTGAGTGTTCAGACCAAGTTTCTCCACCATCAACTTGCTTGCCACATTCACACAGCTTCCTCCATCAATAATAAGTCCACATACCCAACTATTCACATGGCACCGAGTGTAAAAAATGTTCTCCCTTTGGAGTTCTCCGCCTTCCTTGGCTTGCACATGTAGAGATCGTAGAACAATAAGGGCATTACCCGTTACAGGATGCTCTACTTCGTCAGCATCTTCAAGCGATGGCATAGAGTCAGCGTCACTCTCATGTTCTTCCGCGCTTTCAATCTCCCCGTTGTCTAGCAGAATCATGGCCCTCTTGTTTGGGCATTGAGAAGCATAATGACCAGATCCCAAACATCGGAAGCACTTGATATCTCGATTCCTTTGAGTTTGGAAAGAAGAGTTACCCTTCTCCTTGGAATCAGTTGATGACTTGAACGTGGGCTTGTGTCCCTCGGACCTCTCTCCTTGTTTCGAACCAGCCCACTTCGATCCTGATCCTTCATGCTTGGAAGTCCACTTTGCATTCGAGTTAGAGGATTCAAATCGAGATGAGGATCTCCCCCCCCTCTTGAGCTGCCTCTCAACCTTCATTGCCATGTGCACCACTTCCTCAAGCTCTACATAATGCTGCAGCTCAACAACATTGGCAATTTCTCGATTAAGCCCACAAATAAAACGAGCCATAGTTGCTTCACGGTCCTCCTCCACGTTAGCACGAATCATGGCTATCTCCATCTCCTTGTGGTACTCTTCCACAGAGTTGGTTCCTTGTTTAAGACTCTGCAACTTCAAATGTAAATCTCGGTAGTAATGGGATGGTACAAACCTCCTCCGCATGACGGCTTTCATGTCTTCCCAATTGTTGATAGGTCGCTCCCTATTCCGTCGTCTAGTCACCATTAATTGATCCCACCATACAATGGCATAATCGGTGAAGGCAACAGCGGCAAGTTTCACCTTCTTCTCTTCGGAGTAGTTGTGACAATCGAAGACCAGATCAACTTTCCGTTCCCATTCTATGTACTTATCGGGATCGTTCTTTCCTTGGAATGGAGGTATGGTCAGCTTGATGGAGCCTAGATTACGATCGACCATGTCCCCCTCTGGGTGCCTCCTATGTGCACGCCGAGGCCTTTCAGCCCGTTCTCCGCGAGGTCTTCTTAGTGCAACATCAGAAAGTTCCACTTCATCTTCCTCATCATTGAATCCCTCTTCGTGATCATTATTGTTCATCCTTGGTCGCTGAATTGGATCTTGTCGCATCTGGTTGATTCTGGCATCGTGTGTGTCAAGACGATCATTAATTGCATTGAGCACCAAAGTAAATCGCTGAAATTGTTGTTGCATTGCCCGGATGAACCTATTCTGATCTACTCCTTCATTGTCTTGATTAGTCCCGGCGCTAGATTGATCAAGTCCGGTGATATCTGGTTGTGACATATTGAGATCTGCAATTGAATGTTAGAATAGAATAAAAAAAAACCTCACAAACTCTCCCTCGCGTGTTTACTCTCAAGTCGATTTCCGATAACTCTCGTGTTTCGCACAAATAATGGTCTCACAACTCTTGCACTCGTCGATTTCTCCACAAGGTTCTTGAAGAACTAAGCAATCAAATCACAAATCCTTGAGGAAATTACTTGTGTGCAGAAGCAACTTATAATATCAGTTATATGGATTGGCAAGAAAATGGATAGATCGACTCAGATTTGAACGCAAAAAGAAAAATTACCCAATATGCATTGCACTTGATAGCATCAGATTCTTCCTCTTCCTTTTTTTTTTTTTTTTTTTTTTTTTTTTTTCTTTTCAGAACTGAACACAAAGGATTACCAAAACAAAACCCAAGGATAGAATGGATAGTTGAAACCTCGAGTTGTAGCCTATGCTCTGATACCAACTGATGCGAACCCCGTCGAACCTTGTCACGGAACCCAGCAACAATACAATGGAAAGAGAACCCGGATCGACAAGACAGAGATTTCGATAGATGAATATTGACCCCGTAGCTATAAGAGCTAGAAACCAATACTATAAGGAGCTTAAGAACTACAAGTAATCGACTTGCAACCCTTGAAGCATAAGTTCAATAAGAACAAAAAGGAGAAACTCTCTCACAATCTGGAAAATCCTCAGAAAAACTCTCTCCCCTCAAAGTCACCAAAACTATGCTTATAATGGCCATGCAATCTGAATGAAGGGGAAAGCCAAAGGTCCTTAGCATAGGAAATTGAATAAGAGAAATTTAAGGCCTTTAATGGTTGTTGGGCGTCCAAGTGCAGGTTTCGTGCCTCTTCGTCTTCAAGAAAAATGGGCTTCGACTTGGACGCTGACGACTTGGTCGACTTGGGCGCTGGCGACTTGGTCGACTTGGGCGCTGTCGACTTGGTCGACTTGGGCGCTGTCGACTTGGTCGACTTGGGCGCTGAGACCTTCATTTAGTGCCCCAAGTGTGTTGATGGGTTCCAACACTTGTAATGAGCATATTCAGCCCATCTTCAGCTTGTATCTCCTTCGACTTGCGGGTCTCCTTTTGAATATGCATCCATAAGTTCCGCAAAGCTTGCTCCATTCGTTTGGCACGTGCTCTGGTTATTGGTCCGGTTGAAATGTGCAATTCCTTATCGTGCTCCTTGTCCAATTCCGCATTGGAATCCATGTCTTCGGAAAGGTCTTCATCAATCACGGTGAACGATGTGGGAGTCGGTAAATCCCCCAAGCATTTCCTTGAGTCCGTTACAAGCAATTACAAGAGCACCATTGGACTCACCGAGCAAGAGTCTGGCCTTAAGGTTGGTTGCCTGTTGACTGATGCGTTCATGCTGTTCGCGTGTGAGATTGCCGAAGCCATGAATATCAAGTGGGTCCCCTTCTGGGTTCTGGCGCCACACTCCTTATCAGGTTTTCTGTATGTGGACGTCATCTCCTCTTCCATGAGCATGACGACAAGCCGGGTAGATATCCGGTTAAGTGCTATTCCGGGATTATCTGAAATTTATCTTGAGGACTTAGACAAGAAGCATTTGCTGTGGCGTGAAGAGTCCCTCATGTCGGCCATGTTCTATTCGATACGCCATGTGCTGCCACGTGCTACCGTGCTGCTGCTAAATTCCTTTGAGGAAGTGAACCCTCGAGAGCTGGTCGAGGACTTGAAGTTAAAGTTTAAAGGTTTGCTCCACATCGGGTGCCAAACAGTGTCGTTTCAACCGCCCTCACCAGAAGTCGAGCCAGAGGATGAAAGCTGCTGCCTGTCCTGGCTAAACAATCAGGAACCCAAGACAGTGGCTTACATCTGCTTCGGTTCGATCGCCAACATATCCCCCGAAGAAATCCATGCAGTGGCAGCAGCACTAGAGGAGACGAGAACACCCTTCCTGTGGTCACTGAAAGAGGACTTCCACACTCATTTCCCGCCAGGATTCCAGGAAAGGACAGAACATCAAGGGAAGGTGGTGCCATGGGCACCGCAGAGCCTTGTGTTAGGCCACGCAGCGTGTGGGGTCTACGTGACGCATTGCGGGTATAACTCGGTGTTTGAAAGCATTGCCGGCCAGGTCCCGATGATATGCAGGCCCATCTGGGCAGACAACATGATGAATGGGAGGATGGTAGAGGAGCTGTGGGGAATAGGGGTGAAGGTGGATGGAGCGAAAGGGGTGATCACTGCGGAAGGGATGGAAAGGTGCCTGAGGATGGTGTTGGGAGGGGGAGAAGAAGGGAGGGTCATGAGGGAGAGGATCGCCGCGTTTAGGGAGAAGCTAGCTGCTACAGCTGCGGAGGAGGGGAGCGCCGGCAAGGATTTCAGGTCTCTGCTGGACATCATTACTTCATATGACTGACTAGTCCGAAACGTGTGATTTCTGTTCTACTACTTCTTGCTGGGGTGTTTGTTCATTCAATAAGAGAAACTTGCCAAATGAAGGTGGAGGGAGTTTGATGGGAACATGATCTCTCCTTGGGAACATGATCCACAACGACCAGATCAGCATTGATTGCGTCCGAATCCGATCCAGATCTCTCCTTGGGAACATGATCCACAACGACCAGATCAGCGTTGATTGCGTCCGAATCCGATCCAGATCTCTCCTTGGGAACATGATCCACAACGACAGCTGACTATTAATTCGCTTCAGGAATCTGGCCCACCTAGAAATCGTGGGCGAACAGTTGATAGCAGAGTAGAAGAATTAGGAGAACTGCTCCCTCAATGTATCATCGTGGGTCAACAGACTTCGAGTTCTTGAAAGCACTGCCTTAACCCAAATGTCTGATCACGTTCTCTCCGCTTCATCTTTGTCGGGTTGACGTCAAACTCGAATTGGGAGTAGAATCCTCTCGACTTCGAGAACCAAAGTGTGTCTTCTCAACTTCTTTTCCATTGATCCGTTAACTGTTAATTCCAATAAATTAAAGTTATATGTCATATTTACTTGCCTAATTAGTGTTAGACATCCCATATTTGTATGCACAGTTAGTTTGAATGTTATTTTCGTTTAGTAGTGACGCATGGGTACTTTGGGAGATCTCAGTACCATGGAAGGAAATAGTTGCCAAAAGTATTAAAAAGGAAAAGATATATTCTAGGAGAGGCACAAACTTGTACAGAATGATCAGCGTGGCCACACGAGGCGAGAAGATTTTCTGAAATATTTCTGGAAGATTTCCTAATCTTTCGAGATTTACACTAACCATATAAAGAGCTTCAAAGTGAATTTACAAGGGGGAGGGACAAATTTTCTTATCAAGGAGAGCAAGGGAGTTAGACTGTCGTTTAGGATGCTTTTCTTTTCTTTGATTTGTGTTCCGAAAACGATGCTTGGCTAAACTTTCTTTGCTAGGATTATGTTGAACCGAATTGTGTAGTTAAATTTCCGTAACTCGTTTTAGAACAAATTTATTCTTTGGATGTTTATTCATTTTGTTTGATCTTAATGCATGCAATTTATCTAATCAATGAATTATATTGATTTGTAATCCTAATTTAAACTCGGGAGATAAATTTTAGGAGGGAACAAGAACAGAATAGCCTTGGTTAATATCGCGGGAGCGAATTAGCTAGTAAGTAATAACGGGAGATATACTTCTAGGCAACCATTAAAGGATTGATTCTTAATGTGTTTCTTGCCTTCGTAATTCACTATAGGGATATAGATTTTATGGTGGTTTGGAATAGTCCTTTGTAAACTCGGGAGAGGCACTTAGGGACATGAGAATCCGGTTAGTAAACATAATTAGTATGCATTTGGGATAAACAAATGAAAGGATTTAACGAAACAAGGGGGGGATACGTGATCCTAGACTTTTCTGACTGATTGAATTCCGATTTTTTTTTGCTTTTCATTTTCTTTTCAAAGTTTGAAACTTATTTCTTTTATTGGCTGGCTACATAAGAATTGCAATTGTGTATGCTAAAAGGTTATATTCGCTATACTCGTGGGAACGATAACTCTACTCATCTCTATATTACTTGTTGCGATCCGTATACTTGCAGCGTGCGAATTTTACGATCAAGTTTTTTGGCACCATTGTCAGGGATAGATTTTAGAATCTTTTACTTACGACGAAAGCAATTTGTGTTGACCAAGTCGTTTAATTTTTCGTTCCGTCTTTCTCTTTCCTGTGTATGCGCTGGACGCGTAGCGAATATTTGTTTAAGTTCAATCCTGCAATTGAGAAAACATTTCAAGCACTTAGAACGAGTCAACGGAGTACGATGGCAGACATAAATAGAAAACAATGGCAATAACCACGAGATTCGAGAAGTTAATCCACCAGCTCTGAGAAGGACGATGCGGGACTTTGCTCAACTGACTCCCCATGAGCCCTCTACATTTCTTAGCCCAGCAATTTAGGCTCAGAATTTTGAGATCAAGCCGTCCATACTCCACATGATTGAGAACTCAAGTTTGGTGGCTTGACAAACAAAGACCCCCACTGGCACCTCCCTTGCTTTGAGGATTTATGCGACACGTTTAGATACAATGGAGGGTCAGCCGAGGCAGTCGGAATGAGATTGTTTCCGTTTTCATTACGGGACAAGGCTCGATCATGGTTTTATTCCTTGCCGAAAGATGCAGTCTGATCATGGGAGGATCTTTCGAAGCTATTCTTGGCCAAATACTTCCCACCGAGCCGAACTGTAGGGATCAGAAATGAGATTACAACCTTTCGTCGACATTCAACAGAGAATATGTATGAAGCTTGGGAGCATTTCAAAGAATTGTTACGTCTATATTCACATCATGAGATCTTGAAGTGGTTGCTTGTGCAAACCTTCTACGATGGCTTGGCAGATCAGCTTCAATCCACAGTGGATTCCGCTGCAGGAGGAACTTTGATGAATAAGGCACCTGAGGAATCCTTGAAGTTGTTTGAACAAATCGCAATAATGGACAGCGGAAAACATTAATAAGAGGAGTCGCCGGGCTGCATCAAATGGACACTGTGACATCCATAAATGCCCAGCTTGAGAAGCTCACTAGGGAAGTTGCTGCTCTTCGAACTACAAAACCGATATCTAATAGCATGTATTCTGATGTGCAGGTAGATGAGGACCAGGGAGAAGTGCCAAATATAAATTATGTAGGATCCAATCTACGGAACAACCCATATACCAACACCTACAACCCTGGATGGAGAAATCACCCAAACTCCTCATGGAGGAACAACGCAGGACCACAAGAACCAATTCAACCGAGTCTGAGCCAGCCTCCTGGTTTTATGACCACAAAACAGCCACCTACAGGTGAGAATAGGCCTAACGTTGATGAATTACTATCCTGGTTGCTTACCAGTTAAGAGGAAACCCGGAAACAATAAGAAGAGGTTCAAAAGCGTCAAGAGATGATCCTGAAGGTTCATGCCACGTCCATTAAACAACTAGAAGTGCTTATTGGACAGATTGCAAGTTCAATTACTAGTAGACCACATGGAAATCTACAGTGCAACACCGAGGTAAATTCGAAAAGAGAGCATTGCAACGGTGTCACCCTGGTCATGACTTCGAAGAAGCCTTAGAGAAGATGGGGGTGGAGAATGAACAAGCCAGAGAGAAACACCGCAAGCAGAAAACAAGCGAAGAAGGAGGCGAGACAAATGACAAGGAGCCGAACGATGTCGCAACCACAAAGGTACATACCTCAACACCCCCATTTATACCCAAAATTCCTTTTCCGCAAAGGCTTAAAAAAGATACTCACGAGCAACAATTCAGAAAGTTTCTAGAGGTTTTAAGCAGTTGCATATTGATATTCCCTTTGCGGAAGCTTTGAAGCAAATGCCCAAATATGCCAAGTTGGAAAGGAAGTTGATTCCAAATTATATAAAAGCATGATAGGGTCATTACTTTATCTTACTGATTCTAGACCTGATATTATGTTTAATATATGCTTATGCGTTAGATATCGGTCTGCTCCAAAAGAGTCACACCTAGTTGCAGTTAAGAGGATCTTTAGATATCTCACATGAACTGTTAGTTTAGGTCTATGGTATCCCAGAGGATCATTGCTGGATCCTGTAGGATATTCAGACGCGGACTATGTTGTATGTAATAATGATAGAAAAAGTATATTTGGCACTTGTCAACTACTAGGAAATATGTTAATTTTTTTGTTCTCTAAAATGCAGACATCAGTCGCTTTATCCATAGCTGAGGCCGAATATAGCAGCCAGTTATTGTGCTCAGTTACTCTGGATGCGACAACAACTTGAAGTTATGGTCTTCAATTCAATAATATTCCAATAATGTGTGATAACACTAGTGCAATAAATCTATCTCGAAAACCTGTCTACCACTCGAGATCTAAGCATATCGAATTGAGACATCATTTCTTGCATGATAACGTATAAAGTTGGAGAATTGATATTCAGTATGTATATATTGAGCAACAACTTGCTGATATTCTAACTGAACCACTTGACAAGGAAATGTTTGAATATTTGCAAAATGAATTAGGAATACGTAATCCTAATCTTTGAAATGATGATATTGTCATATAATTATTTAGGAAATCTTTGATAGAAAAATAAAAAATTCCCAAAATTAAGGTTGAGATCTTCTTACCTTATTAAGGTGCCCTTTCCTTCTTTTTCTATAAAATATTTTATAAAAAGAAATAAACATACGGTTTCCTTCTTCTCAAATCCCTAAATATCCATTTCTCTCCTCTTCGAACTCCAACTTTCTCATTCTCTTCTCTTCTTCTCTTCAACCTCGCCATGGCACCAAAGTCTGAGCAATCGACGAAGGGCAAGGGAACTCCCAAGAGACGGTCACAATCTGTGGCTGCTTCTATCCAGCAACTTCCCGTTGGGGAGAATCCTCCTCTTACTGAGGGGGAGAAATCTGTGCTGCATGTTGCTGCTCCGATGGTTCATGAGGCCAAAGGGAAGACTGCTGCTACTCTTGTCAAGGAGGTTGAGACATCACCCATGGAACTGATGCCGTTAAGGATGTTGCGGGAAATCCCTTGTTGATGAGGGAGAAACTGCTGCTCAGGAGGCGGTTACCAAGGCAACTCCTGTTTCTTCTAAGTCTCTTGAGAAAGGAGACACTTCCCTCGGTGTTGCATCACGTACCAGGATGAAGCGTACAGGGATGAAGCGATCTCAGGCAAGTATAAAGGATGGTATGCACTCTAGCTCTCTAAGGCATGAGAAACTGGAAACTGCAGATTTCTCTGTATTTTTTCCTAAGGTTGATCAAAATGTCCTTCGTTGTCATGAAAGAGAAGAATCGGTGAGCCTGAGACTATTGCTTACTAAGTAGTGCAGTGCCATTTTGTAAAAGAAGCTACAACCGAAATTAAAGGACCCACGTAAGTTCACTATCCGTTGCCGCATTGGAACTCAATTTTCATGTTACGCCCTCTATGATTTAAGTGCAAGCATCAATTTGATGTCATTTTCCGTCTTTGAGAAGTTGAACATTAAGGAAAGATATGGGAGATCTCAACAGCATGGAAGGAAATAGTTGCCAAGAGTATTAAAAAGGAAAAAGATATTCTACGAGAGGCACACACTTGCACAGAATAATTAGTGTGGCCACACGAGGCGAGAAGATTTTCTGAAATATTTCTGGAAGATTTCCTATTCTTTCGAGATTTGCCCTAACTATATAAAGAGCTTCAAAGTGAATTTAGAAGGGAGAGGGACAAATTTTATCATCAAGGAGAGCAAGGGAGTTAGACTATCGTTTAGGATGCTTTTCTTTTCTTTGATTTGTGTTCCGAAAACGATGCTTGGCTAAACTTTCTTTGCTTTGATTATGTTGAATTGAATTGTGCAGTTGAATTTTCGGAACTCGTTTTAGAACAAATTCGAGCTTTGGATGTTTATTTATTTCGTTTGTTCTTAATGCATGCAATTTATGTGATCAATGAATTGTATTGATTTGTTATCCTAATTTAAACTCAGGAGAGAGAATTTTAGGAGGGAACAAGAACGAAATAACCTTGGTTAATATCGCGGGAGCGAATTGGCTAGTAAGTAGTAACGGGAGATATACTTCTAGGAAACCATTAATGGATTGATTCTTAATGCGTTTCTTGCCTTTGTAATGCACTATAGGGATATAGGTTTTGTGGCGGTTTGGAATAGTTTTTTGTAAACTCGGGAGGGGCACTTAGGAACATGAGAATTTGGTTAGTAAACAAAATTAGTATGAATTCGGGATAAGCGAGTGAAGGGATTTAATGAAACAAGGAGGGGATACGTGATCCTAGGCTTTTAAGACTGATTGAATTCTGATTTCTTTGCTTTGATTTTTGCTTTTCGTTTACTTTTCAAAGTTTTAAACTAATTTCTTTTTGTGGCTTGCCTACATAAGAATTACAATTGTGTATGCTACAAGGTTTTGTTTGCTATCCTCGTGGGAACGATAACTCTACTCATCTCTGTTAACTTGTTAAAAATATATAATCTCATCCCTCTAATTGCACTATATTGGGCTAAATCCTAGAGGTATATGATTATATATGAGTATATTACTTAGATTGGGGTAATGGTTGGACAGAAATTGGACAGAATGTTTGATGCAGTTGTACTAGATTTTCGTACAGCTGCATGTACGGACGCGAGGAAATATTTTATTTCCTAGATTCTCTCTACCTTCCAGATTTTGAAGATTTCCTAGGGTTGCAACCCCAAGAGACATAAAAGGACGACTTGCTTGAGGGAGAGGGGTGTGCCGGGAACGATCACGCCGAGCCGCACACAAAGACATTCGACAAAGCTTCGAGCGATGTTTAGGATGTTTTCTGTTTCTTTAGTTTTGTGTTGATTATTTTAAAAATGAACTAATTTTGATTTCTAGGAATATGATGAACTCGGTTGTGGAGTTACATTCTTAGATAATTCCTTTGAACTATCTCGTTTTGTGTTTCGTTTATTTACCTCACTTGTTCTTAATGCTTGTTTGCGTGTGGCCGACGTTCGTATAGATCGCTTGTGCTTGAGTGAGCTTAAGAGAGGATATTAAAAGAAGAAGTAGTGGTGAAAGTAGCCCGGTTTGTGTTGTGAGAGCGAGCGGACTTAAGGTGATATAGAGATATTCACCGAAGGCAACCAAGGAAAATCGGGACTTAACGCATGTTATTAATCGTGAGCCGACTTCGAGAGGACTTCGAGAGGAGCACGATAACTATGGATTTCGGTCATTAAACGAATACGGAATTGAGATAGGAAGCGGGGAGACACGGGATAGTAACGAAACAATTGAGGAATTTATAGTCCTAAGTTTTTTTTTGTTTATTTCACTTGCCTTTACTTTATTTACTTGCTTTCGTTTTTAGTTTTAGTTACAATTCTCATTACTTTCGAATTGACTTTGAAATCGTTGGCACCGGACAATAGAAGGGATTTCCTACACTGTCTCCTCGTAGGATCGACATTTTACTTACTCTATATTACTTGACTCGACCCGTGCACTTGCGGATTGAACGAACAATCTTTATATTACTTGTTGCGATCCGTATACTTGCAGCGAATTTTGCGATCATTAACCGCTTCACAGGAACATGTAATAATGTCAAGGGGAAAACCGTTTCGCAACGTGCCATCGTGGGGTCGTGCAGCGTCTTTGTCTCGAATGGGCATTTATCTCCTCAACCTAAGGTTCTCGGATAGGTTCTTGTCTCTTCAACCTGATTCTCTCAAATGGACTTCTGTCTCCTCGGCCTGGCATTCTCAAATGCACTCCCCTTCGTTTCACATTCTTTGATGTGACAACCTTTTCAGGCCCATTGCTTAGGCCCAAGATTCTATGGGTAAACATTTTGCTTTCCTTAAACTGCCTCATCATGTTCAACACGCTTCGGTTTTTCATATGTGTGACACTTAAGAAATCGCCAAATCTCCTATTTCTTGCCTAAATCTTGAAAAGTTTGCCTCTTCTTGTTGTCAATCATCCTAAAACCTTCTCTCTTATCATCCTAACTGGTCTCGACTTACTTTTCAATTCGAGACATGATTTTGAATTCTTCTCACTCAGAGTCTCTTCTCTCATTTTCTTATTTTTAGAAAATGCTTGCTTCACGAATGTTTCACACACCTTCGACCTAAAATGGAGCATTTAGGCTTTTATTAGTTGGTTGACATCTTTGCTACCGATAAGAAACGCAATGTTCGAGTTTGCACAGTACTCTTAGCTTTTTGGAATAAGATTGTCAACTTTTTCTATTTCCCTAAAGGGCCAATGACATTTACTCTCGAGGATGTAGAATTTCTTACTTGTTGCCATCCTCATGGACTCCCCTTATGACTTCACGATGAGCCGGAAGACTTCGAATACAAAGACACCGGCTTCTCAAAGACTTTGAAGAAGCATATGGAAATGCTGAAAGAGGGAAACAACTATGGAGCCAAACAAGAACTCGATTTCTGTATGGAATGGCAGTCGAAGTGTATCTTTTGTTGTAGAGGCAAAAGGCCGGCACAATACATGAAGGCTTTAGCCAACTTCCTAGTCAAAGCTTCGGAAGCAGTTGCCATTGGAGTTTTTCTGCTATGCCTTTTAAATCAGACTCTCAATTATGCTAGGCGATTTGACAAAGTACTATACCCAACAAAGCCAGAAGGTCCAATTCGGCTATTGTACTTGTGGTCTCACGTCTGGACTCCCTCCTTGGCACCTTATGAAGTAGAGACTCATGATCCCCCCGTTTCTTGTTATGGAGATCAAATCATCTCGACTTGATCCGATCCTAAAAACTAGGTCCCAGAGAGTGTCACTGGGATGATCAAGCACACCCTTAACATGGGTCGAGCGCAAAACAGAGTCTAGAGGCCATTTCCTTATGATCTTCCTTTCCAAAAGTGATGTCAAGATGCTTACTTTTGCGGGAGGATCCCGTTTCCGGTTCCATCTAAAATGGATATCCTCCCTTGACGATAGGGATTCGGATTTTGAAAACGTGAAGGAGTCGCCACTAGCCTATTTTAACTTCAGGAGTACTAAATCACATGCATTACAAAGAAAAAGGAGGCATTTATCGTGTATTTTCGATGTCCAAATTTATTTGATCTCGGTTTTAGAAAAGAAATTGTTTGACAATAAAAAAATGATCTCGAGCTCAATAATGCTTAAAATGTCTACGTTAGTCATTTTTAAGAAAATATTTTTTAAAAATTAATTTCGGGCAAAAACACAAGTAGCATAGATTGAATAACGCCCTTAACAGTTTCTAAGCCAAAATAAATTCAAGGGAGTACCGGGTATAGGACGAACGAGATTGATACCATTTCTCGGTTCCCTTAGAATGCACCCGTTAGTGTTGTACCTTATGATGCTGTTTTGTAAGTTGGTTTACAACGAACCTGGCTTGCCGTTGATGTCAAACGTTGATGAGTGCGAAGCCGTCTTCGGAGGACATCTTTGGAGGGCCTTGATTCAAGAATCCGAAATAAACCCTCAAAAATAGAATACCGTTTCTTCTTGTCTTAAAAGCATTGAACGGGATGCGTGCCTTGGTTGTCCGTAAGGCACGTCCCCTGAATACTTGCTCAAGAAATCAATACTACAGAGCAAACTGTTTTTCCATGGCTGGAGCTGAGGAAAACTTGGAGATGCATCCTGAGTTGTGAGAAGATGCTGGCTGAGTGGAATCGTAGGGTGAACATAGAAGATCAACTCCGGGTTGGACTAGCGAGCTTGATTGTTGCTGCAGCTAAGAAAAATGTTGCCGCAGCCAGGTTAAAGTCAGGTGGGATGCCAGGAGGGTGCGGATCTGGAACTCGAGGGCACCGCTACGACTTGGGCGTACGATGCGTCTGGTGTAAAGTCCTCTCTTCCCGAGGAAAATGACTTGGCGAATTGCTACCGCTGGTGGAGAGGTGTTAAATCGGATATACCGGGAAGAGAGGCTGGGGGCAGAGCGTGAAACGTGTCTAGGAGTGAAGTCGCGGGTCACACTAGTAGAGCCGGGATCACCAAGAATGGTGAGACTAGTGTTCAGAGGCCTGGCATGTTCAGGTCGTGGGTTGAACGGAAATCACTGGTTTTATGTAGGGATGTCGAGTAGCGCGCTTGAGGAATCAACAGTGGGCATCTAGTTTAAGGACCGTGGGTGAGGCGTTTGACAATGGCACGCTGGCTGTAATAATAAACCAAGAAATTAAAAGTAGACAAAACTGTTCTAAAAATTTCAAAATGAGGTCATGGGAAAGACATTACCCGGAATTAATAGCATTGAGGATTGTGGATAGAAGACGGTGCTTGGTATTGGGATGGACTGAGGATGTCCTGGAAGCTTGTCTGGCATGCGATGGCTACAGGGACAGTCGACATTGTTCAAGTGGACTTCGGAATTGTTGCCAGGAGGTTGGGGTCGAAGACGCAGGATATCAGGTGAGGAGGATAGCCATCAAGATGGAGGGACAGACAGGGGTCACGACGAAGAATAATCTGAAGTTACTGCCGCGTCAAAGGAAGCTCGACGGGCTGAGATATAACCTGATGCAATTTCTACCAAAAAACAGAAAAGGAGTGCTACCTTGGGTGATGATTTTCTTTGGAAACTATTTCTCTTGGAGTCTCATTCTCAAGGTCGTCTTTTCTCTGAGTGTGTTTTGTGCTTCCCCGGGTCTAGCTATTTATAGGGAGCAGATAGTGACTTTATTATTATTTTTATTAGACTTTTTAATGATTCTTCCTGATTTTGTGGGATTTTTTAGGATTTTATGTATTTTTGCAGATTTTTCAAGGTTTTGTGCATTTTTGACGATTTTTTCATGATTTTGTGTATCTTTGTAAATTTTATTATATTCTAAAAGAATTGGAGTATGACAATTGCCCCTATTTGTGAGAATGTTTGGTAAATTGTTCGAGCAAAGAATTAAAAATAACCCAATTTTTTGGAAAAGGATTGCTAAGCCGTCGCGTTTGTTAATAAACGCTTGGCCAAGATAGGAGTAGTGTCACGTTTATTGATTAGTGCTTAACCAAAAATGGCATCGAATTTGTTAGAAAATGCATAACCAAGAGCTGGTAAAAAGAGGTGTAGTGTTTGTACGAACGCTTAACCAAAAAGAATTGAAAATAGTGTCGCGTTTGTGCGAAAGCTTAACAAAAAAAAATTGAAAATGGTGTCGTGTTTGTACGAGCGCTTAACCAAGAGGGTGAAAAAGGACGTTGCGCTCGTACGAACGCTTAATCAGAAGGTAATTGGAAATGGTGTCGCGTTTGCACGAATGCTCAACCAGGAAGATTGGAAATGGTGTTGCGTTTGTACAAACGCTCAACCAAGAAGATTGAAAATGGTATCGCCTTTGTGCGATCGCACAACCAAGAGGATTAAAAATGGTATTGTGTTTGTACGAACGCTCAACCGGATGATTGAAAATGGTGTCGCGTTTGTACGAATGCTCAACCGGATGATTGAAAATGGTGTCGAGTTTGTCGAACGCTCAACCAAGAGAATTGAAATAGGTTTCGCGTTGGTACGAACGCTCCACCATGATGATTGAAAATGGTTTCGCGTTTGTACGAACACTCAACCAGAATGATTGGTGGTATTACATTTGTACAAACACTTAACCGAATTGAAAGTGGTATCACGTTTGTACGAACGCTTAACTAGGAGAAAGGTGATATCGCGTTTGTACAAACGCTTAACGAGGAGGAAGGTGGTAGCGAGTTTGAACAAACGGTTAACCGATTTGGAGATGACTTTGCGTTTGTCAGTAAACGCTCAGTCAAGTGGCGTCGTGTTTGTTAATAAACGCTTAGCCAGATGAAAAATAATATCACGTTTGTTAGTAAACGCATAACCATTTGAATTGAGAAATGGATAACTCGAATTGGAAATGCCGTCAGACCATAAAAGTGCTTAGCAGTTGTGAAGAGGAACATACCCTAGCACGGGGACCTGGATCTTGAAATCACAGGATCGACTTGAGATTGTTTGCGTCTCCCATGTGCATTTCTTGCCAAAGCTTTTGGCTGTGAATTATATGAATGCAAGATGCACAGAACTTTCGTTTCTCGAAAATAGAAACACTTGTGCGATAGAGGGTAAAGAAAAGTCTTCCTTATGTCAAGGCTCACTCAAATATTCTTCAATGCTATCGGAGTGGGAATTTCTATTCTTTTCAAATGAATGCTCAAGTGCTACTCGAAAGAGAATTTGATTTTGGTTGTAATGTAAGCTTTGTGTATGACCATGTTTTATTGAAGGCTCAATCTTTAAGAAAGAAGACAAGTCAAAGAATTCCGTCAAATAAGACTCAAAATGCAAGGGCGTCAGCTTTAAGCGTTGTTTTCCCAATGTGGACTTGCTCATCAACACAGTACTCGAGGGTATGGGCATGACGGCATATGAGGTAAGAATGTGTTGAGAAAGGTGTTGAAGAATGATTTTTCTTTGTCTTTTTTCTCTATAAGAAATGAAGCTTTCGAACTTGAAGTGACTTGCCCGAGTCAAGATCTTTTGTTTTATTAGGTCAACTTTTGTCCCCTTTTTTCTAACACTTTGCTTTTGTGACCGTCACGTTTCGACCCGTATGTCTAATTTTGCTTTTTTTCTTTTGATCTAGGCTAATAACTCTCTTCTTTTTTTTTGCACCTGTCTCACTTTTTTTCGAATATTCAACATATTCAGTTCTCTAGAATTGTTTAGAATGTACTGAAATGGTTGAAAGATGGTAGGAGTATTGTGTTGACTTGCAAGATCCATTAGGGATGTACTTCACACTCAAACTTGAGGAAGTGGCACATCTACATCTGAGTCCTATTCGGAAGTCAAGACTACATGAACTCCTTTTACCTCGATGTGAGACGACTCTTTGACTTGAAAGGGTCATTATGTTTTGAAAAATCTCCTCTTTGGCTAGGCATGGCTAGCAATGGTAAAGTATTTGGGGATCAGAATAAAATGATCGATGTCATCCCAGCTAGAGCATTTTCCGTCAAAGAGATTTCCATCCCACTCCAATGCTATCGTGTCTAAATTCCTCAGACGTGTGTGCACTCAATTCTCGAAAGGGTATATGTCTAGGGACAGGCTTGCCTTTCTATCTCTAGCACACAAGTGTTGCACTAGGGAAAGTGTTTCAAATTTTGAAGATGCATGAGAATATGAACACGTAAGCATGACAACTTTACCGATGACGTTCGCTTCGACATTAAGGCCCTGTAGGGAAATAGATGATGTATACTCATGTTCAATGGGAGAAAATTTTAACTTGGAACGATACTTTTCTTTGCCTGTTACCTAACGACGCTCGTTCGTTACCCAATTAAAGCATATGCGAAGGAAAGTAGCATTGATTAGTCTCAAATTTCATATGTTTTGAATTAGAACGATATTTTCCTTTATCGGTTACCTAACAACGCTCGATTGTTGCGCCAGTTAAAACGTCGGTCATCTAACGACGTTTGATCGTTGCCCCAGTTGAAGCACCATTTATTTAGCATGGCTTGTGAACCTCGTAAGTTGAGTACTTTTTGTTGGTCTTTTTCTTAGTTTGATGATCCTGCAATGTTTGCTTCGACTTGATGACCTAACGACGCTCATTGGGGCTCCAGTTAAAGAAACTGCGCCAAAAGATAGTTGTGATTAGTATTAGTTTCTGTTGACAAGATTTTGATGATGAGTCAAACAGCAGGTTTGATCTGCTATGACTTTACAGAAGCTGAAACCTCCTGTAACGAAGATACGCTTCGTAAGAGAGGAAAAATATCACGAAAATATTTTCTTCACCCTCCAAGGATCATTTCAGATCAAGAGACGTGATTAGAGAATATTTCCATAAATAGATATTTCAATAATAAATTATTTGTTAATTAATTATTGATTATCTTAATTAAATTATTAATTCAAAAAGAGAATATTCTTAAGAATATTATTTGGATTAATATTTCGTCCAGATATAATGTTTTACTTGTCTGGAACGAATCAATTATTTTTGGGAATAAATCGTTGATTATTTCCTTATATAGAAGGTCAAGTTGCTGTTACTGGCCGAGCCTTCTGTAATGCATTATCTGGGGATTTAATTGTCAAAATAAGATAAAATTAAATCTGGAGGTTCCAACCAGATATTTGCACGACCCCATCATCATATTTCTCAAGTTGGAAATAAAATATTCTTTCTTTCCAACTATAGAAGGTTGCTGACCGATTTAGGCTCTAACCTTCTGTAAGATGAGATCTCGTGATTGGATGATTCGATTGATCTGAAATCAATCGAATATTGTCCCTAAATGATTTTTACACGTTGGGGATGACTCTGGTCATTTTACGTATTTGGCAAAATAAGTTTCCTTCTTTACAGGAGGACGGAACCTCTATATAAAAGAAAAACCTAAAAACATTTAAAAAGAAAAAGATTCTGATCAGAGGTAAGTCTTGGCATTTGGCAACGTTAGTGGTGTTTAACGTGTGTGCGAGTGTGTAGGACGGATTCTCCAGGCGAGAGTTCTCGCAGGAGGTAACTACAGCGGGTTGAGCGTGGGTGAAGCCGCTCCGGTGACTTCGTTGCGTACGGATCTGAGGGACTTGACCGGAACTTTGTCCGTGACGTCGGACTGCGTGCATCAGGGCCTGGGGAAGGGTTCGTTGGTGGCGAGTAGGCGTACAAAGTTGGTCGGAGAGAAGGAGTCCGTAGCAGGGGTTCAGTGGTGAGGGACCTCCAACCTTCTGTAGTTGGTTATTTTGTTATCTGTGCGTTTGCAGCAGGTGTGCTTTGGTGAAGCAACTCCGTAGGCGTCGTTGGCTGCAAAACCGAAGGACTTGGCCAAGAGTGCTGTCAGTAAAGCCGGGTGGGCGTACAGCAGGTCGAAGAGAAGGTTGTTGCAGCAGGCGTAAGTGGTGAGGGACTGGAACCTACTGTAGTCGTGTTATCTTTATTTGTTTTGCAGATTAAACCAAAAACACAAAAAGAGAAGCATATCAGAGGCGTCCAAACACTTGGAGAAAGCGTCATCAGATCTGTTCGCTGATCCACAGAAGGAATAGCCCGCTACAAAGTCACAGAAGGCTGAAGCTTCCAACCAACGTTCTGTGCTTGCTCAAGTCTGGTTGATTTCCTTGTGATTCGACCTAGACACATCCTAAACACAGCAAGAGTGTTTCTTGCATTGGTAAAGCTAGTCTTACCATCCCGTGGTCAAAGAAATTGTTTTCTTACACCACAGAAGGTTTTACCTTCTACACTGTAATATCTATACGAGTTATTAGTGAAAAGTGACCGAAAGTGGACGTAGGTGATTTCACCGAACCACTATAAAATCCTTTGTGTTCTACGACTCATTTCGAAGTCAATTTCACACGTTCCGTAATTACAGAAGCTTGAAGGCTCTGTAAATTACAGTAAGTTACTTCCGCTGTGAGGGTTGTGAAAAAGCGTTTAAGAATTCCTTAATTGGACTTAACACTAATTCACCCCCCCTCTTAGTGTAATCTTTGGGCCAACAGTTTCATGTATTTTAAATTGGGACGATACTTTCTTTTACCGGTTACCTACAACGTTTGATCATTGCCCCGATTAGAGCATCTTTTGTGTAGCGTCAAAATTTTCGCTTATGACCGTTATAACCATTTAGTGACTCAGCTTTTGTAGACAAAGCAGCCTGTAAGATATAATATTTCAAAAGTGTCATAAAAATGACTGAAAAGGAAGAAGAAGAAGAAACGAGAGGCGTTAGGCATCGGTGAGCTTGGAACAGCTGTGAATTGCCCCAGAGAATGCTCATTTTCGTCATAGGCCTAACGTTGTTCCCTCCACACTTCAACAAGATAACTCCTAATATACCGTGTTATCACATATTTGGACTACCTTGCTAGTCCACGATAAGAATGTAGCAAGGTGACTCGACCTACGCAAAGTCGCGTTCGTGTGTCCGCAAGTCGAATACAATAAACTCGACACAATTCAAATTACAAAAAAAGCAAAAATTCAAAGTCAATGTGAGGGAAAAGTCGGAACAGTTCGCCCTTCAACTGGTGTAGTGGTTACTCTGACTAAGTAGCAGGACAAAGGGGTGGAAGCTCTGCCCAGAAATCATTTGCTATCACAATTTGGAGGGTTTATTGGGGTCTCGAAAACTATTATCTTGTTGTTGAGCAACGACTATATTTTGAATTGCAGCGCGACACAGTTCCTCATGTCATGACCAATGCCACTTGAATGATAGTGACAGACTGCATTTGGCTTGTAGCCACGAGAGGACGGGTTGACCTATGCTGGGGGAATGGGAGTGATGTAACCCATTTCATGCAAGCGGTGATACATGACAACCAAAGGATCAGAAATTAGAGTTAGATCTACAATTCTCCTGTATGATTTAACTGTCTGATTAACATTGCGCTCTGCTTTAGGAATCTGGCTCTGCTCCTGTAAGGTTGTGGGTCTTCTATCTGAATTTGGGTTTGGACGAGTAGTTGACGGTCGATATACCTTTGGACTTGAATTTGCAGATGCATATGCTTTGGTATTCTGCTCTATATTTGCGGACATCTCACCCCTTCCTTTTCCGCGTGACATTGGCTTAACATTTGAGCTAACAGAAATGAGATCGTCCCTTATAGCATCGTCCAACTGTTCTGCGGTTAGTACAGCTTGACTGAATGAAGAGCAACGTTGTGCGAACATGTATTGATAGAAGTCCTTCGGGAGGAGGCGAAGAAACTCATCCACAAGTTTTCTCTCTTTTAGTGGAAGCTGTATTTTAAGGCCTTCTCACGTACTCGACGAGCGAAATCCTTTATAGACTCGTTGCGATGTTTCTCAAGGTTACGTAGATCCGATATAGTGGGTGCCATCTCAATATTGAAGCTGTAATGATTTAGAAAGTCTTGTGCCAGTTCGTTGAATGATAGGTACTTCGAGGTGTCCAAAGACAAATAACTGTGTAGTGCAGAACCGGTGAGGCTTTCCTGAAAGAGAGCTACTTGGAGCAAGTCATCCTTGGGATAAATGGACTTTTTGTGAAGAAAATGTTTCAGGTGCATTTTTGGACAACTAATCCACTTGAATTTTTCGAAGTCTGGAAGCTTGAACTTGTGAGGTATTGAAATCTGCAGAAGTTGGATGTCATAGTCCTCACCATGGTAGATATTATGCCTCTGGACCGCATTCAGCCTTTCGTCGAGGCGGGTAAGGCGTTTTTGTTCGCCCTCTTGTAAAGATGCAATTCTAGATTCAACCTTAGCTTCAAAGTCCATTACTTCCTCAGGCCAGGTAAATAATTCCTTGAGAATGGCCGCGTTTCGCCTCGTTGGTGTTGGAGAATGGTCTTGGCAGCACGAACATCCGGCGACTTGGCGAGTGGAGGATATGTTTCGGGATACCAAAATGGTCGTACCCCCTCGGTGTCGTCATTAGAACGAACTGTCGTGTTGTGGATAATGCTTGGTGGGGAGGCACCAACCCCGAAGCAGCGCCTTGTGACGGATGCCGAAAAGGAATTGTTGGCGGAGTCATGGTCGACGACATTGGTGCTGTGGGCATTGGAGATACAAAGGATGGGAGCGGAGGTGTTGTTGTTGCCGATAAAGGAGGCGTTAGCGTTGCAGTAAAAGAGCTTATGTGTTGGCTGTGGATCAAGTTACTTAGCATGCTTTGCAAAAGGGCCATGTTCTCGCAGAGCATATCCACTCTTGCCTCCAAACGGGTATTTGAAGGTCGCTCTTGACCCCTGTTACGTGATGAATTGTTCAGAGCGGCACCCGATCCCAACTGGTGGTCGTCGATCATCGAATGTCTGATGAGAGCAGGAGAGGAGTCTGTAGACATTCCTGTATTGGGCAGTGTCGCGTTAGTCTGGGAGATTCATGAGCTAGCCACGTGTACCGTCCGGCTTCGCAGCTCGAACGGGCGCTTCCTTAGGAGATTAATTTTGGTACCTTGGAACGAATGAAAAGAAAGAATGTAAGGGGAAGATGGCTTGATGATTTATAAATGCTTTGCTTGTGATGCCTATTCCATATTTGACATAATCAAAGAAAACTAATTCAAAGTTTAAATAAATCATAATTGAATTCATAATAAAGTGAGCCTATAAAATTCAGAAAATGAATTCCTTAGTGGCCTGCAGGCCTCTAAATCAAGATAACCCTATGCCAAGGACAAAATCGTCGACGCTTGAATGAGCGGGCCTTCATGCCGTGCCTTTTCGCTTCGATTTTTGGTTGAGTGAAAGAATGACGAATCTGTCCTGAATACCATAGGCTGACGATCCGTCTCATCTTCATGTCTTCAATGCCCCTACCTGGGTATAGAAAATCTAACTCGATTGGTGGCTGCAGTTCTTCTAGAGGAATAGGTATTTCTACACTTCCTCCAAAATGGTGTGCAACACAAGCTGGTAGGTAATATGATGACCTGTTAATTCCCAGTATTGGAATGTATGCTCTCTTCATGGAGTCAATGAGTACGTCGTCCATTTTAAGTGACGAGCCATGGGGTAGAAGTCCGTTTCTGTAAGGGTCTTGAGGAAATCATGAACTTGACGAAAGCTCCTATTCGAGAGGATAGCATAGATGGCCATATAATGCATCAAGCTCGGAGCATGGTTGGGACGTAGTGTGTATGCGATGATTCCTAAATGTGTTTGGAACCATGTTTCCAAAAGCGGCAGGCCGAAATATGCGGTGTGGTGTCTGATTCCACGATGAGCTTGAGAAGCAATCTTAGTCAATCCATAGTAAGTTTCTCCCAGTAGGTTTGGTACAAAAAGGCGATCTTCCAATATGGCCCGTGCTATGTAGACTGCCCGGGTGCCTATTGAATTCTCGGTGTCAAGGTAAAGGATCATTCCGACAAAGGGGAGAATGAATGCTCTTGCGGATGGTTTGTCTATCACCTTCTTCTGGAAAGTATGGTGCATACCGAAAGGCAACAATCCTTTTGATTGGAATGTGACCTAGCTTTGTCTATACGATTAGGCTACGAACAGCTGCGCAATGCATCCCGAACAGTAAAGGCAACTCGTTGCATACTGATCCTCTCTAGACAAGGGGAATGTTGCCCTGCTTATGGCTGAATTCGAGAGTTATCAGTATTTATCCAATTTATTCCTATCTAACGGAAGGCTATTGGATCAAATGACAAAGACATTGTTGCGAAAAAGATGGCTTTTCCAGAATGAAACGGTTGTTGCTATCTGCTCCAATAACAAATCGTTGGTTTAAGTTTAACTAAATAATGAAATAAAATAGATATACTTTTCTCTTCGTCTCAGGTCGATCCTGTCAGCTTTTCACGCTAGGTGGAAGGCTACTAAACCAATCCCTCACTACTTCATCGGAGGTTGATCTGGCCTCAATCCAATATAAATAAGTAAACATCTTTGGGTCATGTAAAAAGGTTAGTTGTTTTGCTATGACTATGCCAAATGGACCTCTATGAATGCATGCAGTGCGAAACGAATTAAGAAAAACCCTGCCGACCGAGCCTGAAATAACCTACTAGATAAAGTCAAAACAAATGGTTAGAGACATAACATGTTATAATGCCTTCAAACACATGCCTAACTAGACTGACTTTTGACTCAACCTCGGACAAAAAGGTGAGTTGGTAGATGACGTAGGTAAAGAGGTAGACAACGTCGCTCATATGGCAGGTATACCCCTAAACTTAGGTGTCTCGGGGTTTTAGGGCGACTCACTGTATGTATAGCAGAGACAATTGGAAAAGTAAAGCACAAACACACTCCAGACAAGGCTTAGGCTGCCTCCCAATTATGTAATCAATTTTTTTACCCTAATTCTCTAGAAAATTGCCCAAGTGTCCACAGCGGAATCTCCAAATCTGTCGTGGGAGGATCCCGTTTCCGGTTCTATCTAAAATGGATATCCTCCCTTGATGATAAGGCTTCAGATTTTGAAAACGTGAGGGAGTCGACACTAATCTCTTTTAAAGTTTAGGTTAGAAAAAACTATAGAGATTAGTTTAGGTTCGGGAATTAGGGATTACTAAATCGCATGCATCACAAAGAAAAGGGAGGCCTTTATCGTGTGTTTCCGATGTCCAAACTTATTTGAGCTTGGATTTAGATACGAAAATGTTTGACACTAAAAAAATGATCTCGAGCTCAAAAATGCTTAAAATGTCTATGTGAGTCATTTTTAAGAAAATATTTTTTAAAAATTAATTTCGGGCAAAAACACAAGCATCATAGATTGATTAACGCTCATAACAGTTTCTAATCCAAAATAAATTCAAGGGAGTGCCAGATAAAGAACCAATGAGATTGATACCATTTCTCGGTTATCTTAGAATGCACCCGTTAGTGTTGTACCTTACGTTGTTGTTTTATTAGTAGGCTTACAGCGAACCTGGCGAGCCGTTGATGTCAAACGTTGTTGAGTGTGAACCCGTCTTCGGATGGCCTTAATCTTGGAGAATCCGAAATAAACCCTCGAACATAAAATACCATTAATTTCTGTTCTAAAAGCGCTGCACAGGGTTCGTGCCATGGTTGTCCATAAGGCACACCCCCCCGAATACTTGGTTAAGAAATCAATACAACACAGCAAATTTTTTCCCGTGGCTTGAGCTGAGGAAAACTTGGAGATGCGACCTGGGTTGTGAGAAGATGCTAGCTGAGGGGAATCGTAGGGTGAACATGCAAGATCAACTCCGAGTTGAACTAGAAAGCTTGGGGAATCGTTGCTGCAACCCAGAAACTTGTTGCCACAGCCGGGTTAAAGTCAGGTGGGATGCCAGGAGGGTGCAGATCTGGAATTCGAGAGCGCCGCTACGACCTGGGAATACAATGCGTCTGGTGTAAAGACCTTTGTTCCTGGGGAGAATGACTTGGCGAATTGCTACCGCTGGTGGAGAGGCATTAAATCCGATATGCCGGAAAGAAGTCATTGGTCATTGGTGAAGGAGCGTGAAACGTGTCCAGGAGTGAAGTCATTGGTCACACAGCTAGAGCCGGGATCACCGAGACTAGAGAGACCAATGTTCGGAGACCTGGGATATTCAGGTGGTGGGTCTAGAGGAAATCACAGATTTTATGTCGAGATGTCGAGTAGCGCACTTGAGGAATCGGCAGTGGGCATCTACTGGAAATGGCCGTGGGTGAGGCATTTGAAAATGGCACGCTAGTTGTAAAAATAAATCAAGAAATTAAAAGAAGACCAAACTGTTATAAAAAATTCAAAACGAGGTCATTGGAAAGACATTACCCGGAATTAATAACATTGAGGATTGTGGATAGAAGATGGTGCTTGGTGTTGGGACGGACTGAGGATGTCCTGGAAGTTTGTCCAGCGGTCGGAGGCTATGAGGACAGTCGGCATTGTTCAGGGGGACTTTGGAGTGGTTGCTAGGAGGTTGGGGTCGAGGATGCAGACATGAGGTGAGGAGGATAGCCATTAAGATGGAGGGACAGACGGGGGCCACGACAAAGAATAATCTGAAGGTATTGCCGCATCGAAAGATGGCTCGGCCGGCTGAGATGTAACTTGATGTAATTTCTACCAAAAAACGAGAAAAGGAATGCTACCTTGGGTGATGATTTTCTTCGGAAACTATTCCTCTTGGAGTCTCTCTCTCAAGTCTGTCTCTTCTCTGAGTGTGTTTTGTGCTTCCCCGGGTCTAGCTATTTATAGGGAGTAGGTAGTGACATTATTATAATTTTTATTACATATTTTTAATGATTTTTTCTGATTTTGTGGGATTTTTGTGGATTTTATGTATTTTTGTAGATTTTTCATGATTTTGTGCATTTTTTTTCGATTTTTTTCATGATTTTGTGTATCTTTGTAAATTTTATTATATTCTTAAAAAATTGGCGTATGGCACTTACCAAGATCGCTACTGAGATTCAATGTTGACAATCTGACAGAAAAATGGAGTTTATGTTCGAGGTGTATAATCCTAAGCTTTGTACGAGACTACTCGACTTTGTTCAATCGATGGCGGTACCCTTCTGACAATCTGTTCGCGTCGAAAACGGATCACGTCGGAAATATTTGGCAATAATGCTCACAGGTTTTTAGATGTGGTCACTAGTAAGTAAATGAAATAGATTAAATCGAATATACGAAGTCTTACATTAAGAAAATGGTGCTTACAGCCATAAAAATAAAATAAGGACGGCGATGCAACGTCGTAGACTTGCTGCTGGACGCTGCAGGCTGAGAGGGTAAAGAGGCAAGGTCGTAGACTTGCTGCTGAACGCTGCAGTCTTGCGAATTTGGATGATGGAGACGTCGTAGACTTGACGATGGGCGCTGTGGACCTGTGAATCTGGGCGATGACGTGGACTTGATAACAGAGTGTTGTAGACTTGTGACTCTGGATGGCGCAAATTGGTTGTTGGGGCTAGGTGAATGGAATGTGGCCGTGCATGATGGTGGATGTGGATACCAAGGCTACGGTTGCTCACCCTGGTGGCGGAGTTGAAGGCGGAGCTGTTTTGCCGGGACTACGGTGGCTCGTCCTGGCGGTGGAATGCTGGCGGGGACTTGTTACCAGAGCTACGGTTGCTCACTCTGGTAGTGGAAGTAAAGGCGGAGTTTGGCTGTCGGAGCTACGGTCGCTCACTCTGACGGTGGAAGTGAAGACCAATGAAACCTCAAGAGTTTCGCCCAGGCCGGGGGATCATAACAACTAAGGGGTGACAAGCAAATAAAGCTTCTGTTGGCTGAATTGATCGTAAATTTTCCAAGGAAAATCTCCTCCCTTTTATACTCGGTCTGCTACGACTTCTGGAGATCCTCTAATCTAAACCACCTTCCATGAATCTCGGAGTCAACAAACCGTCCTTTAGGACGTGCAACCCGTGCGGACGTGGGTTGTAGACTCCGCGGATCTCGGGGTCGATAAACCGTCTTCTAAGACGTGTAGTTTGTGCAGACGTGGGCCGTAGACTCCACTGATCTCGGAGTCACTAAACCGTCTTCTAAGACGTATGGTTTGTGCAGACGTGGGCCGTAGATTTAGTGTGAACACCGCACCTTTTTTCATACCCTACACTCCTATTGTGAGCTTTGTCAGAGAATAGGCCCAAAATAGTCTATCATGTCAACACAATCTTTTAACATTCCTTTATCAAAGAGAGTATACTTGCCTGTGAACATGTTGCCTAATATCGAGAAGCCTGCAATTCAACTCCAGCTGCCGGTGTTTCCAAAATCGCATTATTTCTTCCCATGCGCTGTCTTCTTTAAGCATGCTTGACGCGCCATGTCCGCCACTTGGCTCGACAAAATTAAATTCCCAGGCAAGTGTTCGAACAAGACATTTTACCAGTTGAGGTACTACATCGTCGGTTCCCAAGGCACGCTAAACCTGAAGAAAGTGAGTTATTAATAATACACTTTAATTACCTTATCTTATTTGGTTAATTTATTGTTCATTTTCTTATAATTCGTCAGAAGATATTGCCAAACTGGATATAATGAAGAGAACCAAAGAAGGAGTATCCTCTAAGAGTCAGCCTAAAGGCAAGCGAGCCAAAACTAGGGCAAGCGAGCCAAAACTGTTGTGATCAAGGTCAAGAAACCTGAAATTGAGTTGTTGGCCGCGCACCTCGACTCGTCTCCTGCAGCCACACTACCTTCGGTTGATTCTACTGTTCCTTTGTTAGCTCCGCCTTCAACTCAGGTTATAATAAATTGATACTTCCGAATTTACTTTCATTAATATTCTCTAAGCCCGACTGTATTCTTTCTTGACAGCCCGACCCAATCACTATTGAGTAACCCAACCCAGTTGTTGTTGAACAGGGTTGACCCAGTTGCTGAGCAAAGCGATCGAGCTGCTGTTGAGCCAACTGGTCCAACTACTATCGAGTAAGATGATTTAGTTGTTGTCGAGCCATCAAATCTTGATTCTGTCGAGACATCAAATCTTATTCCTATCAAGTGCTATGTGCCAATTGTTTTCACACACTCAGGATCTGACATTGTCTAGCAATCTGTCGATTAGCTCATAGTTGTCCGAAGTCGAGATGACTCTACCCACTCTAAAGACTGCTCATGAAGAATTTCATGTCGAAACAAAGGAGTTACGATGAACTTAACAGGTCTGAAATCTACAAATATCGTTTTAGACTAAAAGAAGATACTCGTAGAGATTTTATTTTGTTATTCCAAGAAGTATTGGAACATTCATCGAGTTCGACCTTGTAATAAGTCCTTTGTACTTGACAATAAACTCTTTATTTCCTCCAATATCATCAGACAGCATTTTTACAATTGATTTTTATATGTTTTCCAAATGGTTGAGTAATATTTCTTTAAGCATTTACCAGTAGTTTTTAATTCGTCTCTCTTCCCGTAAAGAGACGTCAACCAGTCTGTATCTTTCGGTAATACAACCTCCATTCGATATAGACCTTCCCAATTTGATGGCTATTTTCCTAAGAAATAATCTTTTCTTACAATGAATAGAACCATTTTCCAAACTAAATTTTCTTCATCGAATTTCTTTGTGTGGACCTTTTTATTGTAATTTTTTGCGATTTTTTTCTATTGTACTTCTACCCGATACAAGGCTCGAGCACGTTTATCTTCTATCATTTCGAGTTCTACATGCATGCTTTCTTCATAATAGTCTATATGCCCTTTTGATGTCGAACAAACCGAAGTGACTTGCATTGTATTTATGCTGGAACCACTGCGTCGAAACCATATGCTAATGAATAAGGCGTTTCACCTATATTTTCTCTTTTCGTTACTTGAAGCGCCCAAAGCGTTCCATTAATAAATTATGCCAAACTTGAGGATTCTTTTCAAACTAGGAATTCAACTATAGGTTGTCGCCAATCATGCTTCGCTTCCATAATGGTTAACTTATTGACTTCTATTTCCTCTTTCTCAACTTCTTTGACCTCTTCGTTCCTTTGCAGATTGCGCCAGTGCATTAGCTTCTTGATGCATTAGTCTCTTTATTTACTCTGGATGCTTATTGCGTAAGTGCATTAGCTTCTTGATTTTGATCTCGAGAAACATGCTCAAACATCATGCTTTCGAATTAAGCATTCAAGCCACGTACCACTTCCAAATATTCTTTTAGATGTTTCCCTTGGCATGCAGTAAAACTGTATACCTAGTGTAGATACCACAAATTGAACTTTCGATTTTAATTTGAACGGGCAACCCAAAACGAAGCCCATGATCGAATTTGAAGAATTTGCTTTTTTACAAAAAAAAAAAAATTAATATTTGAAATCGACTACTAAACCAAGGCTTTTGTAGGTTTTAAACTTTCCTACATTAATCCGTAGACATGATTATTTGATTATTATTGTATCAGTAATACTTAGATAATTTCTTGAATAAAATACGTAATTTTTTCATTCTATTATTAGGAATTTTTTAAAAGCTGATATTCTACTTCAAAGATAGATGCTAAACATAAGTTTTAGTACATTGACATATTTATTAAGATCGCAAAAATGACTTCTTGTTATTCTTTTATTTATTTCATGTTTTAAAAAAAAAAATCTTTATTTTTTGTCCAAGAAAGATTTGTTCGTGTTTCATTTTTATTAAAAAAAGGAAATAAAAATAGAATAGGGATATTTGTTCTTACTTTTAACGTTTTCTCATAAAGAAAGGGAAACAAAATTATTTTGGATGAATTTTAAAATTTTGTGAAGTTCAGGAGCAAATTAATGATTTTTGCAATTTCGATTAATTTAAAGGGGAAGATAAAATCCAAGGACTAAATAAAAATGGGCGTGAATAAATAATCTAAAAAAATATAATGGCTTCATGATGAATAATAACAATTTCAACATAACACAAGAATAAAGGAAGAAGATGACACACGTAGATCACACCCTCTTATTCACTTAATTTTCATTCGCAACTATAAATCGAAGGAGTTTCAGTTTGTTGGGGGTGGTTGCAACACAGTCAAAACAGAAAATTCTTCCACAGCACGCCCCCGATCACTTCCTCTTCTTCCAGCTCGCTGTGTCTCCCCTAACGTTATGGCTTCCCGATCCTCTCCTTCGCCTTCTGCCAACATCTTGCCGCCGCTACCTTTTCGGCTCTCTTTCTCCTCCAACAAACTGAGTGTCCCAACTACCAGCTGTCGAACGTTTGATAGCTGCAAGATTATCGCAGCTCAAGGCCAAACTTTCAAAAATCCCGAGACCCGAGAAGCAAGTTCCCTCAACAGTGAGCAATCTCATCCCTTTTCATTTGTATTGAATCGGTTTTCTTGGCATTAAAGTGGCTCTCTTTTTTCTCTCCATTCTGTTCTTTTTGTTCCCTTTCATGTCTTATACCTTCCCTTACATAGTTGGGAGCAATTTGGATTCGAATCAAACACAAACTGACATTGTAAGTGAAGGTGAGTCTCGGATCCTGCACTAGCGTTACTATTTCGTGTCTAACATTTTGCTCGCTTCTTGGAATTCAACGAAACAACAAAGTTAAAAAAACTAACCATGTACCATTTGGAGTCTTGATCTATTATTTTCGAACAAAATACTAAAACGGTGTCGATTTCGACCCTTTTGAATAAAACAAATGTTTACGTTAATCATCTGCTTTGCAAACTAGTTTGGACATGCATGAATTTTGTCTTCCTATCATTTGATGGTTTAATAATTCATATTCATGGAGTTGTGTATGTTTTATTGCGTGTTCAAACCGTTTTGCCTTGTTTTTGGGCGTTTAGTATGGTCCAGTGTCGAATATGTCTGTCCTACTTTCACCGTTTAATTCATAACTTGAGATCCACAAATTGAATTGAGCTAAAATTAGTTTATCAGTTTTTAAACTTAAAAATGATTGGTTTATTATTCATAGCATCAAATTTGAGGTCGTAATAGCTGAACTCAAGGTGGTTCTTTTAGAAGTTCAATTCGGATGTTCTGTTTCTCGAGTCAGCATGTTGGCTTCCAATTGTTATGCTCATATATGGAGTTAGAATGATCATATTGAGTTGAAATCAATTTTATTAGATTTCTGCCTTAAAAAGCTTCCTTTTAAGTATAAATACACTTAATTCCTTGCATTTATGTGAAAGTTCTGTATATTTTTCTGAGAAACATCAAAATTGATGTAGTTCTTAACCATTGATTGTGTTCGACATTCATTTCATGCTTTGTCTTTCATAAATTTGCTGTCATTCACATGTCATAAAATCCTCAACCTCCTCACTGAGTACGCATACAAGAATGTGCACTAACACCACTTCTTCCTTAATTATTTCGCATGTGAAAAGTGACCCGCATCAGTCCAGATGACGTCCGGGATGCATCCGTGGTCAACGGGTGCAAATCACCCAGTAAGTCGTCTTTTCAACTTGTGATGTTCATAAAAGTTCTTCAAAACTTACTCTTACGTATTTTTTTTGTCTGTACTTCATTCAAAAATGTGCATAAACATCGACTAAATAAAAGCTAACCCAAGTGAAGACAACCTATCCGCAAGTGGACAACTTGTACATGTCTCATTCGACGACAAGTTCCTAAACATTCATACCTCCAAAACGAGTAAAATCAGGTGGCATTTTTTCTTACCTTAGTATGAAGTTATTCATTGAGGATTGGGTTGATTTGTGTGCTGACAGGACAAATTTAGCAATGATAGCATGACCGGCTACAGGTTGCCACGTAATTTCTATTTCTAGTCCCAACTAATCTGGATTATTTCATCCCATTTTATATCTTATTTTCACTCCAAATTTTTTATGTGAATTTATATCAGAATACCTTTATTTCGACATATCATATATCCAATTTTCATTTCAAGTGTCAGAAGTTATGATTTTTCGAAGACATGTCTTATTTTACTCTTGTTTCTATGAGTTTGGTCAATTCAAAAATGATTTTTACAGAGTATATTCTACTTCGTTAGACATGTTTTGATTTTTATTTGATATGATTTTGAATTTCGTTGATCAAGTTATGCCCAAATAAGATTGACATGTCGTCTGGATCCCTTTGATAGAATGAGTTTAGGAAATATTATGTCATTTTCAATTCATAATCCATTAATTCTGAAATTTTACTGAGATAACCCATGAAGTGTTGGGGTTGTTTAGAAAACGATGCCTTACTGTATAATAGGAAGGGTTTGCGGAACTACTGTGACACAGCGAAATGTTTTTGGAAATGAGGAACGAGGAAATTTGGAGAGAATAATTTGGCTAACTATGGAGCCTTCATTCTTTTCTTACGACCAGAATGTCTTCTTGGTTTTTCCTTACTCCCCTTACATCATTTGGAGATTGCTACTGCTTATATAACGTCCTATGAAAGATCTAGAGCAAGCATTTACTCTACCCTAGTTCCAATGACATTAACTTCCTTCTAGTTCCGAGGCCATTAACATCACCCAACTACCCAGACCACTAACACAACTTAATCAGACTACAAATTACAAAACGACATTTAACATGAAGTTAGCCAACTCTGTGCTTTGATTTTTTCTCATTTGCAATTTTTGAGAGTAAGTTGTATATTTTTCTTATGTGCGTACAGTCTATTCGCCAAATGGGCGTAGCCCAACTTCGTTGAATTTTTCTGCTATCTTGGGCTAACCCATTTATGCCCAAAAATTTTTAGCACTATTGTAAATGCCTATGTTGAGGGTGGGAGAAAAGATAAAACAAAAAAAAGGCTGGAATGCCACAAGCGTCTATCACCCGATGTGATAAAGCGGTACGCGAGTTGGGTTCAGAACGTCGTGAGACAGTTTGACATGCCGCGAATCCTCTTGCAAGAGAGGTGCGCCTTTGGGAACGCGGACACAGGTGATGCCGAATGACTCCATGAAATTACGTCTATACTTCCACATATTATGGGTAACATAGGAGACATCTCTAGTTTCTTCCTTTTATACCTAATCTAATAGAATATTTCTATTTTTTTATGGATGAACATTTCTCTATGTAAATGTGGATGCATGGTAAATAGCATTACGCCAGTGCATTTCTCCCCTTGAGTCAGAATACATATGTTTTCGACTATGTTTTTTCCGCTTCTCGGATGGGAAATATGTATTAATCAATATTCGATTGATTGGTCTAAGATTAACGACAAAAAAGATTTGTCTAAACGGTACATATCCTTAATGAGTTGGGGAACACTCTTAAAATTCTAATAATATTCGAGCTTGTTTGATTATTGTTTGATAATTTTCTTTAGTATCGTGGCATGCAGTTTCGAATGTTTTTACCCGTTTTACTATTGGGCTTATAGGTACGTGTTTCCTATCATCACCATCACACTTGGGAGTAAATTTTTGAAGACGCGTTTAACCTTAAAGCGGCCCTAGCCAACAAATTTAAGGTATATGAGGGAAGGTGCGAGTCTTCCCGATTTCCTATTCCCAAGTGTAACAAGCCATGGGCCCAGATGCATAGGCCAACGGTAACCACCCTTCCCCACCTACTTCGATCAAACTAATTGTATGTGATTGCACTTGTAATAATCTCAAATGAGTTCGGGTTCGTTACCCGAATCGGGTCTAAGCCCGTAACCCAATGACATGAGTCTACGCCCAAAAGCCCATATCGGGTCTAACATCGTATCCAGAATCCCTTTCATAGCTTCGCTACCTCTTCTTTGCATGTTTAAGTGAGAGTGCGAGTAATCAAAAATCTCCGAACCCATTTTGTTTTTTCTTTCGACTTTATACCATTCTTTTTAATTAAAGTCGCTAGCAACTCCGTATTAGCTTACCTAGGTTGAGTAACGAACCATGTTTTCTACGAAACCACGAAGGATCACGGCCCTCCTTTTGTTCCCGTTTGGGACGAGCGGGAGGGGCGCGGACCTGGTTAATTATCAATTGTGAATATGTTGAATAGGTTTCGATGATGAGCGTTGACCTTCTGTGTAACAGAAGTCAAATATCTACTCTACAGAAGCTGACGTTGAGGACTTTTTGTAAGAAATTTTTTTGTAATTAAATGATTGTTTAATGATTGTTTAGTTACGAAATAAAAAGGATTTGATCAAGATATTGGTCTGATCAAATTGAATGGATTACATTTCTAAATAACTCCATTGGGGATATTATTTCCCATAAAAGGAAATATATTATTCTATACATGGAAAGGATCTGTAAGGTTGTCTACAACCTTCTGTGGATTCAAACGACCACCAAAGGACCATTATTTGGGTGTTAATCACTACCATTTGTCTAGATACATTCATTTGAGTGTGCTAAATAGAATGGTATCGGTTTCTATTCATATAGAAGTTAATATTTGATTATTTTCATTTACAGAAGGTTGTTCACTAGATTCAGCCACAACCTTCTGTAGCGCAGTATACATGGGAATTCTATCATATCTAAATCTTAATATGATTTGATTACCTAAATGTATATATGCGTGGGAGTGACGAAGTTGCTAATTATTTATTTTTTTTCTATCTGATTGCTCTGTTTCCTTATCTTGCAGAAGGCTGATCGTGCAATCTTCTATTTTCTCACCTAGACTATTTCTTGTATAAATAAGACACTTAGCCACGATCTTTTGTGTAATATTTACTACTCAATTGTTGTAAATCCAGCGAGCGTGTGCTAAGAGCTTGTATCTTTGGTTTTCGTTTGAGTTAGTCACACACGAGGAGCGCTAGCTACAGAAGGCTGTATCGTTGGTGAAGTCTTCTAGGAGGGTGACTCAGGGGCCACGAGGGACTCAGTTGGAAGCTGCAGGAGACGTTGGTGAAAAGCATGGCTGGAGGCTGGCATGGCCAATGTGCAGTGGGCCGGAGAGAATGGCAGAACCCCAGGAGTACAGAAGGTGAGGGACTAACTAGCTTCTGTGGTGTAGTGTTCTGTGTGTGCAGGATAACCTTGGGCAGGAGTTCTGTGTCTGCTTAGCCGTAGTCTTGAGGGACCACGCAGGATAACCTTGGGCAGGGGTTCTCTGTCTACTTAGCCGTAGTCTCGAGGGACCACACAGGAGAACCTTGGGCAAGGATTTTGTGTTTGCTCAGTCGAGATCTCGAGGGATCGCGCAGGGGAAGTTGCAGCTGGGTGTTGTGCAGGTAGAGACGCCGCCGGAGTGAAAAGTCTCGGAGGAAGTCACTGCCGGTTACTGTGCAGTAGAGGACACCGCCTAAGGGAAACATCCGACAGAAAGTTACCTTTGTTAGTCACTGCATGACATAATCTTACAGTTTGCGCTTTGAAATCCAATCACCTATGGTACAGAACCTTACGGTCTCTGCTTTGAAATCCAATCACCTGTGGTACAGAATCTTATGGTCTGTGCTGTAAAAGGTTGACATCTTTGGTACAGAACCTTACGATATGTGCTGTGAAATTAGTCATCTCTGATACAGAACCTTCTGGTCTGTGGAGGATTGACATCTTTGATATAGAACCTTACGGTCTGTACTTTAAAACCAAGTCATCTCTGGTACAGAACCTTTTAGGTCTGTTCTATAGAGGGTTGACACATTTGGTACAGAATCTTTTGATCTGTGCTACAGAGGGTTGACACAATCGGTACAGAACCTTCTAATCTGTGCTGTGCAACTCAGTCACTCTAGTACATAACCTTCTCATATGTGCTTTCCACTCTGTCTTCTGTGGTACAGAACCTCCTGGTCTATGCTATAAAAGGTTTATTGTTGATCACATTCTGTAATTGTTACGAAGTTTAGTCTGAGTGAAAACCATCTGAATTCTGGATGAAGAGTGGACGTAAGCAAGTTGCTGAACCACTATAAAAGTCTTGCGTGCATCAAACAAATTGCAATCACATTCGTACGTTCTATCTTACATAAACCTGTCTCTACGGTTCTGTTTTACAAAATCTTTTCTCTACTGCGGGGTTTGTCAAAAAATGTTAAATATTCATAATTGGATTATAACACTAATTCACCCCCTCTTAGTGTGACAGAATCTCCTCTCACAACAGCTCTTCTAGCCCTGCTTTCTATTAACAATTTTACTACTCTAGTTAAGGCCTCATATCCTACCGAGTTATTGGTCATTACTCCTCGAATTCGATATGCCCACCGCACGATCAAACCCAGAGGTGATTTAACTGTTAAACCTAGACTTATACTAGTTCTATTATTAGACTGGTCAAACCATGCTTGCCATATTTGAAAATCAATTTCTTCTTGATCGACTGAGGTTTCTAAATCATAATGAGCTAAGAAGTCTGCTAAAACTTGCCCCTTAACCTCCTTTTGCGCTTGATAATATAGGTAAAATGGAGATAGCATCAAACTCCACCAATTGATTATCCCAGTTGACAAGGGGGACTCGAGTAAATATCTAATTATTTGTGATCGAGACGCAATTTGAACTTCTCTATTTGCATTATAGTGGCAGAGTTTAATTACTGCAAAAAACACAGACAAACACATTTTTTAAATTGGAGCGTACCTCTCTTCGGTGCAATTTAAGATTTGGAGAAAAATGAACGATGGAATGTGGTGGCCTTGGAGACTCAATTTGTGTTGGAATTTTTCTATCTAAGAATGTCACTATGGCTGTTAAAACATGTTTTAAAAGTTAGTTATAATAAGCATGAGGTCACCTGAACACGAGGTGGCCAAAAGACAGCATTGGCAGAGCATGATGTCACCCGTGACATCACTAGTACAGGTTGCATTGAGTATTTGGATTGAAGGGAGCTGGCTCCCTCAAGAAGCCTTCAAAATCAGACTTGGATGTGCCAAATTCATGCCATTTGTGCTATGTAAGAAAAGGCGGTAACACGTATAAGAAAATTGTGTCTTTGAGATAAAAAGTTAAATTTTGGCTGGTCCCACCACATTCCCTTCTTATTTCCTTTCTTGGGCATGAGACTATGGTCATTTTTGGACCAAAAGAAGTGGGAGAAGAATCATAAAGTAAGGCTAGGAAGAAGGAAGAAAACATCTAAGAAGAAGTGTGCTGGTAGGAAAAGGGAGAATAAGGGGGGAATGGGTTGGAGTTTGGAAAGCCACCGTGGAGGAAAGAACAAAGAGTGCTCGACAACGTGTGGGCTGCCAAAGGAAGGTCTTGTGGAAGCCTCCCATCTGTGGGGAAGTAATTTGAAGGACGAAAGAGCTCGAGCACTTGTGCTCCGAGCAAAGTAAGAGGTACGTTTCTATCATCCTTCCTCATTTTCTTTTCATTAATGGCCATGGTACCTACTACCATTTGGAGTACCAAAATTTGGGCGTGCCTTTCTGGTTGTTAGTGGTGATGGGTTGGTCAGACGCTAGCGATAAAGTGGTGGATTCAACCATGGGAGAAGATGGCACCCAAATCTTGCGCTCGTAGAGCGGAATGCAAGACTTGTGTCTCGAAACCATATCAACCAAGGGGATCGTAAGGAACGCTTTGGAGGTCTTAAAGGACCATAATATTGTACTGGAATGATACACGAAAGTCATGCCCAGGGGTGGTTGGGAGGTAAGATTGAATAGATGAGAACTCGGTTGGAACGAGCGGAGCATGTGACGGATATCGCCTGGAAGGAGCTGCTTTATGAGGCATGAAATCGAGGAGCACGGAAGAATAAGCCATGGTGGCTAGAATGAAAATGCTGAGAGTGTTCTCCCATGACAAGACACGACGAAGTCCTTCTATTGCCATTCACAACAGATTGATGAATTAGAGAATCGCGAAAGGAATAATGGCTGAAAGTACGAAGGCTAAGGTTCGTATTGGTGCGAGTTGTACGACATCCTCAAATGAGGCCGAAACTATGATAGTTGGGGTCCTTTTGGAGTTACGATTGCAACGAGATACGATGAAATTACGAGAGTTTGCCTGGTTTGAGAAATACTAATGCAAGTGTATGAATGGTTGCATTTACTTAGTAGTGGCCGCATACTGAGTTTGTTAAACTAATGTTTTTCGTTTCTTGGACAGGTACTTAGAGTAAGCATGCATCAATGCCTTGTAAAGGATTGTAGAGATAGAAACAATAAACACGATTTATATAGAATCTTATAATGATTTTTAATACTAAATTAAATTTAAAATTTCTTTTATTTAGGGAAAATTTTGATTCTTTCAAGTGGTGTCAGAGCCTAGGTTGATAGTGGAGTGATAAGGCAGTAGTACGAACGTCGTGGCCAAAGAGCCGGTAGTCATACTTACGGGAGTGGATAGTACGAACACTTGAGGTGTAGGACTCTTGAAAATAGGGATCGCATTAACCCGAGCTGCCTTGTGCTTGGCGTGTGGGTTGGGTTGATGCCTAAAATTGAATATTATGATTGTGAATGTACATGTTCGGGCAACTCAAATGTTTTATGAATGAGAATTCCTATGATGGAAAGGCTTAACATGTTTGGTTGTGTGAGGAACTAAGTCATGCGAAATGAAACGTGTATTGTCATGTGAGAACATCGCAAGCCGGCTAAATGAGCATGATCGTGGAATGGTTTGAATGGCAACTGATCAGATAATAATGCTGCCGGAACATATGCTCGTGTATTGTTTTATATTATGTTCGTCGTGCGCTTGGCGGTTAAATGAATGTGATGTATTTATGTATGACGGATGGGAATTTCATGTGGTTGATCGTGTGGCCTTTGTGTTGCAGCGAAATGGTTGGAGAAAGCACTTGAGTTGTGGTGCATATATAGCCGGAGTGGGAAAATGAGGACTCACAGAAGAGAAAGGCATCTCTTATGGTCCAATACTGAAAGATGGACCCACTTAGGTTTAAGCGAGACGAAGGGCCAGAGAATGAGGTGGATTTTATGAACGTTGTGGAGAAGCTCTACGACTCCCTTGTATGTACGTCAGAAGAGAAGTTATATTTGATCGAGTATTCTCTTTAAAGGGGCACGGAAGCATAGTGGATGGCAAGTAAGATAATGTCCGTACCATCTATAGCGGGGATGCCTGGATGATGTACAAGACTGTCTTTCTTGGAAAATATCTTCCATTCTCCTACCGAACGGACAAAGCCTTGGAGTTCGCTCAATTGAAGTAAGGGGATATGATGGTAAACAAGTACGAAGGGAAGTTCGCTATCTTGTCCCATTATGGACCGCCCATGGATGAGGAGAGTAGGGCAAGGAAGTCCAAACTAGGCTTGGATCCGCACATAAGGATGCATGTGCAAACTCATTGTTTGACGACCTATGAAGATGTCCACTGTCGGGCTCAAAATGTTGAGATGCCATGGAAGGCGGTGAAGGAGAAGGAGGAGGCCAAGAATGCCAAGAAGAGGATGGAAAGCCGCCGCCCCTACATGCGAGGTTCATATTGAGGGATTCATTTTCAGCCCCGAGAAGCTTCATGGGCATCCCCCTCGTACCCAAACATCTTCAAAAAGCTTCACCCGTGATAGGATACAAGGCTCGAGGTTGGGTGGGCCTCCCATTTGTTACCATTGCAACAAGCCACATTATGGCTTCTCTCGCGTTACTAATGAGCCTCTATGCTACCAATGTGGGAAGCCGGGACACTTAATAAGGAATTGTCCTCAAGGAGGTGGGGCAGAGAAAGATGTCGGGATCGAGTGCACAGAGAGAAAGAGTAGGAATGAAGCCGTGTCCAACGGTGCGGCTTCAAGAGGATCCGTGAGCGGACCAACAGAGTCTGCAATGCTCAACGTACTCACTAAGGCGGATACGAATGCATCTCGCGGGGTGATCTCAGGTACGTTTCAAATCCGAGGAGTACTAGTGCATGCTTTGTACAATACAGGAGCTACACACTTGTTTGTATCGCATGAATGCGTAGAAAAGTATTGCTGGCTGATTGAGAGTTTTGATAAGTGCATGTGAATAGTATTGCTTACGAGAGATGAGCATAGCCTGATCGGTGTGTGCCGTGGCTGTGAATTGAATGTGGTTGATATGAAATTTGTCATTGATCTTCTCGTCTTCTAAATAAGTAATTTCGAAGTTATCTTGGGCAAGGATTGGTTGGCTACAAGTTGTACCCCAATAGGTTGCACAAAGAAGCGCCTTTTGATGAACGTAGAGGGTGGATAACCCCACGATTACATAGACCATGATGGAGGCGACAGACTTTTGATGATCTCCGCGATGCAGCTGCATAAACATTTGAGGACAGGACACGAAGTTTCTCTTGCAACGGTGCTGAATAAAGAGGCTGAATTACGGAAGTTGGAACATATTGAAGTAGTAGGAGACTTCGCGGACTTCTTCCTAGAGTAACTACCGAGGTTTCCACCATAACGAGATGTAGATTTCACGATTGATCTCCTTCCATGGACAACTCCTATCTTTCATGCTACCTACTAGATGAGCTTGTAGGTAAGAAGTTTGTCCGTCCTAGTATAAGTCCGTGGGGTGCCCCCGTATTGTTTGTAAAAAAGAAAGATGTAAGTATGCGACCATGTATCGACTATCGGATGTTAAATCAAAGAATAATTAAGAACCGTATTTCGCTTCCTCGTATTGATGATTTAGTTGACCAATTACAAGGATCGGTAGTGTGTTCAAAGATCAATCTTCGATTGGGATATTACCAAATAGGGATTTGAGAGGAAGACATTTCTAAGACTGCATTTCGAATAAGATATGGACACTATGAATTTAGAGTCATGCTCTTTGGATTAACAAATGCAGCGGCCATTTTCATGGGCTTAATGAACCAAGTCTTTTGACGGTACCTAGATCGCTTCATAGTGGTATTCATTGATGACATTCTCGTGGACTCGAAGAGTTGAGAAGAGCACAAAGAGCACTTGGTTATCGTCTTAAGGACGTTAAGGGAGAACAAGTTGCATGCTAAGCTTAATAAGTGTGAATTTTGGCTTGAAAAGGTAGCATTTCTTGGACAAGTAATATTGACATCGAGCATAGAAGTGGATCCATCCAAGATAGAAGCCGTTAAGGATTGGTCGCAACTGACAAATGTCTCGGAGTTACGAAGCTTCCTCGGTTTGGCCAGTTATTACAGGAGATTTGTGGAGGAATTTTCTAAGATCGTTACCCCAATGACAAAATTAATACGAAAAAATGTCCAGTTTGAATGGATGGATAAGTGTGAAGAATGTTTTGAGAAACTTAAGAGTATATTGACGAGTGACCCAATCTCGACAATACCTAATGACTTGTTATAAATATATATTTTCATCCCTCTAATTGTGCGATATTTGGCTAAATCCTTGAGGTATATTGTAATATTTCATATATTACGTATATTTGGATATTGCTTGTAGCTTATTAATTTTGTAGGTGAATTGGGAAGGAAGGAGGCGGATAGAGTTTCACAGAGAGTTGGTGCAGCTGCACTGGAAATTATTGCAGTTGTACGATGGTATGAGATGATAGGCAGAAAGTTGGTGCAGCTCTACTGGAAAGTGCTGTAGCTGCATAGGGTTGTCAAAAGCTGGACCGAAAGTTGGTGCAACTGCACCATATTTTCGTGCAACTGCACGTACGGACGCGAGGAAATATTTTATTTCTAAGATTTTCTCTACCTTCCAGATTTTGAAGATCTCCTAGGGTTGCAACCTCTTGAGGCATAAAAGGACAACTTGCTTGAGGAAGAGGGGTGTGCCGGGAATGAGAGATCATGCCGGGAACTCTAGGAATCGGTTATTTAGGTAGTTTGGCGGACTTCGAGAGGAGCATGATAATTAGGGATTTCGGTTAGTAAACGAACACGAAATTAAAATATAGAGAGGGAAGATACGGAATAGTAACACGACAACTGAGAGATTTGTAGTCCTAGGCTTTCTCACTGATAGCACTTCGCTTTATCACTTGTTTTTCGTATTTGCTTTTTTATTTAGTTATACGTTTTTCTCACTATTTTCGGCTTGGCTTTGAAAGAGTTTGGAATGGACGATAGGAGGGCTTCCCGTACCGATTTCTCATGGGAGCAGTACTCTATTCATCTATATATTACTTAACGCGACCTGTGCACTTGCGGATTTTGGTGAATAATACCCAATGGATCCGATTGATTCGTAGTGTTTTGTGATGCGTCTGCACAATGGCTTGGATGTGTGTTGATGCAATATGACAAAGTCATAGCGTATGCCTCTAGACATTTAAGGAAGCACGAAGAAAACTACCGAACACACGACATGGAGTTTACAGCTGTGGTATTTGCATTGAAACAATGAAGGCACTATCTCTATGGAGAAAAATACGAATTATATACTGATCATAAGACTTTGAAAGTATTATTTCGCACAACAAGAGTTGAACATGAGGAAACGTAGATGGATAGAACTCTTAAAGGATTCCGACTGTACGATCATATACCATCCGAGAAAGGCGAATTTAATGGCAGATGCTTTGAGTCGCAAGTATTGCGCTCTCATAAACCTCATGGTGGAAGAGTCTCGGATGATCGTGCAAGTTAGCAACCTTGACATACGGCTCGAGGAACCGCGAGGAAAATTTTGCATGGAAAAAGGACAGGTGGAACTGGAGATTATAGCGATGATAAGAGAAGCTCAATAACACGATGAGTACCTAAAGCGTAAAGCACTCGAGATGGAGTCATACGCACGGTTTGAGTTTACAGCAGATGGACTTATGAAGTTCCAAGGAAGGATATGTGTGTCATATTTGAGCAGAGTAAAGAAACGGCTCCTTGAATAACCGCATAAGAAGTATAGTGTACATCCAGTTATCACAAAGACATCGCAACTTGCGCCAATTTTATTAGGGGACGTCAATGAAGAGGGAGATTGCAAGATATGTGAACCGGTGCATCATATGCCGATGGTGAAAATCAAGCACCACAGACTGGGAGGGATGCTCTATCCACTTGCAGTACCCGAGTGGAAATGGGAAGACATCACCATGGATTTTGTGACGCACTTACCTACAGAAGGACGTAATATGGACTCGGTTCCGGTAGTGGAAGATCGATTGACTAAATCAACACACCTTATACCAATCCAAATTAATTATTCTTTGAATGGCTTATCAAATATCGGCATCCGTGAGGTGATATGATATCTTGGAGTACTGCATACAATCACTTCTGATCGAGATCCACGGTTTACGACCAAGTCATGGAGGAGTCTTCAAGAGGCCATAGATACGAAACTTCACATGAGCACGACTTCTCATCCGCATATAGACGGCCAAACAGAGCGTATGATCCAACCATTAGAGGACATGCTAAGGGCATGCACACTCGAAAGGAAAGGAAGTTGGGTGGATCACCTTCCTTTGGTAAAATTTACCTATAATAATAGTTATCATTCAAATATTAGAATGGCACCCTTCGAATCTCTCTATGGGAGGAATTGTCAATCACCCTTATGTTGGATTGAGTGGGGAGAAAAGGTGTTTAACCGACCTGAACTTATAAGAGAAACATCAGAAGTAGCAGTAGTCATTCGTGAGAGAATGAAAACAGCTCAAAGTCGACAAAAGAGTTATGCGGATCAATGATGGTGACCCTAAGAGTTTGTAGTGGCGACGAGGTATTCTTGAAGCTCTCCCCAATGATGTCCATGTTTCGAGCAAAAACAATGCATAAGTTATGTCTAAGTTTCATCGGGCCGAATAAGATCACGGAGCACATTGGAAAGGTGGCTTATCGAGGGTCTATTCCTCCGGAGTTATTGCTTTGTAATGATATATTTCATGTGTCGATGCTAAGAAAGCATGAACCAGATCAGCATAGAAAAGTAAAAGCCAATGCCATGAAACCGGTAAGGGTAATGGGATATAAGGAACACATCATGCACGGAGAAAAGACATCGTTGGTACATGTACTTTGGAGAGGTGCCGGGGTTGAAGAACAAACTTGGGAGCTTGCGGAACAATGAGAACGACATATCCATACCTTTTTGAATGATGAATTTTGGTGACGAAATTGCCTACTTGGGGAAGATTATATTAACTAGTAGCTTCATAATTATGCACTATGTAAATGTGACTTGTGATTGTCGTTTGATATGAACTGTTTCAATTAACATCGGAACTGAAGTTGATCCAAAGAGTTGTTCATGTGCAGATTTATCCGCGGATGAAGCCGAGGACATCATCAACCTTCTCAGGGAATTCTCTAATGTCTTCGCCTGGTCATACATGGATATGCTAGGATTGGATTCAGAGGTTGTGTAACACAAAATCCCTACTAACCCGTTAATTCGTCTGATAAAACAGAAGCAACGTCGATACAAACCCGAATTAGCCCTCGCCATCAAGGAGGAAATAGATAAGCTGCATAAGATCAACTTTATTGAAGTGGCTACCTATCCACAACGAGTTGCCAACATAGTCCCTGTCATCAAGAATAATGGGAAGGTTCGAGTCTGCGTTGACTATCGCGACCTCAACAAAGCAAGTCCCGAGGACGACTTTCCCCTCCCACATATCGACTTAATGGTGGACAACACGCTGGATTCAACAGATTCTCTCTCATGGATTGGATTCTCCGGTTATAATCAGAATCGTATGGCCGAAGAATACAGAGAAGACAACATTCACGACACCCTGGGGTACATTCTGTTACCAGCTCATGCCCTTCGGACTCAAAAATGCTGGGGCAACCAATCGACGTGCAATGGTAGTCTTATTTCACGACATGATGCATCGTGAGATTGAAGTCTACGTCGACGACATGATCGCCAAGTCCAAAGAAGATGAGAGTCACACCGTCATTCTTCGAAAGTTGTTCGAACGGCTTAACAAATACAAACTGCGTCTCAATCCCGCCAAATGTGTATTTGGAACAACGTCAGGCAATCTCCTAGGTTTCATTGTCAGTAACAAAGGCATCGAGCTCGATCCTGAGAAAAAATCAAAGCAATTCGTGATCTCCCAACTCCAAGGTCAGTCAAAGAGATCCGGGCTTCTTGGGCCGTGTTAACTACGTTGGAAGGTTCATTTCCAACCTAGCAGACACATGCAAGCCTTTGTTTAAGAAACTAAGGAAAGATATCAAATTTGAGTGGGATGATGATTGCAAAGTCGCATTTGAACAAACCACGACCTATTTGACGGAACCGCCAGTTCTTATCCCTCCAAGGTCGGGGCATCCCCGCACGCTCTATCTCACGGTCAGAGAAGAATCATTTGGAGCCATGCTTGCCAACAGCTACCAGGCGCCAAGGAGCATGCGATCTACTACCTTAGCAAGAAGTTCATATATTGTGAGTCTTGGTACATAACTTCCGAACGTACCTGTTGTGCACTCTATATGGGCCTTCCACCGACTTCGACAGTATACTCTACACTATGAGAACTTGTTGGTGTCCGAGAACGACCCATTCAAGTATCTCTTCGACAAGCCAACACTGATGGGAAGAATCTCTAAGTGGCAATTACGACTCGCTGAATTTGACATCTGATTTCATTCCACGAAGTCAGTAAAGGGGAGAACGATTATTGATCACATCGCTGAATATCCAGGAACAGATTATTCACCTTTGAAAATCAAATTACTAGACGAGAATATCCTACTCATGGAAAATGAATCCAGATGGAGGATGTACTTCAATGGTGCAGTTAATTCCTCGGGATCAGGAATAGGAGCCGTGGTAATATCCCTAGATGGACAGTATTACCCAACAGCTGGCAAAGTCACGTTTCCATGTATGAACAAGATCGCCGAGTATGAAGCATGCATCCTCGGCCTACTTCACGCACTCCACATGCGAGTTAAACTCCTTGACGTTCATGGAGATTCGACACTCATTCTCTCCCAAACAAACGGAGCATAGCGCACTCGAGATCCAAAGCTTATCCCATGTCAAGACTATCTACAAATGCTAGTCCGACAGTTCACTGACATAGGGAGAAATACACAAACTTTCCTCTCTTTATTAAGTTAAGCGAAATTACATGAACGTATTTCGTTTACGTCCTTTGTCTCGTGGACAGGTACAAGAGCTCCTCACACGAATGGTACAAAACTCCTATGACAAAATAGAGGGTGGTAGGGTGGCAAAGCTTCAAGTCAAAGTCTTGTATCAATTTCGTCAAAACCATCGATTCCATCAGACGAAGACGCAATGACGAAACCATACAAAATGGAAGTACCAAAACTCTAGCTGACCTTTCTTATCAATGAAGTTACATGAACAAACTTCATTTTTTCTCTAATAGAAACAAGTCACATACCCTCACTTGTTTCTCGCCATATGTTTGACAGGTACATGAACATCTTTCCACGACAAACATCAGGCAAGAGTAACAATTTCGTTAATCCTTTGATTCCTACGGACAAAGATGCAATGACGAAACACATAAAAAGGGAAGTATCAAAACTTTGCTTTGTCTTTCATATAAACGAAGTTACACGAGTAAACTTCAAGAGAAGCAAGTTACATGACCTTACTTGTTGTCTGTCCTTTGCCTAGTGTAGGTCAATGAGAATCTTACGTTATAGACAAGCGCAGTGGTCCGTTGGAATTTCGAACCAAAGCTTCGAGATTGCCTTTGTTGTCACCAAGGATGACCACACGGAAAGGGAGTACCATCTACACTGCTCTCTAACAAAATTTCTCAACTTTCCCCAGCTGGAGTTATATCTCCATTTCCTTAGCTAGAGTCGCGCCTCCATTTCCCCAAGCTGAGTCGGTTACATACACCACATTCCTTAACAAGAGTTGAATATACAAGCATATTCTTCCTGAACTACCATCGAGATGGACATATCCATCTCATCTCCCCAGCGGATACTATATTATTATTATTATTTTCTCCCCAAGCGAAAATCGAAGTATAGGAGCTAACTTCGTCTCCGTCCGTTGTCAACTATGCTGGCACATGAACATCCGCATAGTACGTTACAAACTCCTAGGCAACGGCATGGGTGGTCGGGTGGAAGCCGTGCACAAAAGTACAAACACTTTTCCCCACAAAGCTCGGACATGTCCTAACACTACCTCAGTGCACTATTTCCTAAAGAGGTTTGCTTACCCAAACATATTTATTTCCTTAAACATTCGTGTGTCCATTTGCATACATTTTTAAATGATTTTTTTACGTTAAAAGAATGCTTCAGGGCGAGAACGAAGGAGGCAAACCCATTTATAAACACTTACCTAGAGAGATGAGTGCAAACACTATGAGGGTTCATACACAAACATCTAGGTGGATACTGAATAATTTGGCAAAAGATCCTCAAACTGGGATGAGATCGAACATTTCTTTTCTATCTCAAACACAGAACATCAACCATTGCTAACACCTTTCCCAGCCAAATTTTAAGTTTCCGTACACACTGCACCCTCCGAGTCTAAAGACTGCTTCACATTGAGGTTAATGGAGATATTGTAGTCAGAAACCGGGAACACTGGTCTACAAAGACGACACTTCCTCAAGGTTTAAGCAAAGAAGCGCCATCTGCGTTTAGGCTTGCCAGCTGAGTCGTCCCAAGGATGGAATTTTTCCAAAAATACTACAAGAAGTACAATTACCCAAAGAGTTGATAAAGCGTCTCTAATGGATAAACAAGAAAAGGATAGCAGGGCGAATCCCTACAACTAAGCAAAGAAAAAGCAGAATCAGCGCAAAGACCAAAGTCTCAAAAGCAAAGCGCAAGATGAGAATCAAACGAGAAAAATAAAGCACCAATGTCAACATTGACGGTCGCAAGAGCAAATGTGTCATTTTTTCAATAAGTCAAGAGAAAGCATTCCTGAAAGCGGATCATCAACACCTAGCAGTAAGCAAATTGTTCATCCCCGACGAAATGCCTCAACTGGAGGGATGTTCAAAGATGAAGAATTTGCTGGAACGGTAAAATCTCTACAGTCTGTTGTTTTCGATGAGGTCCTTAGACTCATTCTTTCAAATGATGAATTTAAACCTCGATGAAAAGGCCTTATGCCAAAGCCACAACACAACCCACATAAAGACTCTTTCAATCGGTACATGAGCATCCGAGTCAAGGGCATTATGAAATCCCAGAGATATTCTTCAAAAATGATAGTAAGTTGTGAAAGGAAACAAAGAGCCCGTCTCCTATCTCATTCAGAAGCAAGTTTTTAGAGAGAAATCATTAAATTGAAGCATGACATGCATGTGCATCGTAATCATACATGCTTGATTACCATATGTCTTATGAAGTCATAGTTATTGCTAATGATATTCTTGATGAACTCTCAGGATACATGTCGGCCAAGGACGACCCCGAAACTTATTTTAAGGTATTTATGATATCCTTGTGATAAAATCTTCCCAGACTCCCTTACAAGGAGATGCAAACTGTAATACCTCAAATTATTCCGTGGCTAGTTACTATTCTTAGCCCATTATGCCAGCCCAGTTCACATTAAAATATCCTAAGGCCATAAACATTAGTCTAACCTGGGCTAACAAAAGGCCAAAGCCCACCTTAAAACCATTCCCATTTTTTCTTTTATTTAATTATGAAATTCATTTATTTTAATCTTTTAATTTTCACCCAACATTATCCTTTTCTAACGGTTCCTTCTTCGTACCATCCACCAACCAATAGGGGAAGGCCGATACACACAAAGAACAACCCCCTCCATAACCTGACAAAAAGTTCCGTATGACAGCTAGTGGAGTGTTAATTTCCCCGCTAACGGTCTCCACCCCAGAGATCCTTATCACTTGATTTGGAGGGATTTTTCTTTTGGGCGCCGCCCAGGGGAATAATGAATAAATAAATAAATAACAAAAAAAAAAGGGAATCTTTAGGGGGAAGGAGGAATGATTTCTTTCTTCCTTGATCTTTCTCAGCAAAAACAAAAAAACGGGAGACTCCAATCTACCATAAAAAGGGGAGAGAGAGAAAAACACAAAGGATGAGAGACGGACCCTCCTTCTTCATCTTTAGAATTTCCTCGACGAACCCCAAAATAGGCTCAACTCTACTTGCGGAAGCCTCCCCCCTCTTTACCAACTCAAACCCGGTGGCCGTCGACCACGACTAGAGATAGCCGCTGCAATGGCAAACGGGATATCCTTCCACACGATGGAACTCACCAGCCGCGGCAACAGTGGAAGCAACCGACCACCGTGGTGACGGCGTCTCTCCGCTGTGACGATGGAAGAAGACCTTCTCCAGCAACGATGTTCTTCGGCTCGGCTGTTGAACGAGAACAGGAGTGATAACAACTCCTTTCCCTGCCGCAGCCGCTTGGTCTCGCGGCCTTTTCTACTGATATTCTCCCTTTCATGTGTAGGTTATGAAATCGAAGGGAACGAGACACCCCCCCATGGAACCCTCACCTTGGCAATTTCTTCGACTACTCCCGGTTCGTTCGCCTCAATTCGGATCCCCACAGGCAATGGCAGCCAACAATAGACAACTTCTTCCTACCACTCACGCCTCATCCAGTGGCTGCAGCGATTGTTCCCCCCAGCTGTCTTCGACAACTATAGCTGTTGCTTCAACAATAACTTTCCCCTGGTCGCTTTCGCGCTGGCTGTGCAGACCAACAACATCCCATGTCGACTCTTCAATCGACGTCTCCTGACAAGGATGAATCTCCAGCTCTAACAGCGGCGGTTCACGTCATTTACGGAGAATAAGCCCTCCCCAACTCCCCAGACGGCACCAACAAGCCCCCTTGCTTCCCAAAGCCACAGCCGACGGCCCATAGCTTACAACTGCAGCCGTATGACCTCCTACCGACTGCAGTCTACTCTCTCCCCTGCAGCAATAACACCGGCCTCGAAGCTCTCTTCGGTTCTTCCCCGGGCCATCCGGGGACGAGGCGACTCCCTTGGTGAGTCTTCGTCCCCCTCCCTACTCACTTAGCCACCCCTTTACCTCAAAGCATCGCTGACCCACACCCTTTTCTTGTTTAACGTGTCACATGTGACGGAGGAAATGTGAACCGAGTTCCGATGGAGAAAACTATCCTTGGCCAGAATGCAGGGGGTCGGTTGACGGGCTGTAAATTTTTCGTCCAGCATTGAATTCCTGTAAAACTAGATGGTATCTCTTCCATACTTAAATGCGCATCTTCCTAAAGTGATTTGAAGTCGTTTGAAGCTTTGTAGGCTGAGAATCGTCCATTCTCATAGGCACTGTATGCATCAAGGTCATAAACATTGTCCTCGGTTGGGATTTGATTGCTGATCATGCATTGTCGTTGTTTGATGCTTAAGCTTCTTCAAATAACGTGTACACACTTTCTTCCAAGGTTCCCAAGCTTGCAAGGTAGCTTGGGAACTTGTTTTGGTCTGCTGATGGCTCGGGATTGGCTGAGAACCATCAAGTTCCTAGTTTCATCGTCTCCCTTATGTTGCAGTCACGACACCAATCTTTTCAAAGGGGTTAGGCACATCGACCAACCCCGATGTCTCAGACTAAATTATCTTCGATGAGTGACAGTCTTGAAGGAATTTTCCTTGCAATTTTATGATGATCGAGAATCGAGATAAGATTCCGGAAGTCGAGGGCGTATGTGCAGTTCTCTAACGGACAACTCGACGACAGAGGGAATTTCGAGAGATCCGTCCGTTGGATCATTTTCAAACCTTCCATAATTAAACTAAACTCGACGATAGTGATAAAATATACATATTGATCGTTGAAGTTTTTGGTAAAGTTTGATACAATCCCATGAATAGAGCATATACAAAGTTGAACTCGCTGCACGTCACAACCCTGTTCTTTTCGTCATTCCAAACGATCGTACCGTTAGATCACCACCAAACTTGATGAGCATGTTTTAATTTAGGTGGGGTCGTTTGAACAAATCATGTATATTTTTAGCGTATGTGCACGATATGTTTTCTATTATTCTATCAAGACTTCTTTTCTACCCAGCAGCACGCTGCAGCATCTGAAAACCCAATTCCTGAATTCGGTGGATTTTGTAACTGTTGGATCGTTCAGGAACACTAAGAGGGGGGTGAATTAGTGTTTGTAACTTTTTCGCCCTTTCTCAGTGTCAGCGGAAGCGTACTGTATCACAGCAGAACGTTTCTCAGAATGAGAACTGCTTTGCTGTAACCGTTACGACTTAATCGTTGGATTCTCGTACTAGTGTTTACGCGATCGTAAGGGACACAGTAGTTTATAGTGGTTCGGCCTTAATCGACCTACGTCCACTTTCCACCGTAGAGGTGATTCCACTATTTGAAAATAATGGGTGCAAAGAGCCCTTGCACTAGGCGTAAGTTTTTCTCACAAAGTGAGATTTAGAATCCCGTACAACAGATGATCACTCATGGACGTCTGCTCGTGTCCAGCAGAATGATGCTCACGCTCAGCAGTTGATTGCTCAAAGGATTCGCACACAGCTCGTTGTCGCTTAATATAAACCTGACTATCAAAGCAGAGAGACAACGTTGTGTTAGTATATAAATCCTCACAGATAATTCCTTACAGTGAAGAATGGCTTCTCAGAGAGCAGCCCGTTTCTGCTTCACAGCGAAGGAATGCTTCGGCACTTGTTTGCTCAGAAGAGGATTTCCACAAAGATTTCGTCCCTTCTCCGGATGATCCTGTCTATAAGCACAAGAGAGACAACCACAAAGTTGAACCACAAAGATCACGAAGTGAAGAACCACAAAGATCACAAAGAGAACCACAAAGACCACTTAGAAGGTATCCGTCCTACACTCAGTTCGGATGTGCACGGTTACCACAGCCGTGACTCACTGCACTGCACACCCAGTGCCTAGGGTGGAATTTTCCGATCCGTTGGCTTCCACGCAACCTGCTTTACTAACCCTCTGTATCAGGCGTTCAAGACTTCTGCACAGCACCCCTGTGCTCGGGAGGACCTCTTTCCACTCCGGCGGCGTTCCCAACTCCTGCTCTACCCTGCAGGCACGAGACTTCTGGCGCGCACCCGCAAGTGCGTGTCTAACTGCTCAAACTCCGTAGGCTCGAGACTTCCCTGCGAAAAGACACGACAAGAACGGCTTCTTGTCGATGGGTCAGCAACCGGTTACTGCAATCAGCACAGGTATTCACTTAGCTTCCCTCAGACGATTCGCCGGCTGCTCGTTGAACGCACCGAGGACACCTAGTCCCTCTCACGACGATCAAGGAATCTGAACTCAGCCCCTTGACACCCTCGCACGCAGTTTGCGAGCAATAAGAACCAGGAGACACTTAGCACCTTCCGCTCTCCGTCGACCACTTAGATCACTCAGACCACTCAACCACTCAGCCCACTTAGAAATCGTTCAAAAACGTTGTAGGATTATGTGAGGGTCGTCTGGTATAAAAAGGAACGAAGCAAATAATCGATTTCCCAAAAACGAATAATTTGTTTCCTAAAATCGGAATACAGGAAGCTGTAATCGTGGATCAGCAACAGGATGCTCAACGGTCATAATGACCAAGAAGGGAAGGAAATCTTTGATGATATTCCTTGCACGTATAATCTTATCAGATTAAATAATGATTATCAGAATCAGATAATATATTTAATCATTAAATATAATTACACTGCAATAAGCAAATCTGGAATAATAATTATTCTTTCATCAGCGCAATAACGCAGAATAGTTTTGCTGTAATGCAGCAAGGTCTTTCTTAAGTGTAACGACACATTGCTTAGGTTGCAGCGTAACATTGCTGCAGGATAACATTGCTGCAGGATATCCAAGAAAGATTTTGTTTCCAAAATTAAACTTGCAAGGCTAATCTCGCAATATTTAAATGCCTAAACATTTATAATGAGATCATTAAGCTAGATTAAATGAACTTGGACACTCAGACGAATATTCTGAATTAGCCCAAAATAAAATGTGAATATTAGAAAATATGTTTTCATATTTTCAATGTTTGTGCGTAAAATCACAGTAACATTTTACTGTAACGCAGCAAACTGTAATTGTTGCTTGCTGTGATTCAGCAACACATTTCTCAAGCTCATCACTAAGAATAAGCGAAGTGCTTCAGCGACTAGCTTCTCAAGCTCATCATCAAAACCAGGACTAACAGTAACCAAATGGCTTACATAGACACCTTCCCCTTAAAGTTTCGGAGCTTTTGACGCTGATTTCGTAATTGTTTGACGTGTTTTCACTGGGTTTTCCTCTAGCTTTCCGATGATTGCACGAGCAGTCTCCTGCTCCGCCCGACAGCACACTGTTGGTCCCTGAAAACTCGAATCTTGAAACTTTCTCTCAGCTTTGTAACCAAATGATATATATAGACAGGTTCTCCTTTAAGTTTCAGAGATTTTTATGCTAATGTCATAATTTTTGGACGTGTTTTGACTGGATTTTGGTCCAGTTTTCCGATGATTGCCCGAGCAGTCTCCTGCTCTGCCCAGCAGCACATTGCTGTCCCGGAAAACCTTAATCCTGAAACTTTTTGTCAGTTGTGTGACCAAATGATTTACTTGGCATGTTCCCCTTTAAGTTTTGGAGATTTTGGCAGTGGTTTTATAATTTTTTGATGTGTTATGCCTAGGTTTTGGATAAGTTTTTCGACAATCGCATTTGCAGTTTTCTGTTTAGCATGGCGGTTTGTTGTTGTCTCGGAAAAACTAAATTATGAGATTTTTGGAGAGTTTCCAGACAAGACGGTTACATGAGCCCATCCCTCTTTAAGTTTTGGAGATTTTAACATCAATTTCATAATTTTACGACATGTTTTGATTGAGTTTTGGACACTTTTTTTCGATGTTAGCACGAGTAGTCCTCTATTTCATTTGACATTACACGTCATTTCCCACAAACAGTTGTATTTTATTTTTGTGTGTACACGGGGTATGCAACTTTAGAGAATTCCAACTTCGAGTTTTCGAAAACTACTTGAAGGCGCGTGTATCTTTCTACGTGTGTAAAAATCGCGATATCAAGACGATAAAGCGGCCTCAACCGTCATCTAAGGTACAAAGGGGAAGAGCGGGTCTCCCCGAATTATTTTTTAAATCCACCTGTAATGGGCTGCGAGACTAAATCTATAGGCTCGCAGTCACCGCCATTTCCCGTCCCTTTGATCTCAATAATTAGTTGTGTTTGCTCGCATGCTTTAAGCTATTAGGATTTATGCCGTGTGTTGAATTTTAATCAAACAAATCTAAAGTCAAGTCAACCGCCCATAAAACATCGATACGGATCCAGCTGAACTCCTGGATGGGGTCTAACGCCCGTTAAAGAAAAGCAAATCTTTTTGGACAATTGTCACATTTTTGCATGCTAAAATGTAAGAGTTCATAAATATGAATCCCCGAATCCTACTTTGGTTTTTCCGACTTAAACCAGTTTTCAAACATAAGTCGGCGGCGACTCCGTATAGTTTACCTAGATTAAACAACAACCCTTTTTTTACGAAGCCATTTTGGATGGATAACGCAACACGAGCCGCTCCCTAGGTCCTCCCAAAAGCTCCCGAATGAGGTCTCAACGTAGCCTTTCACCGGAACTGGAGACGATTGGCGAAATACCCCACAGGCCCATTCGAGAATCAAGGGAGGCCCAACCCAATTCCCTTCCGCAGCGTCCGACGCTCAAGTCGCGACGTTGATAAGATTGGGCCTTTGGGGAGAGGCCCCGGATCCTCGGGTTGTCGAACCGCCACGCGCGCGCTAGGCCGGAGGGCGCGCGTACTCTTTCATCTGTAATACTTCATTCGCAAATACAATTCGTTCTTTTTCATCATTCAGTTACTGGAGACCACATCCGAACCACAGTGTTATTCGTCCCAAATGCTATGTGTTTCATAGACTCGATGGACAACAAATCACGCATTTTATATTGTACATGTTCACGTACATGTGATTCGTTTGGTATCATATAATCAATGAATGGATACTCTTATCGAGTAATTAAATCCTCGCTTTGAGACTTCAATTATTATTTCATTCGAGGATTTTAATTTCAAAATCGATAGGTGTAACACATTTCAATTGAACTTCGGGCTTTTGTGTAATGTATAAGTAAGTCGCACGTTCCAAGAGTATAATGTACCGCAAATTTAAAAATACAGACTTTTCACTGGCTTCATGTATTGTTATAAGATCCTATTGGTTATTAGATATTGTAATAATGGTATGCTTCGTAAAGATATAGGATAGAACAATATCATCATATTTGAATATATAACATTTTTTATATTTATCATTATGAGAGTTAGATAAATATTCAGCACTTGCATACCTTAATCAATTCCGCTTTAAGCATATACATAAAGTATAATATTATACTCATTTTACTTCAAATAAATCTAAAAATATGTCTACTTTCATTACAATGTCTCCTTGTAAGAGATGAATATCTTGTCGACAAATTTACAACAAATGTTACATGGTGTGAATAGCTGAATACATCAATGCTTCAGTAACATTCATATATGGTACTTGAGGACCAACTAATTCTTCGTCATTCATTCAAGGTCGATGTAAGTCTTTATTTATGTCAAGCAATCTCGTAATCATTAGATTAAGGTGTAATTATCAATTACGTTATGTACTTTGTCAAGCCTAATATTGAGCCGTTAATCTAATTTGTCCTCCGTAGTCAAGACTATGAACTGAATCTTACTTGACAAGCCATGTTGTTTAATGTCATATATTCCTTTGCAGAAGTGTTTGACTAACAAATTCGATTTTATTCTAGGATAAAATATTATTAAATTATGCTCATCAACTATGGAACCGTAATTTTTTTGACAAAAAACAACATCAGTTTTGTGCTTGATCTTACCTTATCCGATGAAAAATTTCAGTATATTTCATATATTTCATAGAAGTACAACATATTGATTAAATTAATATATATAATATCATCATAACTTATTATAAAATCTTCTTATAACAAATTTTGATATAAAAATAAACATATTCAATATTTTAAATAATTTTCATATAATTTAACTAATTAATTATTAAAGGTAAGGCCCAACTTTTCTAATAATTAATCAATTCTTAGTGACCCTTTCAAGCAGATTAATCTATTTTCTGTGATGTTTAGCAATACAAACCACATTAAAACATGAGGTGGGTTTGGGTTTGTGATGTATGGAGGGAAAAAATGTTTTTTAATCTGTTCATTTTTTTATAAGAAATACTTGTGGAGAACTCGCATCAATTTTTAAATTTACTAAAACCAATTTGTTTATTATGATAAAACATAGTAATAAATTATGATGTGTTTGTGTCACCAGATATATAATTAAATTACTATAAGACATTAACTTAGTTGTTTCTATAAATATATAAATAAAAATAGAATTACCTGTCGAAACATTAAAAACGAAAAATATTTCATACAATGTACTGCTAATCTTTTACAGCACTAATCGTTTTTACTTCTGCAATGGTTAATAAGTGATACCACCAGGTACGTCCAACCGTCCTCACCTAGTTTATATACATATTGGGCTATTATAAAACAATTGGGCTATTATTTTTGGATTTATTATTTTATTTGTTTTTATAAAAATTCATATTAGGCTATAATCAATTATCGGTTTAAGTTTTTATAAAACAAGTCGTGTCACGATATACGAGGTCATGCTTGTGATCATTTAGGTTGGGCTTTGCACACATCAAGTTTTATTATTAATATAAGGCTCATCACATCTTATCCTAACAAGTGTTAGTTCCCATCTCCAACTTTCTATGACCTAACAATGGTGCTCCATCGGCCATCGGGGAGAGGGGACTCAGATCACCGACTTTTTCCTGTGTTTTACGGATCTCGTCGGGTTAACGGTATTGGAATAAGATGGCGCTAAAGGCTTGATAATTGGGTTATTATAGATGTATGTTAATATCAGGTATGTAACTCTGATTTTCGCGCTTTTCATGTCCTAAATTCAATTACGGATTGGACGATATTTTTTTTTACAAGCATATATTCTAGTTTACATACAAAGAAGTTGACTTTAATTAATTATTATAGCTTGATCGGGACTTAACAACTGATTCGCGTTTGTTATTAGTAACTAAATTTGTTCATCAAGGATTTATAAATGGTTTAAACGTTTGACCTATTCATCTGGCAATTGTGTCACGATGTGGACTTGGTTCCCAGCAAAGTCAGCATTGAATCCTTCCTTCACGGTGGCATAAAAATGACTTGTCCCCTACAAAAGGAGAAAACTTACTCTGCCACTATTAAATAATATTAAATTAACTCTATAGTCAACCCTACGGTATAATCTACTGGGATATATCTTAAATTCATCTGTGAAATTCCGAACCGAAATTTTTTACGTAATTCTAAATATTTTAAAATTACTGAAATATTCATTTAAAATTTATAAATTTGAATGCTCTTGTTTTTGTTAAATTTATAAACATTATCCCGTAAATATTAAGTAAAGATCCGGCCGGATGGGTTGTATGGTATGATATTCTTTAACTCTGGAGTAGTAAAATATGACAAAAACCATATTTTTTATTTTTTAAAAGAGCAGACATAATAAATGAGTCGAAATTCAAATTATCACTTTATTTGAACAACATTCAGAGATACATACTGTATTATCTAAATTCAGCGACATATTTAAATGTGGCTAATGTATATTTCACAATTAAATTTTGGGTTTATCCGCTAATTAATGATTTGGGAAGTGCTGTCCCCGGAAAGGAAAAAGGATCGAAAGACTAGAAAAAGGGAAGATTCACTTGCTCCCGTTGAAATATCACGAAAGTTGGAGCCACCCAAACATCCCTAACACACCAACCCCATCATTCAAAGTCAAAGATCGTAAGAAAAATAGAGCCAAACACATTAATGTTGCAGTTGATTTTAGTAATTCGTAAACCATCTTAACTCCGTCACTCGATGAGTTTATGTATTCAATTTCAAAGCAATACAATAGTTAGTCTCGCTTTGAACTGAAAATCTTCTGTTATCTCTTTCGAAGTGGGGATTATTCGCTACTTCTCGTAATTATGAAGAACTTTCTTGAACTTTTTGCATATCTTCTCTTGATCCGCAATGTGATAATATTAATTTGGTTATCAAAAGAGATATTACTCCTCAAGTAGTGAAATTCTCGTTTGTATCCGTTGACCGGAAAAGCCAAAGGGCAAGCAGAGAAGCCACACCAAACTTTGATGGAAAGGATTTGGGGACACTATTCATACTATATATATAGTATAATAACTGAGAGTTTTTAGACAAATAATGCACTTTGGCCATAGATGAGCGTCTGTTCGCTTAAAACAAACTTAATTGCTTTTATATTAAATTGTGTATCTCTGACATGGGTCACCTTTCCCCAAATTTCTTTCTAACTAAACATTATCTGAAATCATGGGTATGTCACCTTCCTAACGAATTTCATAGAATCTCGGAACGAAGTTCTTTCTTCGTAGATTTCGATCCATGTGACTTTATCTTGTAGACTTTTCTCGAGCTTCCTTCCCTTGTAGACATGGCTTGGGCTTCTTCCCTTGTAGACTTAGCCTGCGCTCGAAGACTTACCCGGAACCCCATTTATTATTCCTTGGTATACTTGCTTAGTAACAAGTCTCAGTGAATTGACTGTGAATCGTACGTTCCTTGTAAGTCATGTTTCTAATGGGCTTCTTATAAGTAGGCCCAAGATTCTTGTCATGTCGACATAAGCCCTCCATTTTCAGAGGTGATGTGAATTGCTTAGTAAAAAGTCTCAGTGAATTGACTGTGAATCGTACGTTCCTTGTAAGTCATGTTTCTAATGGGCTTCTTATAAGTAGGCCCAAGAGTTTTGTCATGTCGACATAAGCCCTCCCTTTTCAGAGGTGATGTGAATCGCCTGATCCTTGTCAGAGGGTTTTTAACTTCATAAACTTAAGTTTTCTTTCTCCTCGCTACGAAACTTCTTCTCTTCTCACAGAACACCTTCTTCCTTCTCGCGAAACCCTCGTTTTCCCATGTCTGACTACGTAGCTTTTCAATGGCACCACCATCGCCCGGGGCCACCCGATGTAGTAAAGATCAACGATACTCGGGGCGAAGGCCTAACTCTTGGGCTGGTTCTTCCTCCTTCTCTCTTCCCAAAGCCTGTACCCAATACTTGCTTGTAAACAGAGTGCAACATCTCTCTTCGCCAAGATTACTTCACACCCACTCACTTGGGAAGGTCATACGGGTTTCCTATGTTTCTCTTCAGTTGAGAAAGCCATCATTATGAAGTGGTTTGCATATTGGATCAAGAAGCTTGGGAGGAAACTTGAAACCCTAGGGATTTGTGATATTATGAGTCTATCAATTCTGACCAAGAAATGTGACCCCCGAGTATGTGCAAGCCTTCTTCCTTTCTGGAATGACTCTTTGAATTGTTTCACAAGGCCCTATGATAGCTACCTTAAAAGATATAATCTTCTTGACAAATTGGTTTGTAGAAAGGTGTCCCTCCCTGTCTTTACTGAGCCGATGACGACCCTTATCGATTTAATGACATGATCTAGACCGTTAATACTGTCGAAGCCCATATGGCCCTGTTTAAGGAATTTGGAGGTTTGAAAGCATGGGACACAGAGCATGAGGCTGAGTTTTTATCGGTTTGCTCAAGCAAGTATATTTTTTGTTTCTCTGGAAAAAGAGTCCCAAAGCTCATTTACGGGTTAGCGAACTTCCTCTGTTCAACCAATACTAGACTAGCCTTTGCTTCTTTCTTGTTATGTTAGTCAATCAAAGCTTGAGTGAGAATGGACTGAACAAGGAGACCTTCCCTCGTTTTCCCGCCAGTGGCCCTTATGGTTAGTCCATCTATGGGCTTGTTTATGGATGCCAGGGTTGGTAATTGGTTTTAAGATGTCTTCAGGCGCTACTCCTATTGCTTGTTACGATTCCTTCATGCTGCATGAATGTTGTCGGTCAAAAGAGGACTAGTTCAACGCCTTAGTAATAGCGTATATGCGACACATTGTTGACCCCGGTAGAGGAGAGCACCAAAATTGGGTCCCTTTTCCTTCTTGTCATCCCATCCTTTTACGTAGACATAAGCTCATTCGCAGTTTTTACTTGGATGTTGTTCTAACGAGCAGAGACTTGATTGGTGCTCACCGCAACAACTTTTGTTATGAGGTCTATAATCCCCAATCCTCTGTTGTTCTAACGAGCAGGCAGTTAGGATTTCATCTAGAGTTCAGTAGTGCCCTTTGCTAACTCGACCCACAATCCTCTGCATTCTTGGGTGAGTTCCATGTTAATTGATGACAACCTTCAAGCCTCCCTTATCTTCGTAGCAGAGAGGTATGCCCTACTTTATATGGATTTTCTTTCGGAGTCTACCCCTACTCATGCAACATAGTTATTTTTTGTTCGATTGGCCATTGTATATCATGAACTTCCTGAACGTATACTTTTCCTGGACAACTCTGCAGAGCCGAATATCCACTTGACCTTGGGGATGATTTTAAAGACGGGCCAAAAAGGTACCCCTATGTAAGATATTTCTTTTATCTTGTAAACTTCAACCATTTATTCTCAGCAAAAATTGGTTTCTACTACTAGCATTGTTCTTTATATGACGCCATGATATCCAATATTAAAAGTTGAAAAGTAAATAGATTGAAGTAGTCCCAAACTTGCCATGATTGATCCATTTCAATGCTGTGAGTGATATCCATGAGACGGATAACTGGGTTGCGAAAACAGAGAAATGGTTCCAAAATAAGGTAAGGAATGCTCGAAATTATCACGCAAATAAAAAAAAAAATGTTTTGGGTCCATCCATCTTCAAATGGAAAATAACTTCCCATCCAAAGTAACAATAAATTGCATAATTTTCCGCCCCGAAAGTTTATCTTCATTTCTACATTTTTCTAATAAAAAATTAAAATTGTAAAAACATAAATTTAGTGGAACTGATTCTCATTTAAAATCACGAGGAAGAAACAAAAGAAAAGAATTGTTTCCCAAACCAAGAAATACCCACGCAACTGCTTCACCTTCACACAACCAGCTAATCAGACCCCTCCATCTTGACGCTTCCCTCGGCGCCCTTGACCACTACGGTTCCCCCCCCCCCCGGAAGCCAAATGACGAAAGCACCCCTGGGGAATAGGAACGCCCGGGGAAGACGAAAGCCTCTGATGACGACCAAACGACGAGAAAGTCTAACGTCTCCTCCCTCCCTCCCTTCCCTGCCTACTTATGACCACCCAACCTTTCCACTTATAAATTGTAACCACCCCGCAAATCGTTCAATCCTAATCCCCCCGCCCCCGATCCCCGATCACCTCCCCCTCCACTCCTACTGCTTCGAGAACCTCTCCGAGTTCCACCATCGTCCCTGCCTCATCGACGGCCCCTCCGGCAAGGTCTACTCCTATGAGGACGTTGAGATTGCCTCCCGCTGCGTCGCTTCCGGCCTCCACAGGCTCGGGATCGGCCATGGGGATGTCATTATGATCCTACTCCAGAACTCCCCCGAGTTTGTTTTTGCCTTCCTCGGAGCTTCGTACAGGGGCGCTATCAGCGCGACCGCGAACCCCTTTCACATGCCGGCAGAGATTGCCAAGCATGCCGCCGCATCACAGGTCGTGATCACCCAGGCCTCGTACATTGACAAATTGAAGGGGATCGATGGAATTAGGATCGTGACGATCGACAATCACGTTGCCGGGATGATGCATTTCTCGGAACTCGCAGAGGCCGACGAGGAGGAGATGCAGGCTGTCGAGATCACTCCCGACGATGTCGTGGCCTTGCCGTACTCGTCAGGCACCACGGGGCTCCCCAAGGGTGTTATGCTGACCCACAGGGGGCTCGTGACGAGTGTTGCACAGCAGGTCGACGGGGAGAACCCGAACCTCTACTTCCACAAGAACGACGTGATCCTCTGCGTTCTGCCAATGTTCCATATCTACTCCCTCAACTCAGTGATGCTATGCAGGCTCAGGGTGGGCGCTTCCATCCTGATCATGCAGAAGTTCGAGATCCGCACCCTGCTGGAATTCGTCCAAAAGTACAAGGCCACAATTGCGCCCTTCGTGCCGCCCATCATGCTGGCATTGCGAAGAGCACAGACATGGACAAATACGACCTCTCGTCGATCAGGATGGTGATGTCTGGGGCAGCTCCTTTGGGGAAGGAGGTCGAGGACGCCGTCAGGGCTAAACTTCCCAACGCCAAACTCGGACAGGTAAGGCAAAAATAAAACTCCCAACTTACAAAATTCCCTCTCAATCTTGCTTTAGCAATCATCACCAATATTTCACCCTTAAAAATTTAAATCTCTAAACGACTAATTATAAATTGCATAATTACTAAAATGAAATTTATATCTTGTAAAAATATGATTAAGAATGTGTCCCTGAGAAACAGAATCCTCCAAACATCTTTTAGTGAGTCATAAAGAGATTTCAAATGTCCGACTCACTGGAGGAGGCCACTTTATTATAATATTCTTGAAAGAAAAAACAAATAGAACCTTCCAATATTAAGTTGAAAATTAATTAGCACATCCTTTCCTAATGTCAACGTATATTTGGAGCAATTCACTCAATCAACTTCACATGGACTAACATCGTCATACCTGATCTTAATTCGATCGAGACTAATAAGACTAGAAATGAGAGATTGATGGGCAAAGTAGGTTTAGGTGGGATTTAGTTGAGCAACCGGATTGAATGCCCATCTGATTGTTTTTCTCCCCTTAAATTTTATCCATAAGCATCTACCGAATTAAATGGCCTTTGCCGTTTGTGCTTTGCCAATGATTTTTGTCACTGCACTGGAAAAATTGCCTTAATTGTGAAAAGAAATTAAGGTCACAATACTTCTTACGACAGCGACGATGCAAGTAGACACAAAGACCCTCCGGGGAAATTGCATAAGCTAAACCCTCGCTCACCCACATTTCGGGACAGATTTAAATTAGCTTCACACTGATATTGGAAGAGCAGACAAAGTCCATGCACTGTCCAACAGTGTTGACAGATGCGGACGTGTGCTTTTCAGGGTTACGGTATGACGGAGGCAGGCCCTGTGCTGGCTATGTGCTTGGCCTTCGCGAAGGAGCCCTTCGAGATCAAGTCAGGGGCTTGCGGGACGGTGGTTAGGAACGCGGAGATGAAGATCGTCGACCCGGAGACCGGGCGGTCACTGCAGAGGAACCATTCCGGGGAGATCTGCATCAGGGGCAAGCAGATCATGAAAGGTTAAAAAAACTAAAACCATTACAATTGCTTGCACCACGCACCGTCTATATTAATTCGATTGACATTCCCTTTTAACGGCGTGTTTCATTTCCTTTGAATCGTCACGGTAGTTATGCTATTAACTCATTAATTTACGATGAATGTAACAAATATTTTGAAGTATCATCTGATGTAAATATAAATTAAGTTTTATTTTAAAAGAGAAACACAAGGATGTTACGTGACTAGGAATACTTTTTGAAAGTAATATAAGGTAATACAAAAATATAATTTCATGGGTAAGATGAAGGGATTTGAAGAATATAAGATGAAGGTTAGGTTGCGGTTGGATTAGTGGGTTTGGGTCATGATTATGGATGATTAACTTGGTTGCCCCCGACATGATTACCCGACCAAGTTTTAAAACTTGGCCAACAAAAGTAAAGACCTGTTTGTTGGTTCACCTTGCATTGAGCATCCCTTTTTTAATGGCATTTAGTAAATGTTAGTAATGCAATGTCAGCTTACCATCGATGTTTGGTATCTCTTCCTTAGTCGTTTAGCAATTCCTGTTCTCTCTTTTGGAATGAATTTCGAGTTAATGATTTGGTTAATTGATTGACTGGTCGACTGATCGAATTAATTTATAGGTTATCTGAACGACCCTGCGGCCACCGCAAGAACCATTGACAAGGAAGGGTGGTTACACACTGGGGACATCGGATACATCGATGACGATGATGAGCTCTTCATAGTCGACCGGCTGAAGGAGCTAATCAAGTACAAGGGCTTCCAGGTGGCTCCCGCCGAACTCGAGGCCTTGTTGGTCGCTCACCCCAACATCCACGATGCCGCCGTCGTCCCGTACGTTTTAATTGGCATTTCCTTCTCTCTCACTATTTCAAAGCTTTTCCCCGTATAAAATTAAATTCTGACGGAAAAGAAAGCCGTTCTCGTTTCTCAGGATGAAGGACGAGGCTGCGGGGGAAGTGCCTGTGGCATTCGTGGTGCATTCAAAGGGGTCCCAGATCTCAGAAGACGAGATCAAGCAGTACATCTCGAAACAGGTACGAGATACATTTGACTTGTGAAGCATTTAGTACCACCGACGGACATTTGCATTCCGATTGCCAGCCACTTTTCATAAATCAATTGATACAAACAATCCCTAAAACTCTGAAACATTTATTTTTTTATTCGTAGAAGAAATTTTTTTGTCAACTTGTCCTAATGAACTTTAATAATATATAGATTTTTTTTCTTCTCAATGAAGGTCGTCTTCTATAAGAGCATCAACAAAGTCTTTTTCGCGGATTCCATCCCGAGAGCTCCTTCTGGGAAAATCTTGAGGAAAGACCTAAGGTCGAAACTGGCTGCTGCGTGAGGATGACAACCGATCCCCTTTCGTTTTTAACCACCCCTCTCTCAATCTTCTGCCGGAATTCGTTCAATACCGTGACCATGTGGTCGTTGTAATGTAATATTTGTTTCTGCTCCGACCCTGGAATATCACCCGCCTGATTTGTAAGAAGTGCTGCCTTTCATTTTCTTTCCCATTAGTCCGCCCACTTTTACACGAATGTCCGTACAACTTGTCCGTACAACTTGTCCTTATATTCAATCGCATTTATCTTAGAGCCACTGTTAAGGAAAATATTTTACCTTATTTTTATAGGAAATAAATCATTACAAATTTTTTTTTTTCAAGCGGCCATTGGAAACTATTCAAATAAACATCTCAATAGTTTCTTATACTTTTCTCGTAAAACAATACTCTATTCATTTCATTTTTCTTATCGAAATATTTATTACGATTTTACCGTGATATCAAATAAAATATGCCTGAATCAAATTGACATTTCCACGGGCCCCCGGTTAAAAGATTAGCATGGGTGTAAACCGACAAAATCCGGTAACAATATCTAGATAATAAAAAAAAAAAGTAATTGAGGAAGGAAGGAGGACATTAGGGAAATTAAACCCTACCAGTTATGCAGGATGATTGATTCACCATGATGATTAATTCTGCCCAGGTCGGGAATATCCCTTACCTGAGGGAGTACAACTGAGCGGAGGTAGAATTGTACTGCGCACCATACCCGAGAATCATAAACAAAGAATACCCCTTTTTCGGAGGGTATCGGATGCCGGATTTCCCAATAGGGAAGAAGGCATTTCCCCAGCTGAACATATCGCACACTTTAATCATCGGGTGGGCGAGACCGCTAATGGCATCTGTAAACTCGGGTGTTTCGTGTGTCACTTACTGGGGTAGCCTTCTGATCGCTAAATTCGCACGCCACAAGTATACAGATCGCAACAAGTATATAATGATGAGTGAGTCGTCGTTCCCACGAGGATAACAAATAACCCTTAAGCATACACAATTGTAATATTTATGTAGTTAAGCCAATAAAAGAAATGAGTTTAAAACTTAGAACACTAATCTAATTAAAAGCAAAAATCAAAGCAAAAATCGGAACTCGATCAGTCGAAAAAGCGTAAGATCATGTATCCCCTCCTTGTTTCGTTAAATGTCTTCGCTCGCTTATCCCAAATTTATACTAATTATGTTTACTAACCGGATTCTTAGGTCCCTAATTGCGTGTCCCGAGTTTATAAAAGACTATTCCAAACCACCATAAAACCTAATATCCCAATTACGAAGGCAAGAAACGAATTAATAATCAATACTTTAATGGTTGCGTAGAAGTATATCTCCCAATACTACTTACTGGCTAATTCGCTCCCGCGATCTTAACCAAGGCTATTCCGTTCTTGTTCTCTCCTAAAATTCCTCTCCCGAGTTTAAATTAGGATAACAAATCAATACAATTCGTTGATCAGACAAATTGCATGCATTACGATCAAACGAAATAAGTAAACATCCAAAGTATGAATTTGTTCTAAAGCGAGTTCCGGAAATTCAACTACGCAATTCAGTTCAATATAATCCTAGCAAAGAAGTTTATCCAAGCATCGCTTGAGGAACACAAATCAAAGAAAAGGAAAGCATCCTAAACAATAGTCTAACTCCCTTTCTCTCCTTGATAAAATTCGTCCTCCCCTTCCGCGAGGTAAATAAAGTACTTTTATAAAGCATAAGAAATAAAACCTAGAGAATCTAAGAAAATCTGGTGCAAAATCTTGAATAAAATATTTTTTCTCCCGCTCTTGAGCTGTACGACTTTCTGGTGCAGCTGCACCAAGTCTCTGTCCAACTTCTGACCACATCGTGCAGCTACAACACCTTTCAGTGTAGCTGCATTAAGTTTCGGCGATAATCCGCGTCCTTCTTTCCCTCCTGTCATACAGCGGCACCAAATTCCTTTGTAACTACACGGAGTCTCTTTAGATACGCCTAAATCTTCTTGTTTTCACTTTTACCTTGAAATATACCCAAAATTCGACAGTATCCAGACTTATCGGAAATAATGTGAAATATCAAGAAGTATTATACAATGGACGTAATATTTCACAAATCTAACAGAATCTATGTATGAAATTGGCCTAAATAACTCTACTTTCATAGAGTTGTCACTTTCACTGGTACGTGAGCCTTCCCCCTAAATCCGAATAAGAATTAAAAGGAGATGCAACTACAATTTACACTTACGTTCGCACAGGCGAATACAATTGTGACTCTAGTGGAACTAACCCAGATGAAATAACAACCTAGTGAACCTGTATCGGTATTTTTGAATAGGCTTAGGAAATCTAGATTGCGATATTAGATGTCAACATCCGAGGTCAAACTTATAGCCAATTGCTCGGGACATCCTTCTCCTTCACCTTTGGAAGAAATTGGAACTGGAAGGAGAAACCATCAAAGATTGAAACGAGTTGACCCAGAGAGCCATCCGATACAAGAATTTCCTCAGAGAGAAGACTCACACAAAGTGTAGCTATGTCACAGGGCTATAGGCACATAAAAGGCTGACACTATCGTCGAAATCATCGTAGCTAAATACGTAAAGGGTCAGCTCCTTACATGTGATGAACTATTAAATCTGAGCTTTGGGGTGAAAGCCTTGTCGAAATCCCTAAAGGAGAAAAAGTAGTCATTCGACGAGGAGAAAGACGATGACATCCTTATGTTCATGGTGTAGAACGGACGGTTCCGTTTCAAAGCCAGTCATCGCCTGCGACGCACATAGTGCGAGAAGTCTGTAAGCTTCTGTAAATGGCATGGTTCTCTCACCCATTTAACTAAGGACTACATCACATTTAAAAATCTGGTGCAAGATCTGATAGAAACCAAAGAGTTGTGCTTCCCTGAGATGGACGAGAACGCACTAACCAATTTGCACCCATTCGGTGATGCATTCGAAGTTAATGCCTTTGAAGTGATCTGTCTTAACCTTGATTCTTCGTCTTGGCAAAGAAGGGAAGGCGTGACAATGAAACCGGTGAAACCATTATCGCCAACGATATTCATGCAACTAGTCAGGAAAGGGGTCCTACAATGCCCAAAAGATCTCAATGGGCTCCGACTGGGAACAAGCTTTTGACACATGGACGCTTCTCATAGTACTGACAAATGTCACACATTCAGAAAGAATCTGCAAGGCCAGAAGAGTGCTAAGTGGTATGACCTTAACGGTCTGGAAGACATGGTTATAAGGATGATGACTGAGTCGTTTGGGTTCTGGGCGGACCCTTTGCATCGCCCGGCCATCTGCCAGAAAATAGGTGAGAGAAGCCACACCAAGGAAGGAAAGAGTGGACTATTAACGCTCGGAAGATTGTTTGAGATGGCAGTGGCCGACAACATTACAGTAGATCTGTAGTAACCTTCTACTTCAACCAGTGTCTTGTAGGACTTGTAGTGTACTTTGTTGATCGCACCTCGACCGATCAAAACTGCAAGGACTTGATATTGGGCCGATAACCTTACGTTTGTTTGATTTTGATACTTTGTCTTGTTTAATTTTATTGTCTATTCTCTGTCTCAATAGGAGTTGTTTTCAGGCCAGCTTGAATGTAGCGAAACCACATATACCTAATTTATTCTGTCAAAGTAGTTCATAAATTAATGGCATGCCCCGAATATTAAGATCTTCGAGCGAACATATCCAAACCCAGCTACTAACTATTCCATTTTAGACATCTTCTTTTGCCTCCATTTCATGGACATGGAAATCCCATATTATCAAATGGTCATGAAATCATGGGTAAAACTGACTCTGCAATCAAGATGAGTGCGCATGGGATATTGAGACCAAGGAATGATTATATGACTCGGACGAAAAGCATGGTAACAATCCATCGCAATCGTATCCCGCGAAGAATAAACACAACATAATACAATTACGATGGAAGAAACCGAAAGCTTTAGAAGAAGTTATAAAAGTTCAAAATGATTATATTCCAAAAAAACACTATTTATAAGTTATGAATTATCCTCAGTAAAAATTATTTGTCAGTACATTGTACAATGTCGCACCGGAACTACAAACAAATCTCGTGACCAGCATATATTTCAAATGATTTTGATAAAGAATTGTTGCGTCAAAGGAGACAAGGGAGAGAAGTTCCCCCATTCTCTCTTTGGATATTTTTCTAAGCTATGTCGTGGGGGAGATGGATGATTGACCTTTGATTCCTTGTCCCCTACCTCCCCATTGTGTCTGTGCAACAAACACATGCTGATTGCCCGAATGGTTTTTCATTTTCTAAAATTATCTAATGTCGGAATATGAAGCAACATGTAAAGTAGGGAGCATTGAATTTCTCCCATGTTACCAACAACTGCACATGTGCTTTATGTACTTTGATCACATAAATGTTACATTCACACATAAATTCAAATTCGATGTCCGACCGAATAAATTCTTGATTAAACCTGGTGAGATGTGTTATTGAAACCAATGCTATCTCCAATAGCACACCAATAATTCGAAGTCATTCATTCAATTCATGTTGCAGCAACATCAGCATGGGGCGGGGGACCAAAGAATTTCATAAGCGTGAAAGAGTTAGGGAGGTTGCCTGGCATTTAGACCGAAACATTTGACACTTCCCCCCTAGTTCCTGCAAATGAACCGACAAGTGATTCCCTTGTCTTCCCCAATTGCAATTAGTTAATTCAGTTAAATGAACAATACTTCGTATTCATTAAATTTTGTTGTCTGATTTTGATGAGTTACCCCAATCCCATGATTTCATGCTCCCTCCCCCCCCCCCCCCAACCAAAGTTTCTCCTTATATATAAACAGTTGTCACACGCAATTACTTGCACTAAGGCACAATACAACACAATCCCAAACACAATCACCATCACCATCATGGACTGCTACTACAATCACCTAACAAATTCTCTTGTTTTGCGACAGCCTGCTTCTTCTTCGCCCTCTTCCTCGTCTTCGTCCTCGTCTTCTCCACCTCCTCCCAGTGCAAAAGCAAACGAAGGAAAGGTATTCTTCTGCAACTTCTGTCAGAGGAAGTTCCACAGCTCGCAAGCGCTCAGTGGGCACCAGAACGCCCACAAGCTTGAGCTCCGTACCCTCCCCAGGAAAACCAAGAAGCAGTCTGGTGGTTCCCGGGCCTATGTTCCGAACCATGACAACCAAGTTCCGGAGGACCTTTGCCACCTAGACCTGTCCTTGAGGCTATGATGCCAAACTGGAGAGAATGCCTTTTGCCAGTGTTTCTTTTGTAATACAGTTATATGTGCCTTATCCAAATACACCTTCCATGTTCGGAACAAAACTGTTACCCAATCGTGACAATATTATTGATCAAGCTATGTTTATTACCCGATCGTGACAATGTTATTGTCAGCCCGTTTTTCAGGATTCTCCCTAATACTGCAAACTCAGCTCTAGAATCGACCTCAAGACCCCATCAATGGATCCGACTCTTATCATCTTCAAGGCTCAACCATTTGATGTACACGATCTCTTCCACCCTATTCAGGAGTCCTGACGCCCTCAAGCCCATTTCCTTGCCAAACATCTCATTGGCTGGTCGTTTTCCCATGAAAGTCTCCAGCATTATTATACCAAAGCTGTATACGTTGTCGCTCATTGTTCGATCATTCTACGAATAATTATTTCAGAAATACGCTCCTTGTATTCCAATAGGAATTAATGGTTAAATTAAGTTTATTGTGTTTCAATCTTATTCTGGCTATTCTAAGACACATGCGTACGTAAATTCCTATTGTACTCCTTAAATTAACTCAACTCCTTGACGTTAACTTAGACTAATCTTCCCTTTAAACCTGAAATTCCCCTTCGGAGTTCAATATGTTAGGAAATCAATATAAATTGTTGATCATAAAATCACACGCATTAAGCACAAGTTAAAATCAATAACGAAGTCGTAAATACGTTAAACCAAAGTGATTCAAGAAAGATTCGGCTACATATCGGATTATGTCATAACCCTAGAACAAAAACTTAGTTTATCACAAAAATGGAAAAGAGTAGGAAAATGAAACTAATCATCCTAGGCATAGAAACTATGAAACTACAACTCCCATCGCTTAACGGCTCTCAGCTGGCTACCCTCCCTGTGACTCACGTTGATGGCCTTTTTATAGCTAGGTTACATTTCACATGATTTGAAAATATTTTAGAAATATTCTAGAAAATTTTCTTGTCTCGTATGGCCTCACCAATCTTTATGTACATGTTTGATATGATCGTGTTCCCGCACCAGTTCTTCGAGTGGCCACCCCAATACTCCTGTCCAAATCTTATGCTCAAGGATAACTCTATGAAAGTGGAGTTATTTAGTACTCTTAAGAGGGATTTACATCTACTTAGATGAGTTTGTGTTGGATTCTTATTCTTTTCAATATAATTTCTATTTTATTTAGAAATTAGTCGATATTTATTATTTTCGTAGTTTTTAATTTATTTCAAGGTGAATAGGTGTACTTGTTGCTCCCTCTTAAATTTGTTTTGGTTTGGTGATGGTGAATGATGACAACTAGAAGTTTTGGAAAGTGGAAAAGGGATGAAAGTTGACATAATGAAGAAAATCACAAAATAGAGGAGGACACATCATCCAATCTCAAGGACGCGACTAGACTGAATCAAATGATCACATAGAGTAGACGAATGAGAATGTCCAATTTGAAGGATGCGTCCTTGGGGCATCTATTGAGGGAAGGAAATGTTTGATTTTTGCAGGAATGACATGACCTTTGCTAATATGTACAAGATATTGCCCAACTCTCAGATTTACCACAAGATTATGATTAGAAGAAAGAGAGTATAATTAGTTAGTTTTTTTTATCCTCTTAGGGTATTTATTTATTTTAGTTTCTTGGACTTAATAGATATTTTAGAGGTAAAATATCAATTTATAGCTTCAACTTTTGACCAACTTCTTTTTTGGCCTTAAATAGTTTATTCATCAACTTTTATTTTTATATTGATTTTGGGCAATGTTGGATTTCATCGTGCGAAAGCTAAACAAGGCCCTAATAAACACTGTCATTTATCAATAAAAAAGTTAAAAATTTTGAAAAAGGGCAATAATATTGAAGCTTATGGGTTTTATATTTAGGATTTTGAAGGCAGGATCAAATGAGTTGGAAGCCGAAGCTCTCGACGAGAGCAGTGGTTTTTGATGTTGCCAAGAATGCGCAAAATCAACGAAGGTTGGATGACGGGTCAATTGTGGGAGTTGTTGTTATGGGGTAAGCTGGACGACGGGGTGAAAGAACACGATGAGGGGAGGTTCGAGGTTCATGCAAGTCAAACTATGCTAAAGCTTTGACTGGCTTTCGCACGAAGAAATCCAAGATTTACCAAAATTAATATAAAAATTATAGATCCCCCAAATTGGCCATTAACCCAAAATACTCAACATTAATCAAAAGTGATTAGACTAAAATTAACGTTAAGACGGTGCTCTTTAAATTTTAAAGATTATCAAACATGATTACGATTTCTTAAAACTCGTGAACATGTTTATCAATATTTGATTAATGTTTATCTTCCCTACACATGATTAGGTAATTGATTTCGAATTAAAAATTAGTTACATGAAACTATCCTAGTTACATTTTCATTAAGCGACAAAGTCACTTTTAAACTTTTCATGAACTTTTAAATATCTCTATTCCTTTCTTTTAGTTTAATTTTGATTTTGGATGAAACTAAAAACTCTTAATTTTCATTAAGCTCTCCTTCTCCAAACAGCCGCAAATGGCCAAAGCTCCTACAGCAACAGTTCACCAGCCGCGACGGACATCAGTGGAACCCAGACCAGCGGCTCCGACAAGCCCCAAGCCTAGCCCCACCTGTTCCCTGTCGTCGACAAGTACCAAAGTCTAACTTCTCACGGCTGCACATTAGCACCGCGAGAAGTCGTTTTGTATTCTGATCAACTAACCGACATGTGCAGAACGAAAAGAAACGGGTAACAGACGATGCGACCACATCCGGCGGCGAACCTCTCTTCTCCCTGTGACTTCGGAATCGGCAGCAGCGAACCACCTCCTCCCCGACGTTCTCAGGTCCAGCGGTAGGGAACTCTCTTCCTCCCAACTTCCCCTCTAGCAGCGAGATCCGGCCACGTCGTCGACGACCCCTTTCTCTCGATCCAGCGACGGAGGACCCACGACCTCCCCTGACTTCGGAACAGGCAGCGGCGACCACATCCCCCCGGCGTCTCCAAACCACCGGCCACAGCGAACCCGTCTCCCCGGCGTTTCCAGACCGCAGCGGCGGCGAGCTCACCTTCCCCAAACGTCCCCAGAACCTGCAGCGACGAGCCCACCTTCCCCGGGTGCGTCCCCAGAATCTACAGCGGCAAACCCGCCTTCCCCGGGTATCCCTAAAACCAGCGAACGACGTTCCCCTCTTCAGACCCGATTTTCCAGCGACCGGCCACCTTCCTCCGGCTCCGGTGGTAACCCCCAACTTCCGAACCGTGCCAGCCTACTTCCCGCTGCCTCACACCCGACACCCTAAGCCGTCTCCCCGCCAGCTCCGTCTCTTAGACCGCTCCGACCTCCTTATCTCTAGTCACGCCCGACCCATGGCCGCATTCGGGATCTCATAAAGGTAACGATTTCATTTTTATTATTATTTCTTTTAAATGATTTAACCTGTGTGTGCGTTGCTTGATTATTATTATTATTATTATTATTATTGTTATTATTATTATTATTATTATCCCTTTGAGCGACTGAGGCAGTTGTGCAGTAACCTCGACCACTTGGAGGGACAATAGAGCTGGTTTTGTAGGAGCCTCCGGATTTGAAAATTACGCTATAGGCACTGGGTGTGTAGTCTAGTGATTCATGACTGTAGTAACCGTACACGTCCGAACTGTGTTTAGGACGTATACCTTGACATCGTTGTGTGAGAAGTCAAGTTCCGCTGTTTGAGGAACCAACCTATGTGGCTCTCTCCTCTAAGTGACACGTTGTGATTATTTCTCTTGTGCTTATTGACATGTTCTTATTAAGAGGAGACAAGAGCTGTGTTGAAATCCTCGACAGCAATTAAGTGCTGAAACATTCCTCTGTAGTGAATTAGAAATGAGCTGCTCCTTGATAAGTCGTTCTATGTCACTGTAAGAAATCATTCCGTGGGGATTTATATTTTTACTCTAACATCTACGTTGTCAATATTCTATGATAAACATGCTTGCACTAAAGAGACAACTTCTTGTCTGAATAATCCTTTAAGCGAACAACTACTGAGCTTGAGCATCCTATTGTTAGAAACAAGAAAGTGTCCATTGAGTGAGGAGCAGACCGATTGCCTATAAGAGGATCTCCTATTTTCTTGTAGGATTTTAAATCTCACTTCGTGGGAGATACCACTGCCAAATGAAGGGCATTTTACATCAATTATATTATAAGGTGGAATCACCCCATTGGTGGAATGTGGACATAGGCCGATTAAGGCCGAACCACTATAATTGTATTGTCTCTATTACGATTGCGCTTAAACCCATACGAATATCTACTCGACCAAAATCATAACATTTACGACAAGCAATATTGTAAGAAAAGATTTTGAAACCTAGAAAATAAATTAATTATTTGTTTTGTTAGAGGAAGGGAAGTCGAAGACACCATGGGTCATCCGTCGCCATGCGTAGAGGGCTTCGAGAATGGAGCGAAGCCTTATGTGTGGTAAAGCCGAGAAAGAAGGGAGACAAAGACTACGTATCGCGGCTGGATCCCGTTTCCGGTTCTATTTAAAATGAATATCATCCCTTGACGATAAGGCTACGGATTTTGAAAACGTGTCCGAGTCGCCACTAATCTATTTTAAGTTTAGGATAGAAAAAACTATAGCGATTCATTTAGGTTCGGGAATTAGGGATTACTAAATCGCATGCTTCACAAAGAAAAGGGAGGCATTTATCGTGTGTTTCTGATGTTCAAATTTATTTGAGCTCGGTTTTAGAAACGAGATTGTACGACATTAAAAAATGATATCGAGCTCAATAATGCTTAAAATGTATATGTGAGTCATTTTTTAGAAAATATTTCTTTTTAAAAAATTGATTTTTTGGGACAAAATGCGAGCAACATAGATTGATTAACGACCTTGACAATTTCTAAACTGAAAGGAACTCAAGGGAGAACGGGTGAAGGTTGAGCGGGATTGTACCTTCCCGGCTCCCTCGTTATGCCTTCTGGTACTGTTTTAAAATAGGTTTACAGCGAACCTGGCGAGCCATTATTGCCGTACGTTGGTGAGTAGCCGTCTTCTGAGGGTCTTGATCTTCGAGAATCCAAATAATCCCTCGAATATATAACCGTTGCCTCTCATCCCAAGCAGTCGACTGGGGTGCGTGCCTTGGTTATCTGCAAGGCACACTCCCGAGTTTCCGCACAAAATCAAAATAACGAAGTAAATTGTTCGAGGCAGGACAATGATCGAAAATTTCAAAGTAATATAATTTTTAATAAAAATGCATTATCAATAAATCATTCTAAAAAAATGAAACCGTGTGCATCATGTTGGAATAGTCACGTGGATTAATAATTTGAAACCATGAAACGAATTAAAAAATAAGATTTCATCAATCCACGTATTTTATCATGTCGAAATACATTGCCCAGCGTCATTATAAAAGCATTAAAATGAAATTGATACTAAGTGCACTTTACCAAGGTGTGTCGCGGACTACACAACCAACCCTCGGGGGCCATTATAAAAATGTTAAATAAAACATTGAAAATTGAAATTAACGTCAGACCCAAAATCAAGTAAGAGGAAATGGATGGGAGCTGACCGGGGAACGCTTGATAAAGGGGTTAACGGAGGAGATGTAAGAGCTGACGGAGGAGATGTAAGAGCTGACGGAGGAGTGGGCGACTCCAGTTCGGACCGGGCGCATCGTTGTGGGTCGCCGTTGTGAGGATGCCGCTTCTAACCGTCGCTATGTGTTCCAGGGAGCTGTAGTCGGGGAAGACACCTTGGGGGCTTCGGTGTAGCCGCTGGTGTTGAAGGAGGCACGGTCGTTAAAGCCAAGAATGCTGAGGAGAGACGCCGTGGGTTGGAGCGTGATTGGGGCCTGAACCTAGGAAGGCCACGCTATTCTCATTCACCGAATATGGGTAAGGAGACAGGGGACATCTTGAGGCATCAAGTGGCGACTATAACTCCGGTGTGGTGGTCGGGAGTCTAAGGTGCCGAGAAGAGAGTCCTGGTTTTGCTGGTGTAGGGGAGGAGAACGTTAGTAGATGGATGAGTTACGGATGGTTTCCTGGAGGAGTATTCGGAGAGCTCGATTCCGACGGTGGCTGAGGACGCGAGAATGACAGAGATCCTCGATGTCGTCAACGAACTTGTTGCTTCCATAATAGCGGTTGCAGGTCATACTCTTGGTGGGACGATGATTCAAATCTGGATTGGAGACACTGCTGTTGTGGTCGCTGGACTCGTTGAGGTGTTTTGTCTGTTATCCTTGTGGCAGCACTGAGAGGTATCCACTGATGGCTCAGCGCGCGCACAAATCAATATCGATAGGGTAGAAGAATCTCCCATTGTTTCGAACAATCCCCCTCTGCAAAAGAAAACAAAAACGGTCATCGAAGAGACGGGCATGTACGAGGGTCTTGAAAGGACGAAATGAGAGTACCTGGATATTTTATTCCGCAAGTTGAGTTCTAATTCTTGTAGAACAGTCTTTGATCACCGCTTCAACTTATCGCCCGCTGCTGGAGTCGAGATAGTGCGACAGCAGGAGGAGACAGGGGCCGGTGCAGCCCCGAGAGAAAGATAGTCAAGCCGTGGATGCCGTTCGCGGCTGGTTGCTGGTACTTCGAGGATGCTTCTGCACGTTGCTCTTCAAGACACTTAACTGGGGACCTTGATTCGACATTTCAAGATGGCAAGATTGATGAACTGGTTAGCGATACGGGTTGTCGAAGCGGCAGAGGGGAACGCCGGGGTGGCACCGCATCTCAGAGCAACCTATCTTGGGTCACCATGGAATGAGAGGGCAGCCGACTACGGTTTCGTCCGAGTAAGTCGAGAAGGATTGTCTGGCTATCCCGACCATTGGACGAACCCAAGCCCTCTCCCGAGATTTAGCCACGAAGAGTAGCGTGATAATCCCGAGCACCCCTAGTCCGGATACAGCCGCCGCGCCCCTGGTTTCCTCAGACCCAGGCAACCCGTGCCTGGCGTCCCCGGCGGCCACCATCGACTCGGCCCCTGCCTCCGCTCGACGCTCTCGACCGCCTCGGATTCGGGTTCACCCCGGACGTCCCTACATGCGCCCAAATATGCGGTCCTTTCGACGTACCATCCCTCTCCAGTGGCAATCTCGACGACGGCCACCCTCCCCTTCTAGGTCCCACGACGACTAACCCAGCACATGGCTAGGCCCAAGCCCTAGCAGATAATCGGCTTCCTTTTGCGGCCAGATGCCAACATCGCCCCCGGTGCAAGCAGCCGACTTCTGAGTCTCCTGACCTCAGTGGTAATGAACCCCTCCCCAATAATGTTTTTTTTTTTTAAATGTCAATAGCCATATTAATCTGAGCAACGATCGTGATTTGTTTGAGGGTTAACATGTGTATGAAAATGCTTTATTTATTTATCTTTCTTTAAGTGAATGCGAATAGGAGTTGTTTGATTCCTTTGTAAGTCTTAAATTGAAGAATGATTGTTTGAGAAGCGGTTAACGGTACGTGCACGTAACCGTTACGTGCTTTTACTAAATTCGTTTTTCTTAGTAAACTTTACTAAAAAAGTGCTTTTTTAGTAAAGAGCATAACTGAATTAGTAAAAAATTTAGTAAAGTTTACTAATTTTTTTACTGTTCATATTTAGTAAATTTTACTAATTTACGTTAGTAATTCAACCCAGTAATTTTCAGATTATTTTTAGTATTTTTTTACTAAAAAAACCGGATAAATCGTCCTTGTTTTAGAAACTTTTACGAAAAAGTTACTGTTCAACTTTAGTAAATGTTTACGAAACTTTTTAGTAATATTATCACTCGATTTACTACTTGTGTTTTAGTAATTTTTACTAAGAAATTGCTTTTCATTTTTTAGTAAAAAGTACTAATTTTGCTTAGTAAAAGTTCAAAGTTTAGTAAATGGTCTGATGGGCTTTTGACAAATTAGTAATATTTTACTTAATTCGGGCTTCAAAATCACTTAAGTTTGTAGATTAGCTTACTAAACATTTTAGGAGAGTCTGTCGTCTTTCATTAATGCAATTGTTTCATTACTAATCTTAACAATTGTCGTGCTTTTGCATGGGAAATACGGCGGAAAAACACCAACATCTCGAGGAGTCTAGATTCAACCCAAATGCTCTGGACGACAAGGGAGTTGTGATTTATTCAAAGTAACAAGTATTCGTCCGGCTGCTTCGACACGGTAAGACAAGTCTTCACATCATCTTCTTTGCTTTTGCATGTAAAACAACGAGAATCTACTACCAAGGAACATTATATCTCGACATCACGGAAGATCGAATCAACGGGCTACACAACGCCTTTTCGAAGAAAGAAAGCTTGAAGGCGCGTGTAACAAATCGTGTTTGGTTGGATCTACCACGGGCTAAAAAACTGTAGGTTTGAAGTAAAGCGGCCCCAACCGACATTTTAGGTACAAAGGGGAGGTACAGGCCTCCTCGAACTAAATTACATACCCGCGTGTAACAGGCTGTAGGCCTAGGTGCATAGGTTCACAGTCACCACCCTTCTCCGCCCCCTTTTATCTCAATAATTGTCTGTGTTTGTACAAGTCGTTAGGCGTTTAGGTTTAATCCCGCAGGCGGGCGTAATTAACAAACCTGAGTTCTGGTTCAATGCCCGGATCGGGTCCAATGTCCATAATACAGTGACATGATTCCAGAGTGATGCCCAGATTAGATTCAACGCCCGTTAAACAAAAGCAAACTTTTGGAGCAAACGCCACCTCTTTCCATGTTTAGATGTAAGAGTTTGTAATTAGGAATCCCCGAGCCGAACTGTTTTTCCGACTTAAGCAGTTTTATTAAAAATAAGTTGGTGGCGACTCCATAATAACTTACCTAGGTTAAGCAACAACATGTTTTCTACGGAGCCATAATGGATAAGGGAAGGCGACACGAGCCGCTCCTGATCCTCCTGGAAATTCCTTCTGTGGATCATGCTCCGCCCTTTGCCCGTCACCTCCGAAGGAACATGGAGACAATTGGCAAGGGCCCAGGCAGGCCCGGTTAGGAATCGAGGGAGGATCGACCCCTGTCTCCTTCGCAGTGCCTCGACGTTCAATTCCTGGCGTCGACCGGAGAACGCTTGGGGGAGCAGGCTCGGATCCTTGTGTCATCCGAACCGTCGCGCGTGTGCTAGGCTGGAGGGTGCACTTACATCGCTTTGCGTAAACAAGACCAAAGGAGGCGAGTATCTGGTGGAATTTGTTTGTACAAATGAGTGTGTCCTCGTGAGGGTGGAAATCATTTTGGAAGTGCAGCAGACCAAGGTCCACCAAAATGCAGCAGAGGTACCTCTCAGATAGGTTGTCAAGTGAGTTTCAAGATTAATAAAGTCAATGATCATTTATGAGAAGTAACACGTACGAATGTGTCCCTAGTGGCCGGTCGTGTTTTATGATGACAAGTCGTTTCTTATGTGAGGCCAATGTTCAATGCGTGACAAATATGATTTCTGCCAGACTAAGGAAATGCGATATTACGCGCTACATTGTGGAGATATGTGGCGGTAATGAAAGAGTCGATTTTACACTAGGTGATTTGTATAATCACTTCAATACGGAACGCTCGACGTTAACCACCGTACTAGACCTCAATGTTGAATTTTCATACCTTTCGGCAAAGAGTTCCGAAGATGGTGGAATGACATTGGGGATTCATGTCGAGGACGGAAAGCTAGTTTAGTGTTATTGAGCCGACGGTAGAACTAGATTGGATTTATATATATTTCGGAGATGTAGTGGAACTTGATTCGACCTTCAAAATAAATACTTATAATATGATGATGATCTAAATTGTTGGTGTAAATAATTATCATCAAGCAATATTGTTTGGAGCAGGACTTATATAATGTAGAGAGCACTTAAGATTATTGTTGGTTATTGGAGAATCTCACGGTAGCTACGGGTGATAAGAAGCCGGTAAGCATAGATACGAATGCCCGACAAGGTGATTCTTACAACAATGAGAAGATGTTGGCTTGATATAAAAATACACTATGCATGTGGCATTTGTAAAGGAACATGGGAAAACGTGTAGCGGAAAGATATGTTCAAGGAATCGAATTTATTCACATATAAGAATACGCCAATGTTGAAGAGATGGAACCGGAGTGGAAAGATTTCGCTGGTAAGGAGCAGTTGCCGGACAATCGTTGGTACACATAGCTATATGGTTATAAACATATGTGAGAGGGAGCATATCTCAGAGGTACAATTTGCAGCGAGCACGCAGCGATGTGAGGAATGCATCGGTATATGAAAGTCTATGTCAATCTTATAAATTATATAAGTTTATTCATCACTACGATAGGGCCGTCAGTGACTTGCGTCACAAAGAGCTTCAAGCCGGTTACGAAAATGGGCAACGTAGACCAACGTTGACCATGGTACTCAAAGACTTTACGGAACATGCATTGTCTCTAGATACAATATAATCATGCTATCGAGTTCAATGACAACTATGCCATGAGGTTTTATACTTCGTAAGTGCTTGTCATGCCAAAAAGGTTGAATGCATTTATGATATCGTCCAATATGCCAATTGGGGAAAGCTCACAAAGGTATTCACAACTGTCTAGTCTGGAGAGTTAACGTATGAATATCTTGATTTCCATGTTGCTAAAATGGAAGGTTATCATCAGATTTCAAAGGAGTTGATTTTAAAGAAATTGACAAAAAATGATAAGTCTGTCTTTCGTTTTCCCGACGATGACAACAACGCATAGGGAAATCAATTGATGATGCGCGACAAGGTACATTACCGCAGCGTGTAAAGGCAGGACATATTATGGATCACATTCACATGCTGCTTTTAAAAAGGAATGACAAGGCATTGCCGAATTAATTCTTGAACTGCAAGCAATGGCGATCGGTAAGGAATCATCATTCGGAGAAGATGCAAAGGTACATAAGAAGAGAAATCAGAAGGCAATCGTGGTGCAAGTACCGTACAAACAATTTGCAGTCGACATGAAAGAGATTGTATCCCGGGGGGGGGGGGGGGGGATATTGTCAGATACAGATTCTGTAGATGATGACTGAGGTACATAGCTAGGAGATGAAGGAACTCAATCACATAGAGCTCAGGATCAAGAGCAAACCATTTAACAAAGATATGTTCAAAGTTCCGTATGAATCCCATCACTTAATTCTCACTTTTTTCGAAGGGAAAATTACATTTTTGCATTGATGCTTTTTTCCTAGTCTTCGATAACGGACACGCCCTGCAATTACATAAACGGTTATAACCAAGTATTTCAAAGGGCTACAAATGAAGTATTGCGTACTTAGTATTACATTCAACTTACCACGTTCCCAACTTCGACATCTAAATCTCTCATTTGCATCCAATTCAAGACGAATACGTCATAATCATGGATTCAACAAAAAATATCCAAATATTACGCTAAAATATACAAACTTAAAGGAGGTAAGTAGACGGAGTACAATGATGTACCCATTGTCTTGTTGATGTGGTCCTTTTAAATAAACCAATGGACAATCGTTCACGCTAGGCTACACACTCCCTTGGTTGTCCTTCCTCATGAATGCTTAAGGGAAAATGTTATTGTGGAGGAAGACGCTACGCCTGATGATGGTTTTTCTGTCATGCATATTACTATTGGCCTTACCCATGCTTTCAAGGACGTGTAATTCCTGATCAATGAAGTTTGTCACGGCTAATATCCAATGCGAACTGGCTACATTAAAGGAATGAACACCTACATGTGAAGAGAAAAACAAACATGGTGAGTTATTACATAAATCATCAAATTGAAACTTACCTCGACAGATCCTTGTAAAACCTATCGGCAATCTCTTAACAGACTAATTTGCCTGCCAAACATTTTATGCTGGTGAGTCGAGTAAGCTTTATTCATTACAGGTATCATTTTCTCACTATAGGATGACCCGTTGAAGTTCTGGCAAACCGAAGCAATTTAATGAGGTTACTGAGTGGATCAATGTATGTAACAGTAGTCGATAAGTATGTTAGGCATTGGATATTGATCAAATACTGCCAACCACGTAGTTAGGTACCAAGTACAATGCGTTTCATTTTCGGATGGGAGGGCATGTGTAATCATGAAAGCGTAGAAGTTGATCACCTGTAACAAACTACAAGTGTTTCTTATGGAATTCAGCTAATTAACGACAACCATAATAGACAGAAGATACAAACCTCGCAACATAATCATTGGCTTGGATGTAAAGTTCATAACTGCTATCGTGTTAGGAAGATGCTCTTGCATGCGCGAAAAATCTCACTATCAAAAATAAAGTATAATAGTAAGGCACAACAACATATCTAACCACAAACACTGAAATGAGATAGCTAAAGTTGAGTATTTACCCACCAACTACGTCATTTGTCCAAGCATACTTGTGCGGCACTTTATCATTAAGGCTGAACATATCAGGAGGGGGATTCGGACAATTCGTGGGGAATAAACTATGAATTTTCTAAAGAGACATGAAAAACGAAGAACGACTTTACATCCAACTTTGGAGCATTTGTCATGCTTATCGCAAGGAAGAGAGACATTGCTTTTGGATCACTAGATTCACGTCTCTTACTCCGACGACCATGTAGGGAACTGAATACCCAAGGAGATCTTTGGGCTGAACTAGCCTTTTCTCTCGTGCATACGCCTTGTATGCAAGTTGGGACAATCGTCATTATTGGATGACATGTCTCCAATAAGGCCTAAATCGGCATACCAAAGTACAAAGACATGGTCAAAACAATTTTCCGCATGAACTTATTACAACTTATATTATGTGCTTCGACGACTTCAACTGAAGCCACATCCCACACAACTTCCATTTCTTCATGAGGACCCTCATATTCTTGTTTGAATTGATCTTATTCATTGACGTGAATTCGAGTTCTCTCTTTACTTCTTCAAATATGCCAACCTTATCACGATCAACTTCTCCATTATGAGCATAATCTTTATCTCCCATGCTCATTCCTTTGCTTACATTTTCATTATCGCGGGCAATGACAGTCTCAACATAAGGGGCGAGGGATAGGGTCGTCTCATAGGCAACCTTCTGCGGAATGTTAGGGGAACACTCTTCCCGTGCTTGGGAAACCTTTGCGGACTATTGTCAGGGGAACACTCTTCCCGTGCCTAAGAAAACTCATCACCCTTGGTTGTCATGCCTTGTTCCTTTCTGTCGGGAGCATCCTCACGTTTGTAAGCAAACACGATCTCGTATGGCTCCCGTTGATGATGCACAATGTCTTCCATCGTACCCCTCATCTCCAACAAGTTCGCACGAATTACATCCACTTTCAAAATCTCGGACACCATGCTTTCAACATTCGCAACGCTACCTATCAAATTAGTAGATGTACCAGTTGAATCCACCTCTTGTCATGCATCTTTCTCAACTATTGCATCTTTCACTTTGTCAATGGCCTCTCTTGATTTGCTCGGTGCTCCGCTTTTCTATTTTGTATATCGGTTCAAAGCTAAGCGATGCAATTTGCGACATGATAATACATGATCCTTCACCAACTTCGTAATTTGGATCTTATTCCAAAGGAGAGTAAGCCTATAGAATCACTCTAAAATGATCTAGCCAATATGAAACCCATGTGCCTAATGGGAATCGAGCCACTAACGGATGACTTTCTTGTAAAGAAAAGCGGCATCACAATCACAAGGAAGAATTAGTTACTGCATATTCAAAACGCATAAATGATACAAAGACGGACAACAACTTATCCCCGTCGACGCGCAGCAAGAGAGGCGTTACTTTGCTCGCTTGCGACTGAGCTACGACTGTAACGCAAGAGGTTCAAGTCGACGCGACGCTAGGAGGCACAAGTCGACGCGACTCAAGGATGTGCGATACGACGAGCGCGACTGGGCAATGAAAAGTCGGCCAAACCAAGAGTCTCGAAGATGAAGAGCCTCGAGGAAGCTGAATCATTTCGCATTCCTCAATCAATACCTTTTTCATTTATGCTTTGCTTTTACTTCATTGCATTTAAGTTCTTCATCAGGTGTTCCCTATATAATGGGCACCTTGTACTCTTTGAAAAGGGAAAAAAACAAAATTATTAAACCCTTATCAGACTTTTTGTCTTTTATCCGAAGTGAGTGGATTCTCCTTCAACCTCGTTCTTCATTTGGTGGATTTCCAAGTGCGGATTGAGTAGAGTGTTTCAACCGGTGGTGGTGTATCTGTATCCTCCGTGTTGTGCCTCGCCCTCGTCTTGTTCGTGGTGGTGTATCTGTATCCACGGTCAAACGAGTTATCCGAGTTCTTCTTTCACGGTGGTGTATCTGTATCCGTGGAGGTTGAATCTCAACCTATCTATCAACTACCCATTTATCCCATTTCCAGCCGCACCCATTAAACATTATCTTTCGTCCATACCCAACGTCACCCATTCCGCATCATTCTGTGGCGTTTCCCTTGTTTTTGGTTAAGGAATCCTCTATTCCTTGCCGTTCCCGTGTCATCTTGGTATCAGAGCGCCCTAGGTTGTCAATGGCCGAAAGATTCCAACGCGGTATGTCTCTAGACGAAGCACAAGTTGCTCGACTTGAGCAACAAGTCGCTGATCTTCAGCAGCAACTACAGTCATTGCGAACGCACCATGCATCCTCTTCTCGTAACCGCGAAGAGAGCGATCATGAGGAGAACCCATGGCGTGAGGAGTCTCAACGAGGATATTCGCCGCAATATCAGAGACAGGAGAGAAGAGCCCCGACGATGAACGTGCAGATTCCGGAGTTCGAAGGAAACTTGGACCCCAACGAATTCATCGATTGGATGCACACCGTGGAGCGCATCTTTGATTACGAGGAAGTGCCCGAGGATCGAAAGGTGAAACTGGCTGCCTTGAAATTGAAGAAGTACGCGAGTTTGTGGTGGGAGAACACCAACCAGCAGCGCCGTAGGGAAGGGCGTGACAAAATTCGTACATGGTCAAAAATGAAGAGGTCCATGACGAAGAGATTTCTACCGGAGCATCATCGACGAGATCTCTACCTCAAATTGCAGTCGCTTCAACAAGTCTCTAGTGTATCGGAGTATACATGGGAGTTTGAGAGACTGTTGCTGCAATGTGACGTCCAAGAAGCCCCAGAGCAAACCATTGCTAGGTATCTTCGAGGACTCAAGCCCCAAATCGCAGATGCTGTCGACCTACAACAATATTGGAGTTTCAACGATGTGCGAGCATTGGCGCACAAGGTGGAACAGCAGCAAGCGAGGAGAGCGACTACCCGCCCATTTGTGAAGGCCGCGCCTTTCAACAAGGGGAGTAGCTCCCAGGCGAAGCCGCCGTCAAGAACAACATCGCAGAGAGTCCCACCGTCGACTACAAGACCTGAAGTCAAGTCGCACGAGCGAGACATCAGTCGGCGATGTTTCAAGTGCCAAGGAGTTGGGCACATGGCTTCTGAGTGTCCAACGAGGAGGAACGTTGTCATCAGAGAATTATCTGATGAAGAAGAGGAGTTCGAGGAGAACGCCGACCCTGTTTGGGATACCGAAGAGATAGAAGAGTATCCGGACGAAGGAGAGCTGTTAGTCGTCCGAAAGGCTTTAAGTGTGATACCTGCGAAGGAGGAAAGTCAAAGGGAGAGCATCTTCCATACTAGGTGCACAGTCGCAGGAAAGGTATGTTTGGTGATTGTGGATAGTGGTAGCTGCACCAACGCCGTGTCAAGGACGATGGTTGAAAAGCTGAAGTTGCCCATCGAAGCGCATCCACATCCCTACCGTCTACAATGGCTCAACAAGGAGAGTGACGTTCGAGTCACACAGCGAGCGCGAGTTCCATTTTCCATTGGGAAGAGCTACAAGGATGAAGTCGCTTGCGACGTCATTCCCATGGATGCGTGCCACCTACTATTGGGGAGACCGTGGCAGTTTGATCGACGCGCACAACACGACGGGTATCGCAATACCTATTCCATCCACATCGGAGAAAAGAAGGTTACTTTGATGCCCCTCACTAGTCAGCCTACAATCGCGACCCAGGATCGACTCAGCGACCAGCCTCTCAAGGGAGTTCAACTAAGTCGAGCGATTCAAGACGGTGAGAAGGCTTATTTTGTGATTCTTGTCGAATCCATCCCAGGTCAAGCGACGAGCCATCCTCAAGCCGCTTCCATTCTTGAGGAGTTCAAGGACGTATTCCCAGAGGAGCTACCAGTCGACTTACCACCGATGCGGAGCATCCAGCATCAAATCGACTTGGTTCCAGGAGCGTCGCTACCAAATCGACCAGCCTATCGATGCAATCCAGAGGAGGCAAAGGAGTTGCAGAGGCAAGTCGACGAGCTTGTCGACAAGGGATCAGTTCGAGAGAGTTTAAGCCCATGTTCGGTTCCAGCCATATTGGTGCCGAAGAAGGATGGCACATGGAGAATGTGCATGGACAGTCGAGCGATCAACAAAATTACAGTAAAGTATCGCTTTCCTATCCCTCGACTGGATGATATGTTGGATGAGTTGCATGGAGCGCAGGTGTTTTCCAAAGTGGATTTGCGCAGTGGTTATCACCAGATCCGGATGAAAGAAGGCGACGAGTGGAAGACAGCCTTCAAGACTAAGTACGGGTTGTACGAGTGGTTGGTGATGCCATTTGGGTTGTCCAACGCGCCCAGCACGTTCATGCGACTAATGACCCATGTCATGCGACCATTCATGGGGAAGTTTGTGGTCGTCTACTTCGACGATATTCTTGTCTACAGCCGGAGCAATGAGGAGCATATCAATCATTTGCAAGCTGTATTCAACACACTTCGGGAGGAAAAACTATATGGAAATCTCAAGAAATGTGAGTTCTTCCAACCGAGTGTAATATTTCTTGGATTTGTCGTCTCAGCAGAAGGAATAAAGGTGGACGAGAGCAAGATTGAAGCGATCAAGGAGTGGCCGACTCCAAGGAATTTCCGCGACATTCGCAGCTTCCATGGCTTAGCGTCGTTCTATCGGAGGTTCATTCAAGGATTTAGCTCAATCGCAGCCCCACTCACCGAATGCTTAAAGGGAGACAAATTCGAGTGGACACCAGTCGCACAAGCTAGTTTCGAGCGACTGAAGGAGTGTCTAAGCGCAGCCCCAGTTCTAGCCTTACCCGACTTTGCGAAGATGTTCGAAGTGGAATGTGATGCATCGGGAGTAGGAATTGGAGGAGTTTTGCTGCAGGAGGGAAGACCCATCGCTTATTTCAGCGAGAAGCTCAATGGCGCCAAATTGAACTACTCGACTTATGACAAGGAGTTCTTGGCAATTGTTCGAGTACTCGAGACTTGGAGTCATTACTTGCTGCCCCGGGAGTTTGTGTTGCACACCGACCATGAAGCTCTCAAGTACATCAATGGTCAGCACAAGCTTAGTCGCCGACATGCGAAGTGGGTAGAGTTTCTGCAAGCTTTCAACTTTGTCTTGAAGCACAAACCAGGCGCGAAGAACGTAGTCGCAGATGTTCTATCGAGGAAAATGATGTTACTATCTGCGATGGAGACAAAGCTGATTGGTTTTGAGTATCTGAAGGAGTTGTACAAGGACGATGAAGATTTTGGAGCGATCTTCGTCCAATGCGCCCAGCAAGCCATCGATCGATTCCATCAGGTGAATGGGTTCTTATTTCGCGACTCTAAGCTATGCATTCCAAGGAGTTCGACGCGAGAGCTACTCATACGAGAAATCCATGGAGGAGGGATCGCTGGACATTTTGGAGTCGACAAGACGCTGGCAATGCTACAAGAGCATTTCTATTGGCCTCGACTGGAGAAGCAAGTGCGAGGACTAATCGCGAGATGTGCGACTTGCCAGCAAGCGAAGAGCCGTGTCCAACCTCAGGGTCTCTACACTCCATTGCCCGTCCCAGAGCGACCATGGGAACATGTGAGTATGGATTTTGTGCTAGGACTGCCGAGAACGCAACGAAGAAAGGATTCGATCATGGTAGTGGTCGACCGATTTTCGAAGATGGCACACTTCATCCCATGTCAGAAAACGGACGATGCGACCAACGTAGCAGATTTGTACTTTCGAGAAGTGCTAAGGTTGCATGGAGTACCCAAGTCGATCGTTTCAGATCGCGACACGAAGTTCCTGAGCTACTTCTGGAAGACACTGTGGCACAAGTTGGGAACGAAGCTCGTATTCAGCACAGCTTATCATCCGCAAACCGATGGACAAACGGAGGTTGTCAATCGCACTATGGCTGCAATCCTTCGAACCTTGGTCTCGAAGAACCAGAAGGATTGGGACATCAAGCTTGCCCATGCTGAATTCGCATACAATCGAGCCCCAAGCTCGACAACGAAGTCATCACCCTTTCAGGTAGTCTACGGACTCAATCCTTTAGTCCCTGTTGAACTAATGCCTGCGAGCGACTTGAGATCAGTTAGCAGAGATGCTGAAGAGCGCGCCAAGGAGATGCGATTGCTCCATGAGAAGACTCGAGCACAGATCGAGAAGGCCAATCAACGTTACGCAGAAAGAGCCAATCGCGGAAGAAGAGTGAAGATCTTTCAACCAGGCGACTTAGTTTGGATTCATTTGCGCAAGGAGCGATTCCCAGGCAAGAGGAAGAACAAGCTCATGCCGCGCGCTGAAGGACCATTCAAGATCATCGAGCGCATCAACGACAACGCCTACAAAATTGATCTTCCAGGTGACTATGGCGTTTCTGCCACATTCAACGTCCAGGATCTCATGCCATTTGTGGAGGATGACAAGGACGAGAGTTTGAGGACAAACTCTTTTCAACAAGGGGAGGATGATACAAAGAAGGACGACAACTTGTTCCTGTCGACGCGTAGCAAGAGAGGCGTCACTTTGCTCGCTTGCGACTGAGTTACGATCGCAACGAAAGGAGTTGCAAGTCGACGCGACGCAAGGAGGTGCGACTTGATGACATCAGCGATTGATCAACGAAGAGTCGCCCAAGCCAAGAGTCTCGAAGATGAAGAGCCTCGAGGAAGCTGAATCGATTCGCATTCCTCATTCATGCATTTATCATTCATGCTTTGCATTTACTTTGTTGCATTTACAATAAGCCAATTATGGCTCATTCATGAATCTGGCCTTGCATACATCTAGCCTAGGTTCATTTCCATGCATTTAAGTACTTCTTCAGGTGTTCCCTATATAATGGGCACCTTGTACTCATTTGAAAAGACAGCTTTGAATCAAATTATAAACCCTTATCAGACTTAGTGTCTTTATCCGAAGTGAGTGGATTCTCCTTCAAACCTCGTTCTTCATTTGGTGGATTTCCAAGTGCGGATTGAGTAGAGTGTTTCAACCGGTGGTGGTGTATCTGTATCCTCCGTGTTGTGCCTCGCCCTCGTCTTGTTCGTGGTGGTGTATCTGTATCCACGGTCAAACGAGTTATCCGAGTTCTTCTTTCACGGTGGTGTGTCTGTATCCGTGGAGGTTGAATCTCAACCTATCTATCAACTACCCATTTATCCCATTTCCAGCCGCACCCATTAAACATTATCTTTCGTCCATACCCAACGTCACCCATTCCGCATCATTCTGTGGCGTTTCCCTTGTTTTTGGTTAAGGAATCCTCTATTCCTTGCCGTTCCCGTGTCAATAAACTAATGCGAATGCAAAACAAACATACATATACAACATACCATCAAAAAGGTCGTGCATCCACAAAAAATTATTGGTTCTTCTTTTTAAAATTTCTAACATCTAGACAGAGATAGTCAAACACATGGAAGGCCTAATCAATGCCAACAGTGTTAGTCGACTCCTAAGCAACGTGAATGTAGTCCTTCCCAATGTTGAATGTGCTCGATGAACATAGGAAACATCCAAGCACATATAATACTAGCAAAGAGCTTTGGAGACCTGATCGTAGTTTTCTGTCAACCTCAGAGCATCGTTGACGTATACTAGGCTAATGCATCCCCTCCTCACAAATGACAATAACCTCTCATTGACTCCTGCCGTTAAATCCGTCGGCACGACTTGATTTCCGTCTTTGGAAATGCCCATTACCTCTGAGAGGTTGGCATCTATAGCCCGATGCTCTATTACGAATATAACCATGACCTTAGAGATAGGATTGAAACGCAATGATGTTACAACATCTCATGCTTCACACCATTTGAATTATCTCCAGTGTCCCTCCTTAACCAATAGCCTTGATGGTGTCCTTCTCTTCACTAAAGGAAGAGACGAGTTTCAGCAAGACTTAGAGTGCATCTTGTTTCAATATAAGATTGCAAAACTTATTGACTAAACACTATTATGACCGGCGTAACGTAGTTATACCACAATTTATACCACAATTTACCCAATTAATACAATCTTACCATGCAACAATTCCTCCCAGGACTTATCATTTCCGAGCTAGAAGGGTTACCAACTTTGTACATCTAAATCCACTCGTGTTTCTACAATGCAATTTCCCATTGGCTTTAAAGACACTAACACTAAGTCGACAAAAAATTCTCACTAAGGTAGTGGCATCTACTTACTGTCATAGTCTCTTCCAATAACTCGAGCGTCATCAGAAGTTCTTTGTATTGCTCCTTACTAAAAAGATCGAAATAAGTAATTCAATATAATCAATTGCAACAAACAACAATTTACTTCTAATGGGTAATATACTTACCAAAAAACGAATGTACAGTCTTCCTACTTGAATTGAAGTAACGTCGTAGTGGCGTGGTCCATTTCAAACCGTAACAAAATATAAACACCCCAAATTCATATACGCATAAATCTCTACACAACTACATGCATCATTCAAGCAAATTTGCACAATTCATCGCACATATTGAGATGATGGTTTATAAGTTGATCCTCCTCTCCATCAAGTCCATCTACGAGACCCACTTGGTCTTCGACCTCCACCGAATGGTACAGAAAATCAACAACGCCTTTTACTACTGCACCTAAAACTACCTAGGTGAACAACATAGATTTTCTTCCTTTGATCGAATCTGGACACAGAGCTTATTCCTAAATAACATTGCCTTTACAAGAAAGTAAACTAACCTGAGTTCGAAGGAAGCGGCTGGTCGAGGCACGAAGTCGGGCAGCTGGTCGTGGCAGCGGAGGAGAGCGTTAGCTGATCAAAGCAATGGAGGCAGCTGGTCGAGCGAAAGCAGGAGGCCCAACAGTTGATCGATGCTATGGAGGACGGAGGCTGAGGCGGCAAGGGCAAGGATGATCAATTCTTGGAAGGAGGAATAGAAATTTGAGAACGGAGACCTTTTTAAAACTAACAATCAGGCATTAGGTTTGTAAAAGGATTATTGGATTTTACTCATATCCGGCAATCCCACATTGAAAAGGATTGCTTGTCTACTAATTACAATATAATGAAACACGTCAAGTCAATAGATAATAAATAAATAAATTTAATACATTAAAAAAACTTAAATAAATCTAGCGATTACAAAAAATGTTGTGAAATAAAGTTAACACACAATCTCCAAAAAAAAAGTGATCCCACGCAATTTTAAAAGCTCTCTACCTTCATTATGTTTCCATGCAGTTCGGAGTATATTAGCCATCACGGCGACAATCTAGAACTCGCAAAATTTCTTCCGCTGATCCTCTAGGCAAAGCCTTTTTGCTCTAAAGAAATATAATGCCTTACTCACCATTGGGTAGGGAACATATCAACCACGAATCTATCTGAATCGAATCCATTTACAAGCCAACGACTTCAATTTCTTCATCAACAGCCACGACCACTGCCTCCAACAAATCATGGACACTGGAAGGTGAGATTATTTACTATCAGCTCAGTTCCGGAACTCGGACTTGTGAACTGAACGGGGAGACATATCGAAAAATATAAAGTAGTTGGGATTAGTTCTTGATGAGTGGAGCTGGGTCGAAAACATGGAGGGGAGACATCATATACTATAAATCTAAACTAAATGTCTAAAAATCTTAAAGTAGTCTTCATGGTGAGTGGCCTCTGCATCTTCGATTTATCGTGTCTTTCCTTGGGTTGCCTCCATTTCTTCAAGGTTGTTATAAAGTGCTTTCTTAGTATTATGAAACGTATCCACAAATAATACCAATGTTCTTAAAGGATTGGGACCTGCAACTTTCCTTTCAGTGAATGATGGGATCCGGACAATACCATAATCAAGCGAAGGATGGAATCGGGTTGTAATTTTAAGTAAGGAAAGGTTGGAACCGGGCGATGTCTAGGTGTATCCTTTGTCTCATCTTGTTTAGAAACCAACTATGGCCTAAAATTTTTCTGTAGAAACAACACAATGTTATTTAAAGTAGGTTTAATTCAATATATAAATGAATTCTATCTGTTTATAACTATGTGAAGATTACCAATATAATAACTCATTTTATCAAAGCTAAAATGGTTTTTATTCCACAATTCATAAAGAGTTCATGTAAACTGTGTAACCAACTTAGTTAAAACATTCATACTATCAACTTATAGTATTCTCAGCAAACACCAAGTATGAATCTCTTGAAGTATTTCGGCTATTTTTGAATATGGAATATCATCAAATGTGAACTTCATTCCACCATTGTATTGTCTGGCATTTCTTGGCATTTGATTATGAATTTCAGACATGCTATCATCATTTGGAAAATGAACCGATTGTTTTTTTATATGTCATCTTTCTGCCATATAAACTAAAGGAACATATTTTGAGCTTGTAACAGTTTGTGTCCAAGAAGTATCCGGTTCTGATGTGTTGTCTGAAATAACAAGATTTTTACTAGCCATGATCCTATCAAACTCTATTTTGAGTTTTGAGATTTTGCTAACCATAATGTAACGGATAATGTTTGTGCCATCATATGTTGTGATAGATTTCTTGCATTACCTTCTTATTTCCCAATATCTGCTTTTTGCCAGCTTCCTGGTCCAAATGGTTCATATGGAGGGACTTTGGGTAGAGATTCTGGATAATTCTTTTGAGATAAGAGACTGGAAAAAGGATCCATGTAAAGATACGGTTTAGCAAGTGCTGATCTTGTAGAGGATGGACAATCATCATGTTCTGCTTTTATCAAAGCTATTTGTCTTTTGAGCTTAGCTATTTTCTCTTACGTATCTTTCCGAAACTGGAGATTCGTTGTACCTTTCTCAATCTTTCCGAAACTAGAGATTCGTTGTACCTTTCTCAATCTTTTCAATTCTACTTTCTAATGATTGAATCACTTCTAGAGCTTTCTGATGAGTGAGTCCAATCTGTTGTCGTAATCTGCTTTCAAATTCAAGAAGGTTCCCATCACATTTTGGTCCTTAATTTTCAAGGAGGTTCCTCTATTATTCTTCAATTCAAGCATATAATAAAACTTGTTGCGATAAATCACAAACAATTTTACCGATTGCAAGAATGACTTGAGGTCGCCTAATATAGGGCAGTCTCTGTCTATGATTTCGAGATATTGAGGTTGACATAATTATACTTCAGCTTGATTGTTCATCCTACGAATGTTTATTCTATTACTCGGTTGGTGTATTCACTCAAGTTAGGGACGCCACCAAGCTACTAAACATTACCCCCGCTCCATAGGGTCCCCTTCACTGAAGAGTTTCTCCTCAAATTCAGGGGGTCCATAGTCAAAGCTCTCGTTCCTAAGATGCGGAGGTTTATAATTTGCCCTATTGTTCTTTTGCTCGATGAGTTTTATTCATCAAACCACAAGGGATGTTATCCTTAATAGGCATGGTTTGATGTTTTGGAGGGATTTGTGGGTTCACCCCATCAAAAGTTCTTATACCCTCTCTTTGGAGATTCACCTTCCTTTTACCTTCGGCTAAATCAACCTACGGGCCTCTGGGCTCAAAGAAGTTCGTTACCCCAGCGGCAGGACTTTAGTCGCGGGTCTCACTGATGAGTTCTGGGTTTCGCTTTTGTAATGACTTGTCTTTTTCTAGATTTACAAATGTAAGTGTGATTGTATAAAATGACTAAATATGTAATGTGGACGAATGCAAGTGCAAAAGAAGGGAATAAGATCTATGCGTACAAGGGGGCACAAGGGACCAAAGGGTCGCTGGTACGGGGACGGCAAGGAATAGATGATTCCTAAACCAAAAACGAATGGTAACGTCACTGAAAAGGATGCGGAATGGAGTGACGCTTGGTATGGACGGAAAATGTGTGGGGTAGGCGGCTGAATGATAAAAATGAGGGGTTGAAATCAACCTCCACGGATACAGATGCACCACCGTGAAAGAAGACTCGGGTAGACTCGTTTGGCCGTGGATACAGATACACCACCACGAACAAGACGAGGGCGAGGCACAACACGGAGGATACAGATACACCACCACCGGTTGATACACTCTACTCAATCCGCACTTGGAAATCCACCAAATGAAGAACGAGGTTTTGAAGGAGAATCCACTCACTTCTGATAAAAGACACTAAGTCTGATAAGGGTTTATAATTTGATTCAATAAGCTGTTTTTCAAATGAGTACAAGGTGCCCATTATATAGGGAACACCTGAAGAAGAACTTAAATGCATGGAAATGAACCTAGGCTAGATGTATGCAAGGCCAGATTCATGGATGAACCATAAATGGCTTATTGGAAATGCAACAAAGTAAATGCAAAGCATAAATGAGGAATGCGAAATGATTCAGCTTCCTTGTGGCTCTCTTCATCTTCGAGACTCTTGGCTTGGCCGACTCTTCGTTGCTCAGTCGCTGATCGCGTCGACTTGCATCTCCTTTCGTCGCGTCGACTTGGTCGCACCTCCTTGAGTCGCGTCGACTTGGTCGCTCACTAGCTAGTGAGTAAAGTGACTCCTCTCTTGCTGTGCGTCGACGGGAATAAGTTGTCGTCCGTCTTTGTATCATCCTCCCCTTGTTGAAAAGAGTTTGTCCTCAAACTCTCGTCGTCGTCATCCTCCACAAATGGCATGAGATCCCGAACGTTGAATGTGGCAGAAACGCCATAGTCACCTGGAAGATCAATTTTGTAGGCGTTGTCGTTGATGCGCTCGATGATCTTGAATGGTCCTTCAGCGCGCGGCATGAGCTTGTTCTTCCTCTTGCCTGGGAATCGCTCCTTGCGCAAATGAATCCAAACTAAGTCTCCTGGCTGAAATATCTTCACTCTTCTTCCGCGATTGGCTCTTTCTGCGTAACGTTGATTGGCCTTCTCGATCTGCGCTCGAGTCTTCTCATGGAGCAATCGCATCTCCTTAGCGCGCTCTTCAGCATCTCGACTAACTGATCTCAAATCGCTCACAGGCATTAGTTCAACAGGGACTAAAGGATCGAGTCCGTAAACTACCTTGAAGGGTGATGACTTCGTTGTCGAACTCGGGGCTCGATTGTATGCGAATTCAGCATGGGCAAGCTTGATGTCCCAATCCTTCTGGTTCTTCGAGACCAAGGTTCGAAGGATTGCAGCCATAGTGCGATTGACAACCTCCGTTTGTCCATCGGTTTGCGGATGATAAGCTGTGCTGAATACAAGCTTCGTTCCCAACTTGTGCCACAGTGTCTTCCAAAAGTAGCTTAGGAACTTCGTGTCGCGATCTGAAACGATCGACTTGGGTACTCCATGCAACCTTAGCACTTCTCGAAAGTACAAATCTGCTACGTTGGTTGCATCGTCCGTTTTCTGACATGGGATGAAGTGTGCCATCTTCGAAAATCGGTCGACCACTACCATGATCGAATCCTTTCTTCGTTGCGTTCTTGGCAATCCTAGTACAAAATCCATACTCACATGTTCCCATGGTCGCTCTGGGACGGGCAATGGAGTGTAGAGACCCTGAGGTTGGACACGGCTCTTCGCTTGCTGACAAGTCGCACATCTCGCGATTAGTCCTCGCACTTGCTTCTCCATTCGAGGCCAATAGAAATGCTCTAGTAGCATTGCCAGCGTCTTGTCGACTCCAAAATGTCCAGCGATTCCTCCTCCATGGACTTCTCGTATAAGTAGCTCTCGCGTCGAACTCCTTGGAATGCATAGCTTAGAGTCGCGAAATAAGAATCCATTCACCTGGTGGAATCGATCGATGGCTTGCTGGGCGCATTGGACGAAGATCGCTCCAAAATCTTCATCGTCCTTGTACAACTCCTTCAAATACTCAAATCCAATCAGCTTTGTCTCCATCGCAGATAGTAAAATCATTTTCCTCGAGAGAACATCTGCGACTACATTCTTCGCGCCTGGTTTGTGCTTCAAGACAAAGTTGAATGCTTGTAGAAACTCTACCCACTTCGCATGTCGGCGACTAAGCTTGTGCTGACCATTAATGTACTTGAGAGCTTCATGATCGGTGTGCAACACAAACTCTCTGGGCAGCAAGTAATGACTCCAAGTCTCGAGTACTCGAACAATTGCTAAGAACTCCTTGTCATACGTCGAGTAGTTCAATTTGGCGCCATTAAGCTTCTCGCTGAAATAAGCGATGGGTCTTCCCTCCTGCAGCAAAACTCCTCCAATTCCTACTCCCGATGCATCACATTCCACTTCGAACATCTTCGCAAAGTCGGGTAAAGCTAGAACTGGGGCTGCGCTTAGACACTCCTTCAGTCGCTCGAAACTAGCTTGTGCGACTGGTGTCCACTCGAATTTGTCTCCCTTCAAACATTCGGTGAGTGGGGCTGCGATTGAGCTAAATCCTTGAATGAACCTCCGATAGAATGACGCCAAGCCATGGAAGCTGCGAACGTCATGGAAACTCCTTGGAGACGGCCACTCCTTGATCGCTTCAATCTTGCTCTCGTCCACCTTAATTCCTTCTGCTGAGACGACAAATCCAAGAAATATTACACTCGGTTGGAAGAACTCACATTTCTTGAGATTTCCATATAGCTTTTCCTCCCGAAGTGTGTTGAACACAGCTCGCAAATGACTGATATGCTCCTCATTGCTCCGGCTGTAGACAAGAATATCGTCGAAGTAGACGACCACAAACTTCCCCATGAATGGTCGCATGACATGGGTCATTAGTCGCATGAACGTGCTGGGCGCGTTGGACAACCCAAATGGCATCACCAACCACTCGTACAACCCGTACTTAGTCTTGAAGGCTGTCTTCCACTCGTCGCCTTCTTTCATCCGGATCTGGTGATAACCACTTCGCAAATCCACTTTGGAAAACACCTGCGCTCCATGCAATTCATCCAACATATCATCCAGTCGAGGGATAGGAAAGCGATACTTTACTGTGATTTTGTTGATCGCTCGACTGTCCATGCACATTCTCCATGTGCCATCCTTCTTCGGCACCAATATGGCTGGAACCGAACATGGGCTCAAACTCTCTCGAACTGATCCCTTGTCGACAAGCTCGTCGACTTGCCTCTGTAACTCCTTTGCCTCCTCTGGATTGCATCGATAGGCTGGTCGATTTGGTAGCGACGCTCCTGGAACCAAGTCGATTTGATGCTGGATGCTCCGCATCGGTGGTAAGTCGACTGGTAGCTCCTCTGGGAATACGTCCTTGAACTCCTCAAGAATGGAAGCGGCTTGAGGATGGCTCGTCGCTTGACCTGGGATGGATTCGACAAGAATCACAAAATAAGCCTTCTCACCGTCTTGAATCGCTCGACTTAGTTGAACTCCCTTGAGAGGCTGGTCGCTGAGTCGATCCTGGGTCGCGATTGTAGGCTGACTAGTGAGGGGCATCAAAGTAACCTTCTTTTCTCCGATGTGGATGGAATAGGTATTGCGATACCCGTCGTGTTGTGCGCGTCGATCAAACTGCCACGGTCTCCCCAATAGTAGGTGGCACGCATCCATGGGAATGACGTCGCAAGCGACTTCATCCTTGTAGCTCTTCCCAATGGAAAATGGAACTCGCGCTCGCTGTGTGACTCGAACGTCACTCTCCTTGTTGAGCCATTGTAGACGGTAGGGATGTGGGTGCGCTTCGATGGGCAACTTCAGCTTTTCAACCATCGTGCTTGACACGGCGTTGGTGCAGCTACCACTATCCACAATCACCAAACATACCTTCCCTGCGACTGTGCACCTAGTATGGAAGATGCTCTCCCTTTGACTTTCCTCTTTCGCAGGTGTAACACTTAAAGCCTTTCGGACGACCAACAATTCTCCTTCGTCCGGATACTCCTCTATTTCTTCGGCATCCCAAACAGGGTCGATGTTCTCATCGAACTCTTCTTCTTCATCAGACGGCTCTCTAATGACAACGTTTCTTCTCGTCGGACACTCAGAAGCCATGTGTCCTATTCCTTGGCACTTGAAACATCGTCGAGCATTATCTCGGTCGTTCGACTTAACTTCTGGTCTGGTAGTCGATGAAGGAGTTTTTCTCGATGTCGTCAGTGGTGGCTTTGCCTGGGAGCTACTCCCCTTGTTGAAAGGCGCGGCCTTCACAAATGGGCGGGTAGTCGCTCTCCTTGCTTGCTGCTGCTCCACCTTGTGCGCCAATGCTCGCACGTCGTTGAAACTCCAATATTGTTGTAAGTCGACGGCATCTGCGATTTGGGGCTTAAGTCCTCGAAGATACCTGGCAATGGTTTGTTCTGGGGCTTCTTGGACATCACATTGCAGCAACAGTCTCTCGAACTCCCATGTATACTCCGATACACTTGAGACTTGTTGTAGCGACTGCAATTTGAGGTAGAGATCTCGTCGATGATGCTCCGGTAGAAATCTCTTCGTCATGGACCTCTTCATTTTTGACCATGTACGAATTTTGTCACGCCCTTCCCTACGGCGCTGCTGGTTGGTGTTCTCCCACCACAAACTCGCGTACTTCTTCAATTTCAAGGCAGCCAGTTTCACCTTTCGATCCTCGGGCACTTCCTCGTAATCAAAGATGCGCTCCACGGTGTGCATCCAATCGATGAACTCGTTGGGGTCCAAGTTTCCTTCGAACTCCGGAATCTGAACGCTCATCGTCGGGGCTCTTCTCTCCTGCCTACGATACTCCGGTGAAGATCCTCGTTGAGACTCCTCACGCCATGGGTTCTCCTCATCATCGCTCTCTATTCGACTGCGGGAAGTCGATGCATGGTGTGTCCGTAACGACTGTAGTTGCTGTTGAAGATCGGCTATCTGCTCCTCAAGCCGAGCAACTTGTGCTTCGTCTAGAGTCATACCGCGTTGAAATCTTCCGGCCATTGACAACCTAGCGCAACCTGTGCTCTGATACCAAGATGGTACGGGGACGGCAAGGAATAGATGATTCCTAAACCAAAAACGAATGGTAACGTCACTGAAAAGGATGCGGAATGGAGTGACGCTTGGTATGGACGGAAAATGTGTGGGGTAGGCGGCTGAATGATAAAAATGAGGGGTTGAAATCAACCTCCACGGATACAGATGCACCACCGTGAAAGAAGACTCGGGTAGACTCGTTTGGCCGTGGATACAGATACACCACCACGAACAAGACGAGGGCGAGGCACAACACGGAGGATACAGATACACCACCACCGGTTGATACACTCTACTCAATCCGCACTTGGAAATCCACCAAATGAAGAACGAGGTTTTGAAGGAGAATCCACTCACTTCTGATAAAAGACACTAAGTCTGATAAGGGTTTATAATTTGATTCAAAAAGCTGTTTTTCAAATGAGTACAAGGTGCCCATTATATAGGGAACACCTGAAGAAGAACTTAAATGCATGGAAATGAACCTAGGCTAGATGTATGCAAGGCCAGATTCATGGATGAACCATAAATGGCTTATTGGAAATGCAACAAAGTAAATGCAAAGCATAAATGAGGAATGCGAAATGATTCAGCTTCCTCGAGGCTCTCTTCATCTTCGAGACTCTTGGCTTGGCCGACTCTTCGTTGCTCAGTCGCTGATCGCGTCGACTTGCATCTCCTTTCGTCGCGTCGACTTGGTCGCACCTCCTTGAGTCGCGTCGACTTGGTCGCTCACTAGCTAGTGAGTAAAGTGACTCCTCTCTTGCTGTGCGTCGACGGGAATAAGTTGTCGTCCGTCTTTGTATCAGTCGCCCTTGCCCCTTGTTAAAGAACGTCCGAACAGAAAGTTCGGTGTGCCCACACGAGAGGGACACACGCGAACAGAACGTTGGTTTGGCCACATGAAGATTCGATGTGGTGGTACGGGGACAGCAAGGAATAGATGATTCCAAAACCGCAAAAGAATGGGGACGTCACTGAAAAGGATGCGGAATGGAGTGACGCTCGGTATGGACGGAAAGTGTGTGGGGTAGGTGGCTGAATGATGAAAAGGAAGGGTTGAGATCAACCCCCACGGATACAGATGCACCACCGTGAAAGAAGACTCAGGTAGACTCGTTTGACCGTGGATACAGATACACCACCACGAACAAGACGAGGGCGAGGCACAACACGGAGGATACAGATACACCACCACCGGTTGGTACACTCTACTCAATCTGCACTTGGAAATCCACCAAATGAAGAACGAGGTTTGAAGGAGAATCCACTCACTTCGGATAAAAGACACTAAGTCTGATAAGGGTTTATAATTTGATTCAAAGCTGTTTTTCAAATGAGTACAAGGTGCCCATTATATAGGGAACACCTGAAGAAGAACTTAAATGCATGGAAATGAACCTAGGCTAGATGTATGCAAGGCCAGATTCATGGATGAACCATAAATGGCTTATTGGAAATGCAACAAAGTAAATGCAAAGCATAAATGAGGAATGCGAAATGATTCAGCTTCCTCGAGGCTCTCTTCATCTTCGAGACTCTTGGCTTGGCCGACTCTTCGTTGCTCAGTCGCTGATCGCGTCGACTTGCATCTCCTTTCGTCGCGTCGACTTGGTCGCACCTCCTTGAGTCGCGTCGACTTGGTCGCTCACTAGCTAGTGAGTAAAGTGACTCCTCTCTTGCTGTGCGTCGACGGGAATAAGTTGTCGTCTGTCTTTGTATCATCCTCCCCTTGTTGAAAAGAGTTTGTCCTCAAACTCTCGTCGTCGTCATCCTCCACAAATGGCATGAGATCCCGAACGTTGAATGTGGCAGAAACGCCATAGTCACCTGGAAGATCAATTTTGTAGGCGTTGTCGTTGATGCGCTCGATGATCTTGAATGGTCCTTCAGCGCGCGGCATGAGCTTGTTCTTCCTCTTGCCTGGGAATCGCTCCTTGCGCAAATGAATCCAAACTAAGTCTCCTGGCTGAAATATCTTCACTCTTCTTCCGCGATTGGCTCTTTCTGCGTAACGTTGATTGGCCTTCTCGATCTGCGCTTGAGTCTTCTCATGGAGCAATCGCATCTCCTTAGCGCGCTCTTCAGCATCTCGACTAACTGATCTCAAATCGCTCACAGGCATTAGTTCAACAGGGACTAAAGGATCGAGTCCGTAAACTACCTTGAAGGGTGATGACTTCGTTGTCGAACTCGGGGCTCGATTGTATGCGAATTCAGCATGGGCAAGCTTGATGTCCCAATCCTTCTGGTTCTTCGAGACCAAGGTTCGAAGGATTGCAGCCATAGTGCGATTGACAACCTCCGTTTGTCCATCGGTTTGCGGATGATAAGCTGTGCTGAATACAAGCTTCGTTCCCAACTTGTGCCACAGTGTCTTCCAAAAGTAGCTTAGGAACTTCGTGTCGCGATCTGAAACGATCGACTTGGGTACTCCATGCAACCTTAGCACTTCTCGAAAGTACAAATCTGCTACGTTGGTTGCATCGTCCGTTTTCTGACATGGGATGAAGTGTGCCATCTTCGAAAATCGGTCGACCACTACCATGATCGAATCCTTTCTTCGTTGCGTTCTTGGCAATCCTAGTACAAAATCCATACTCACATGTTCCCATGGTCGCTCTGGGACGGGCAATGGAGTGTAGAGACCCTGAGGTTGGACACGGCTCTTCGCTTGCTGACAAGTCGCACATCTCGCGATTAGTCCTCGCACTTGCTTCTCCATTCGAGGCCAATAGAAATGCTCTAGTAGCATTGCCAGCGTCTTGTCGACTCCAAAATGTCCAGCGATTCCTCCTCCATGGACTTCTCGTATAAGTAGCTCCCGCGTCGAACTCCTTGGAATGCATAGCTTAGAGTCGCGAAATAAGAATCCATTCACCTGGTGGAATCGATCGATGGCTTGCTGGGCGCATTGGACGAAGATCGCTCCAAAATCTTCATCGTCCTTGTACAACTCCTTCAAATACTCAAATCCAATCAGCTTTGTCTCCATCGCAGATAGTAAAATCATTTTCCTCGAGAGAACATCTGCGACTACATTCTTCGCGCCTGGTTTGTGCTTCAAGACAAAGTTGAATGCTTGTAGAAACTCTACCCACTTCGCATGTCGGCGACTAAGCTTGTGCTGACCATTAATGTACTTGAGAGCTTCATGATCGGTGTGCAACACAAACTCTCTGGGCAGCAAGTAATGACTCCAAGTCTCGAGTACTCGAACAATTGCTAAGAACTCCTTGTCATACGTCGAGTAGTTCAATTTGGCGCCATTAAGCTTCTCGCTGAAATAAGCGATGGGTCTTCCCTCCTGCAGCAAAACTCCTCCAATTCCTACTCCCGATGCATCACATTCCACTTCGAACATCTTCGCAAAGTCGGGTAAAGCTAGAACTGGGGCTGCGCTTAGACACTCCTTCAGTCGCTCGAAACTAGCTTGTGCGACTGGTGTCCACTCGAATTTGTCTCCCTTCAAACATTCGGTGAGTGGGGCTGCGATTGAGCTAAATCCTTGAATGAACCTCCGATAGAATGACGCCAAGCCATGGAAGCTGCGAACGTCATGGAAACTCCTTGGAGACGGCCACTCCTTGATCGCTTCAATCTTGCTCTCGTCCACCTTAATTCCTTCTGCTGAGACGACAAATCCAAGAAATATTACACTCGGTTGGAAGAACTCACATTTCTTGAGATTTCCATATAGCTTTTCCTCCCGAAGTGTGTTGAACACAGCTCGCAAATGACTGATATGCTCCTTATTGCTCCGGCTGTAGACAAGAATATCGTCGAAGTAGACGACCACAAACTTCCCCATGAATGGTCGCAAGACATGGGTCATTAGTCGCATGAACGTGCTGGGCGCGTTTGACAATCCAAATGGCATCACCAACCACTCGTACAACCCATACTTAGTCTTGAAGGCTGTCTTCCACTCGTCGCCTTCTTTCATCCGGATCTGGTGATAACCACTTCGCAAATCCACTTTGGAAAACACCTGCGCTCCATGCAATTCATCCAACATATCATCCAGTCGAGGGATAGGAAAGCGATACTTTACTGTGATTTTGTTGATCGCTCGACTGTCCATGCACATTCTCCATGTGCCATCCTTCTTCGGCACCAATATGGCTGGAACCGAACATGGGCTCAAACTCTCTCGAACTGATCCCTTGTTGACAAGCTCGTCGACTTGCCTCTGCAACTCCTTTGCCTCCTCTGGGTTGCATCGATAGGCTGGTCTATTTGGTAGCGACGCCCCTGGAACCAAGTCGATTTGATGTTGGATGCTCCGCATCGGTGGTAATTCGACTGGTACCTCCTCTGGAAATACGTCATTGAACTCCTCAAGAATGGAAGCGGCCTGAGGATGGATCGTCGCTTGACCTGGGGCGGATTCGACAAGAACCACAAAATAAGCCTTCTCACCTTCTTGAATCGCTCGAACTAGTTGAACTCCCTTGAGAGGCTGGTTGCTAAGTCGATCCTGGGTCGCGATTGTAGGCTGACTAGTGAGGGGCATCAAAGTGACCTTCTTCTCTCCAATGTGGATGGAATACGTATTGCGATACCCGTCGTGTTGCGCGCGTCGATCAAACTGCCACGGTCTCCCCAATAGTAGGTGGCATGCATCCATGGGAATGACGTCGCAAGCGACTTCATCCTGGTAGCTCTTCCCAATGGAAAATGGAACTCGCGCTCGCTGGGTGACTCGAACGTCACTCTCCTTGTTGAGCCATTGTAGACGGTAGGGATGTGGGTGCGCTTCGATGGGCAACTTCAGCTTTTCAACCATCGTGCTTGACACGGCGTTGGTGCAGCTACCACTATCCACAATCACCAAACATACCTTCCCTGCGACTGTGCACCTAGTATGGAAGATGCTCTCCCTTTGACTTTCCTCTTTCGCAGGTGTAACACTTAAAGCCTTTCGGACGACCAACAATTCTCCTTCGTCCGGATACTCCTCTATTTCTTCGGCATCCCAAACAGGGTCGATGTTCTCATCGAACTCTTCTTCTTCATCAGACGGCTCTCTAATGACAACGTTTCTTCTCGTCGGACACTCAGAAGCCATGTGTCCTATTCCTTGGCACTTGAAACATCGTCGAGCATTATCTCGGTCGTTCGACTTAACTTCTGGTCTGGTAGTCGATGAAGGAGTTTTTCTCGATGTCGCCAGTGGTGGCTTTGCCCGGGAGCTACTCCCCTTGTTGAAAGGCGCGGCCTTCACAAATGGGCGGGTAGTCGCTCTCCTTGCTTGCTGCTGCTCCACCTTGTGCGCCAATGCTCGCACGTCGTTGAAACTCCAATATTGTTGTAAGTCGACGGCATCTGCGATTTGGGGCTTAAGTCCTCGAAGATACCTGGCAATGGTTTGTTCTGGGGCTTCTTGGACATCACATTGCAGCAACAGTCTCTCGAACTCCCATGTATACTCCGATACACTTGAGACTTGTTGTAGCGACTGCAATTTGAGGTAGAGATCTCGTCGATGATGCTCTGGTAGAAATCTCTTCGTCATGGCCCTCTTCATTTTTGACCACGTACGAATTTTATCACGCCCTTCCCTACGGCGCTGCTGGTTGGTGTTCTCCCACCACAAACTCGCGTACTTCTTCAATTTCAAGGCAGCCAGTTTCACCTTTCGATCCTCGGGCACTTCCTCGTAATCAAAGATGCGCTCCACGGTGTGCATCCAATCGATGAACTCGTTGGGGTCCAAGTTTCCTTCGAACTCCGGAATCTGAACGCTCATCGTCGGGGCTCTTCTCTCCTGCCTACGATACTCCGGTGAAGATCCTCGTTGAGACTCCTCACGCCATGGGTTCTCCTCATCATCGCTCTCTATTCGACTGCGGGAAGTCGATGCATGGTGTGTCCGTAACGACTGTAGTTGCTGTTGAAGATCGGCTATCTGCTCCTCAAGCCGAGCAACTTGTGCTTCGTCTAGAGTCATACCGCGTTGAAATCTTCCGGCCATTGACAACCTAGCGCAACCTGTGCTCTGATACCAAGATGGTACGGGGACAGCAAGGAATAGATGATTCCAAAACCGCAAAAGAATGGGGACGTCACTGAAAAGGATGCGGAATGGAGTGACGCTCGGTATGGACGGAAAGTGTGTGGGGTAGGTGGCTGAATGATGAAAAGGAAGGGTTGAGATCAACCCCCACGGATACAGATGCACCACCGTGAAAGAAGACTCAGGTAGACTCGTTTGACCGTGGATACAGATACACCACCACGAACAAGACGAGGGCGAGGCACAACACGGAGGATACAGATACACCACCACCGGTTGGTACACTCTACTCAATCTGCACTTGGAAATCCACCAAATGAAGAACGAGGTTTGAAGGAGAATCCACTCACTTCGGATAAAAGACACTAAGTCTGATAAGGGTTTATAATTTGATTCAAAGCTGTTTTTCAAATGAGTACAAGGTGCCCATTATATAGGGAACACCTGAAGAAGAACTTAAATGCATGGAAATGAACCTAGGCTAGATGTATGCAAGGCCAGATTCATGGATGAACCATAAATGGCTTATTGGAAATGCAACAAAGTAAATGCAAAGCATAAATGAGGAATGCGAAATGATTCAGCTTCCTCGAGGCTCTCTTCATCTTCGAGACTCTTGGCTTGGCCGACTCTTCGTTGCTCAGTCGCTGATCGCGTCGACTTGCATCTCCTTTCGTCGCGTCGACTTGGTCGCACCTCCTTGAGTCGCGTCGACTTGGTCGCTCACTAGCTAGTGAGTAAAGTGACTCCTCTCTTGCTGTGCGTCGACGGGAATAAGTTGTCGTCCGTCTTTGTATCATGTGGCCACATGAGAGGGACACACGCGAATAGAAAGTTCAGTATGGCTGCAAGTACACTTGGATAGAAAGATCCGCGTAGCCACACGAGATTTTGGTGTGGCCGCATGAAAGAAGCTGCCTTCAACAAAGTAATGGGCAAGTCGTATTGACCACATGGTCAACAATTACAGTTGTGTTCTTATTGGACCTAAACTTAGTCCAATGATAATTAAGAGTCCTAGACCTTATCGATTAAGTTACTATGGTGGGTTCCAAAGGTATGATTATGGGACACTAAGCACAATTCTACTTAAATGAGATGTAAGAGGTGGCGCAAGGAAAAAGAAAAGAAAAAGGAGGGAGAAGGGAGATGATGGACTCCCATTCTCAATCTAGATTGTGGAGTAAGAGGGAGAGGAGGAAGAGAAGGAGAAGGAAAACTGGAGAGGAAGAAGAGGAAGAAAAGGAAGAAGAGAAATAGGATTCCGTCAAAGCGAGTCACGAACGGGAGGCCATAGAAGGGGCAGAGTGGTACGGCCCCTTTCCCTTCTCTTACTCTTTATATTTCTGGTTAATTTCACCTTTTAGTTTAGTAATGTTCCTGTGTGTATAACGTTCATTGTGGTAGAGATAGATAGCGGTGTTTGAGAAGAGATCTCATGAAGGCTACCCTTTGAGCGCGAGCCTGGGTTGTGTGTATGTAATAAGATCTTATAGTTATGAGTAACAACTTAGATGAAGGAATACATTGGCGTGGAGGTTGGGAAAGGATAAAAATGATATGGAATGATGGGATTCGAAGCGAGAAGTGGCTGAAAGGACGCAAGGGGCGAAAAAGGGACTGATGTGAGGATCCGCGCCATAAATTACTCGGGGATGAGAGGATATGCCATCAGATGAGAGGATTCAAGCGTTATGCAAGTAATAAAGGAAAGTTGAATGGGAGGATCCACAACTACGAGGGGCGGGTGAGAAAAGCCGGAATCTCTTCGTCGGAATGGGAGGATTTCGACACATTAATGTGAGGGGCAGGTGAGTGGACACGAAACCTCTTTGCCGGAATGGGCAGATTCCGAGCCATTGATATGTGTACGGTTGAAATTAAGAATGTCATGATGTATGTGGGAAAATAATGCTCAATCCATAAATGAAAGAGAACACGTTGAAATGAGACGTAAGAAAGCAAAAGTAGCTTTTGTAAATAGTTGTGTATAGAGAATTAAGTGGGAAGTGTTTCGGGTTTTACTTAGCTTTTTAATTGTTCTGTTGTGTTTTGTAAGTTCCCTTTTAGGTTTTGCAACGAGAGGATTAGGGGATAACTAAATAGGAAATTTCAGAATGTAATTTAAAGATTAATTTATTTTGTAAAAACTTCAACAAAATATATTCGATTTCAAATATGTAAGGTATAAACTTGTCATCTTTATAATTAAGCATAACTTAGGTCATTTCAGCTCCACGTTTCAAAATTTATTTTTGATCTTTGGTTCGAAACTCTAAATCTTCTTATCTACTTTGGTAGACTTCTCCAATAAAATTTGGAACAGCTCTCATATGACCGAGTGATCAGTCTCCAAAAGGGATTCGAATGGTCTTTCCTGCAAGAGCCCCTCATTTGTCAAGATCTTTGCATTTTGGACATTGGCTGAGATATCATCCTGATTTCCCCAAGTTAAGGGGTCATTCTCAGATGTTCCACCAGTTCTATAACACTTTTGTGTCATCTACTCCCATTGTGGTCGCCAAAAGACATGTCAACTAGCAAATATGTCGAAATATCAAGTAAACAAAAATAGGGTTCAATTTTCGGCTCGCTAGTGTGGTCATCACATGAATTTGTTGATAAAACTCACGAAAACTAAATTTCTAGCAAGTTCCCAGTTTGCGTTACCGTCATCAGACTTGGGGATGCCTAAGGTTTCTGTTGGTTCAACTGCAAGTATGCATCTCATGAAGTCTGGCCATTTTGAATATGGAATATCATCCACATAAATATCCCCTCATGTGAAGGTAACATTATGCCCTTGCATTTTAGGTGATATTCATGCATGGTTCCTCTCGTTATAGCATACATGATGTAACCATAGCGATTGAAAGCATTCGCTCAATTAGATCTTCTTGCAGAAATGCCCAAATCCTTTATGGAAGAATCCTGAATTCTTTGTGAGACTGCCCTTCAAGCTCAATGAGGATATTAATCCTACTAAGGCTACTCACCCTGGTATGAAACCATCAGATTCTTATCTTGCGAAAGAAGAATGTATGTCCATATTACAAGAAGGACTTATTGAATATTCAAACTCACAATGGGCATGTGAAGCTTTCTATGTGAATAAGCGTTCAGAACAAGCCAGAGGTAAGAAAAGATTGGTGATCAACTATCAGCTTCTGAATCATTTCCTACAGGATGATAAGTTTTCACTACCAAACAGAACTGCCTTATTCTCTTCATTAGCCAAAGCTAAGATCTTTTCAAAGTTTGATCTTAAGAGTGGACTTTGGCAATTAGGCATTCACCCAGATGACAGATGGAAAACAGGATTTTGCATCCCAGATGGACATTTCCAATGGACAGTCCTACCTTTTGGTCTGAAGACAGCGCCTTCACTATTTCAGAAGGCCATTTAGTATCAAATATTAGAATGTCATGCCTAAATCCGCTCACAACATATTCTTCATTTTTTCTTCAAACCCGTTGACACCCAATGGACCACATGGAGTAACAAGTTAAAAATATTTGGCTTTGAACACTAGGTTCTTATATAGGTCTGTGTGTGTATGGTCGCTGTTAAAAAAGTGAAAGTGAAACGAACAGGATGATACCCTTAAGCAGAGACACTTACGGATGTTATTGGAAGAAAGTTTGAATACTAGAAAGCTTGAGAATACTGAGTATATTTTCTAGAGCGGTTCTAGACAATTTAGAAAGTAAAAAAGAAAGCGTACATATAATACCTAAAACAAAACAATTTATGAAAAGGAAATAGTACATTATGTGACCCTTTTTTATGTCGAATTACCTTCTTCCCATGTCAGAGTAAACTCTGATCTTCCCTTTCCTTGTTAAAGGTCATTATGGCTTAATCTCTGAGTTTTCTAGTTTTGACGTCCTTCAACATATAAGCGCTTCGCCCACTAGGATTCGCTCAATGTGTTTCTTCGTCCATATCCCCAAGTTATTGTCGTTTGCTAACTTCCGCTCCGCAAACCTATTGCCCAGCAACCTTCACTGAATGTGTCTCCTAGGCCACTTAGCTCCAAATCCTAGCTTATTCTGAGTCTCATTGGACTTCTATCTCTGTTAAACCCACGGCCCATTCAAAAGACTCATGACCCAGTTATTCTGTTGTCAAACATATAGCCACTCTTTTAAAATGAGGCACGTGTCATTTCCTTATCCTGAACGCCTGAATAGTCAAATCCACGTTGAATTGTCAACCACAATATCGTGCGAGGATACCAAAGCAATCTTCGACTGTACGATTCTCTGTTAATTATCAAGATTGATTAAATCGGCACCCAACTACCCCTACCCCTTCCCTATTCGCTATAAATTGAGGCTCTTTCGTGTCTCTCTTTCATTGCTCTAGGTAGATTCCTCCTAACCATATCGGTTAGCGATCATCGACCATGGGTCCGTAACCTTGGGTAGGAGGGAACTCTCCTCCGACTTCAGGAAGAAGTTGAAGCAAAGAAGCTCGAGGTAGGGCCTTGACTAAATTTCCCTTTTCATGGGTCCCTTAAGTGCTTTCACGTTATTGCGTCGCCCCTTTTTTACTAGAACTGGCAGTAGGTCAAGCCACCATCTGACCTTTCGTGGTATCTTTGTAGTGGTCCAAGGTGTAGCCAGATTACTGCGAAGACGGACAACTGAAAATCAACCAAGAATCCTAATTCAAGACCAAATCGCTAATCCGCTCAACTACTTTGTATCTCTTTATAGGAAACCATGTATTTTTTGCTCGTATTTCAATAGAACGATATGATTCACATGGACCACTAGCCTTAGTGGGCTTTTGTTTTATTAATGAAAGCAAGACGGAGGATTCTCCCTGTCGATGGAGAATATCTAATCAAGTTTCCACCTCGATGGAAAAAGTCTAACTCCAGTCTCGATGGAAGATTCTCCCCATGGAGAAAATTCGATCCAGTCTCAATGGAATATTCTTCTTGTCGATGGAGAAAATCTGATCCTGTCTCGATGGAAGATTCTCCCTGTCGGTGGAGAAAATCTGATCCAGTCTCGATGGAAGATTCTTCCCAGAAAATATGATCCAGTCTCGATGGAAGATTCTCCCCATCGATTGAGAAAATCTGATCCCAGAAGATTCTCCCCCTAGATGGAGAAAATCTGATCCTGTTTTGATGGAAGATTCTCCCGTCGATGGAGAAAATCTGATCCAGCCTCGATGGAGATCCCGTATTTATGGAAGATTCTTCCCGTGGATGGAGAAAATCTAATCGAGTCTCGATGGAGGATTCTCTCGATGAGGGTCGACTGAGAGAATCTGATTTTGTGAATAATCTTTTAAATAAGATATTACAGGCGAAGATCACAATAAAAACATGCATAAATAAAAGATAATTGCCAAATGGAAGTTGAAGATTGATTGATTGCAAGGGAAACGTGCGAAAATTGAAGAAGACAAGAATAATCGTCATCAAAATCGTCATCAAAGATTCTCTATAAATAGAAGGTAGACCAAAACTTCAACAACACACAGTGAGAGACTTTTGTGTTTTATCTTAGTTTTATGGCATAATCTTTAGGCAATCTTTAGGAAATCTCATGTAACACGACAATCATTCAAAGACTTGAAGAGCTGCTTGGTTGTCTTTTACTCTCTGTATTCTGTTTTCAAAAAATGAAAGTAAGTTTTCTTATACTTGCGATCGGATTTATGCACTATGCATTTTTTTTTCTTTTAAAGACTGGCGATCACATTTCATTTATATTGTGTTACAGTCAACCAATTCCCGATGTGTTAAGACTAGACGCGAATAGTGATGTCATCAAATCTTCTCCTATAATGGTTTTCCTTGGAAATCGGAGAAAATCTCCGACGTTTCGATCCTCCATACGCTCTTTCGGATTCTCGTCTTGACCAAATCAAACCTATTGTCCACCCTTGGTCCCACTATAAATTGGAACGTCCGAGGTCGGCTCCTTCATCGATCATCTTCATCTGCACTGGTCTGTCTATAAGGGAACATTAGCCGCGGGGTCTTTTCCTCCTCTTGCAGAGTCTATGTTCATAACCTTACACCATTTAGGACCTTATGTCCACAAACTTAGTTGATGGATAGGTCTATTTGCCCACAAACACCAGTTGTCAAGTAACTTCGGGAGATATGTTTGCGAGCGGGGCGTTCTTAATGGGGGTACTCCAAACGGGTCCCGACGAAGAAGTCCACTCTGAGTGCCACGCCTGTCACACGTCTTGACAAGGAACCCTCATCAGCAACAGACAAACACGCCTGTTGAGAACATAAGAGATAACGACCTCAGGCTGTTGCACTCTTTGCAGATCCCAACAACGGGTTGCACAATAAAAAAGGGCGTCCTTCTATTCATTAGAGAACCTGAAGTTTGAAGGCCTATGACCGATTTCTTCTCTCTTAATGTGCTCTCTACTTCCAACCGATTCCTTTGGAACTTCTATTTTGAGTTAATTGTCACGTCGAAAACGTATTCACCACGCAAGTGCACGCGATCGTATAAGTAATAAAGTGTAAGTAAGATATCGTTCCCACTAGGACTGATATAAACTTTTCTCAATTATTAAAATACGCCAACCTCTATTATTCAACTAAACGAGTTGAGAAACAATCAAACTAAGTGCAAAGCTAAAGAAAACGAATAAGTAAACTGAATTAAAATTCAAATGAGAAAAGTACCTAGGGCGACGATTTCACCGGACAATTAATCGCAAGTCACATCTCAATCAACACGCTTAAGATGATTTGGTTGATAATCTGTAATTCGGTTATCTTCCTACGCCCCTCCCCGAGGTCATAAGAACGTACATCTCTATAAATAGTTATCACTCTATTCCTAGGTAGATTAACTATCGAGTGCCCCTTAAGAATCAATTCCAATTCGATTACCTAGGACGATTGGGTATATTCCTATCCCGCTCGTTAATAATCCCGTCTTCCGATCAAGTTTAACCTAGGTTATTCCTCTTCCCATGCTTAATCTAGGATTCCCCTTCCGAGTTCACCTAAATTCACTATTCAATCCTATTGGTGATCAGGCAATAAGAAAGCATTAAGAACGAATAGGAATAATCTAACCTAAATCATTCAAGTGTGTCAAAAGAGATAAACTCTTGACTAATTGTCAATATCCATCTTAACCCTAGGCAAAGAAAATTAGTTCATAACAGAGGTAAACGAAAACATCAAATCAATCTTAAACAATGAAAACGACATAAAGAAAAACTAAAATAAAAATAATTGGCGAAGTCTCCGTCGACGGCTCCTTGTTACCAGCAGCCTCCTCCCTGTCTGTCTAAAGGCGAATAAAGTGTTTTTATAATCCTAAACATAAACCTAGAGAATCTCAGAAAATTTGAAAAGAAAATCTTTTCTTTTCTCCCCATCGTCAGCTTCAGGTCCTGCACCAGCATACAAAGATCTTCCCTCTGCACAGAGTCTTTGTAATTACGTCGAGATCCTCTTTTTTCCATATTTATCCTGAAATAGACCAAGAAACTCGACAGTAATCCATTTCTCAGGAATAATTTGAAATAGTCAGGAATATTATGCAATGAACGAATTATTTCACAAATCTAACAAAATCTAAGTACGAAATTGCCCTAAATAACTCCACTTTCATAGAGTTATCACAACCCCAAACTTAAATTTTGCTAGTCCCGAGCAAAGATAAAGAAAATAAAAATTAAAAGACTCTCCTCAACCAACCCAAGTCACTCAAACGTAGAAGCATTTTTTAGAACATTCTCAGAAATGGGTGCATCCTCCTCATGTATCTAGAATCCATTCATTACCTAACATGCTCAATTAAAGGCTTTAAAGCACAATATCTTCGTCCCAGCAGGTTGTACACTCAACATTAGCAAGCATGCACTCCGAATAGCTCATGTCAACCAGTAACTCGCAAAGATCACCACTAACATCTCTATTCATTCATCATAGTTTTTCCGACTTTTTAACAACTTCATCATTTATTTATTTTTTCAGATTGCACGACTCTAAATGTTCATCTGATTCCGGCTTAGCTTATGTAGCAAGCTCTCGACCAATGACTCCCGATTCAGTTGAACCGGGGCATTAGGTGATAAAGTTCCCCTCGGATAAATCACTCAAGCTAGCACGGAAAACTCACACCACAAGCACGTATTCAGGTAATATCTTTTTCTCTATTCTTCTCTCTGTTTTTTTTAAACCTGAACATTGGTACTCAGAGCCTTGGCAACCTCATTTTTTTTTTCTTTTGGCACATTGACCAAAGATGTCGTTTCAAGAGATAATTCAAGCTACTCTACTCACCACTAGTCACCATGCATTCTGAGGAGACGTAACCCATTGCTGCTAAGCACACTTCCTACTGGGAGATCTTTTCAAAATTAAACGAAAAATTTTAGCATACTAAGCAAAGAATTTCATCTTTCCACACTTGAAGAATGCAACCCATATGCTCATCATCGAATAAAGACATTCCACATCGACTTCCTAAAGTTACGTTGAGGAAAAACGACCCAAAAGATGAAAAATATGACCTAGACAGGACTCACCCTAAGTGAACATCACTTCCAAAGTCAATAACACACAACACCACACCCCCAAACCTAATCAGAGCAACGTCCTCGGTGCTTAAGAAAGTACAAGTAGGAAATGGGAGTACCAAGATATGTCGGTGAACGGGATGCGCCGATGTGTACCTTCCGACTGCCTTGGTGTAAGACTAAACTGTATCATCTGAATCCGCATCTTCATCTTCCTCAGCACCCATCAACGGTGGAGTTGGTTGCTCGCCAAGGTCTGATATATCCACATGTAATGTTGACGCGATTCGCCTTTGAATTTCCTCCGACCTTTGATGGCATGCAATTGAATACTCCATGAATTCGTTGTTCTTGGTCCATTTTTCCCGGGCAATAGATGTGTTGGGGGTGGCAATGGCAGGGTCACCTTCTGTGCGGTTACCCTGAGATGTGCCGGAATGGGCTTCATCCTTGTGCTCCTCCTTCCGTTGAATTTCATAATGTACGCGCGCCCTCCAGCCTAGCACGCGCGCTGCTGCTCTAGCGACAAGAGGATCCGGGCCCGCTCCCCGAGGCCCAATCCGGTCGACGTCGCGACTCGAGCGTCGGAAGCTGCGGAAGGGCACCGGGTTGAATCCTCCCTTGTTTCCCGAGCGGATCTGCAAGACACTTCGCCGGTCGTCTCCAGTCCTTGGAGGCGGCGGACGAAGGGCTGCGTGAGACCTCGTTTGGGATTTTCGGGGAGGATCCAGGAAGCGGCTCGTGTCGCCGTCACCCATCCAAAATGGCTCCGTTTTGTAAAAACGTTGTTGTTTAACCTAGGTAAACTATTACGGAGTCGCCACCGACTTTTTATTTTAAAACTGTTTAGTCGGAAAAACAGCTGGTTCGGGGATTCTTACTTACTAGTCCTTACACTCTAAGCATGCGAAGAGGTGGCGTTTGCTCCAAAAGAGTTTGGCTTTTGTTTAACGGGCGTTGGACCCGATCCGGGCATGACTCCGGACTCATGTCACTGTTTTACGGGCGTTGGACCCGAACTCATGTGTATTTGTTTAACAATCACATGCGACAAAAAATCCTAAAAGCCTAACAGCATGCACCACAACACTCCCAAACAATAACTTAGATCAAAGGGAGCGAGGAGGTGTGGTGACTGCGGGCCTATACACTTGGGCCCGCAGCCCATTACACGTGGAAATTAGTAACTCGAGGAGGCCCGCACCTCCCCTTTGTACCTCCGGTTTGTCGGTTGGGGCCGTCTGATGCGTTTCCACTACGATCCGCCATGCGTCATCTTGAAGCTGGAGATGGGAGCGTACGATCCATCCGTCCTCGTCAATCATCGAAGTTTTGCTTGTATACACATTCCTCATGTGATTTATGCATAAAAAGGATAAAACGTGCTTAGACATATTCTAAGTAAGTAAGCACAAAAACTTCATGAGGCAATGAAGTTCGAAAGAGTGACTTACGTGAGGCGTTTGAGTCCGTTGACCTCGAATACGTCCCGAACGTCACCCGGGTTGATGGATTTGTATTTTCACATGCGAAAACATCGAGTTGTTGTGACTCGATTGGGGTTTGTAACACATCCCACCATGCTGAGACGTGTGAGGAAGAGGGAATGCGAGAGTCTTGGGCTGCTGGTGCAACTCCGAAACGTCTCTAGAAGTCGGCTCCCGGCTGTCCCAACTTTGTACCTGTGCAAACAAGAAGTCGTCAAAGAAAAAGGAGCCCTTCCGCGAAGCCATGAGGCTGCGGGAGGTGTCGGTCGAGCCTTCCCTATCTTTGGACAAGGAGAGACAGGTTGGGGACGTAAAGGAGGGGCTGCTCAGTCGTTGGGGATGACGAGGGGAAGACGCCGAAGGTTGTTCGGGGCTGCCACCATTCTTTCTTGCCGCGGCCTTCGACTTGTGAGGCGGCAGTTAGTTCTTCGTGGTTAGGTTGGGTGGTGGGGAGCTTCCGTTCTTTCGTGAGCTTACCTTGGTTGAGTATCTCGTCGGGAAGAAAGGGAGATGCTCGAAGGACGCTTGGAGGGAGGATGCTTCGTGTGTGTTTGTGTGTGTGTGTTTTTGTGTATGTGTGTAATGGAGGAGTTGTTGTCTGCGTGCCCCTCCTCTTCCCCCCCTTCCTCTTATTATTTTTTGAAAGAAACCTTTTTGGACATGAAGATTGGAAGCTCTCCGTTGGATTCTAGATGGAAGCCCCGAATCCTTGGATTTATGTGCCAAAATGTGTAAATAAACCATTGGACAATTGGTTTCCATGTTACCATCAAACCCCCATTGGTTATTGTCTTATTTTGCTCTATTGTTTGGGGGATTCTTGGATGATTGCACGCATCCATTGATGGGGATGGGGACAAGCTCCGCCGTCGCTCATTAATGCTTCTTTCTTCACATGTGGCCAACTTGGGGGATAACTGAAACACTAAAGATGGGAACCACAAGCCAAGGTGAGTATCCTTTAATGCTCTATACAACATCTGGATAATAAGTTTTCCCACATCAATTTTTATGCCCCCTAATATGCAAAAAATCAAAGCCGCTCTTTCCTTTGTCACGTTACTAATGTTTGTTCCCGGAATCAATCTTGCCGAGACAAATCAAACCCATATTTTCGCGTCTACTGTGAGATCCCTATCGTACAGCGCCAGCGGTTCATTCTTGCACGACCTCTTCCATGTGGATCCTGGTCTAGTTAAGCATTCAAGTACATCGTCAGCATTAAAATCTTCAGTCAGGTATTTTGTAAACGCTTCATGCTCAAACATAGGAAGATGAAACAATTCGGCAATTGCTTGAGCGCTAAACACTACACTCATACCTCGAACTTGAATACTTTCGCGGTTCTCATCATAGGTGTGCGTGTTAGCGTAGAATTCCCTTACTATTGGCACAATCGCAGATTCCGGAGGGGTACAAAATTGAGTCCAGCCCATATGCGAAATTTGGAACATATAAGTTTCCATATACCTATGGCTGACCTCAAATCCACGCTCCGGAATTAAGGTCCGACGCACCATAGAGTCTCGGTAGTTTTTAGCCGCTTCGTCCGTGAAGGGTCGTCTTCTCCTAACTCCGGAAGTACTCCTTATGACCAATTTCGTTTTGGGTGCCATCACAACTTACTTCTACAAACACAATTTGGCACGTCCATAAATCAATTTGCACAAGACACTTCCTCACCAAGAGTCGACTAGAGGAAAGCGTGTTGATACGGGGAGAACAAGGAATAGATGATTCCTATGCCGAAAACGAATGGGGACGTCACTGAAAAGGGTGCGGAATGGAGTGACGTTTGGTATGGACGGAAAGTGTGTGGGGTAGACGGCTGAATGATGAAAAGAAGGGGTTGAGATCAACCTCCACGGATACAGATGCACCACCGTGAAAGAAGACTCGGGAAGACTCGTTTGGTCGTGGATACAGATACACCACCACGAACAAGACGAGGGCGAGGCACAACACGGAGGATACAGATACACCACCACCGGTTGATACACTCTACTCAATCCGCACTTGGAAATCTACCAAATGAAGAACGAGGTTTGAAGGAGAATCCACTCACTTCGGATAAAAGACACTAAGTCTGATAAGGGTTTATAATTTTCTTCAAAGCTGTTTTTCAGATGAGTACAAGGTGCCCATTATATAGGGAACACCGAAATGAACCTAAGCTAGATGCATGCAAGGCCAGATTCATGGACGAACCATAAATGGCTTATTGGAAATGCAACAAAGTAAATGCAAAGCATAAATGAGGAATGCGAAATGATTCAGCTTCCTCGAGGCTCTTCATCTTCGAGACTCTTGGCTTGGCCGACTCTTCGTTGCTCAGTCGCTGATCGCGTCGACTTGCATCTCCTTTCGTCGCGTCGACTTGGTCGCACCTCCTTGAGTCGCGTCGACTTGGTCGCTCACTCGCTAGCGAGTAAAGTGACTCCTCTCTTGCTGCGTGTCGACGGGGATAAGTTGTCGTCCGTCTTTGTATCATCCTCCCCTTGTTGAAAAGAGTTTGTCCTCAAACTCTCATCGTCGTCATCCTCCACAAATGGCATGAGATCCTGAACGTTGAATGTGGCAGAAACGCCATAGTCACCTGGAAGATCAATTTTGTAGGCGTTGTCGTTGATGCGCTCGATGATCTTGAATGGTCCTTCAGCGCGCGGCATGAGCTTGTTCTTCCTCTTGCCTGGGAATCGCTCCTTGCGCAAATGAATCCAAACTAAGTCTCCTGGCTGAAATATCTTCACTCTTCTTCCGCGATTGGCTCTTTCCGTGTAACGTTGATTGGCCTTCTCGATTTGCGCTCGAGTCTTCTCATGGAGCAATCGCATCTCCTTAGCGCGCTCTTCAGCATCTCGACTAACTGATCTCAAATCGCTCGTAGGCATTAGTTCAACAGGGACTAAAGGATTGAGTCCGTAGACTACCTGGAAGGGTGATGACTTCGTTGTCGAGCTTGGGGGTCGATTGTATGCGAATTCAGCATGGGCAAGCTTGATGTCCCAATCCTTCTGGTTCTTCGAGACCAAGGTTCGAAGGATTCCAGCCATAGTGCGATTGACAACCTCCGTTTGTCCATTGGCTTGCGGATGATAAGCCGTGCTGAACAAGATCTTCGTTCCCAACTTGTGCCACAGTGTCTTGCAAAAGTAGCTTAGGAACTTCGTGTCGCGATCTGAAACGATCGACTTGGGTACTCCATGCAACCTTAGCACTTCTCGAAAGTACAAATCTGCTACGTTGGTCGCATCGTCCGTTTTCTGACATGGGATGAAGTGTGCCATCTTCGAAAATCGGTCGACCACTACCATGATCGAATCCTTTCTTCGTTGCGTTCTTGGCAATCCTAGTACAAAATCCATACTCACATGTTCCCATGGTCGCTCTGGGACGGGTAATGGAGTGTAGAGACCCTGAGGTTGGACACGGCTCTTCGCTTGCTGGCAAGTCGCACATCTCGCGATTAGTCCTCGCACTTGCTTCTCCATTCGAGGCCAATAGAAATGCTCTTGTAGCATTGCCAGCGTCTTGTCGACTCCAAAATGTCCAGAGTCGCGAAATAAGAATCCATTCACCTGGTGGAATCGATCGACGGCTTGCTGGGCGCATTGGACGAAGATCGCTCCAAAATCTTCATCGTCCTTGTACAACTCCTTCAAATACTCAAATCCAATCAGCTTTGTCTCCATCGCAGATAGTAAAATCATTTTCCTCGAGAGAACATCTGCGACTACATTCTTCGCGCCTGGTTTGTGCTTCAAGACAAAGTTGAATGCTTGTAGAAACTCTACCCACTTCGCATGTCGGCGACTAAGCTTGTGCTGACCATTGATGTACTTGAGAGCTTCATGATCGGTGTGCAACACAAACTCTCTAGGCAGCAAGTAATGACTCCAAGTCTCGAGTACTCGAACAATTGCTAAGAACTCCTTGTCATATGTCGAGTAGTTCAATTTGGCGCCATTAAGCTTCTCGCTGAAATAAGCGATGGGTCTTCCTTCCTGCAGCAAAACTCCTCCAATTCCTACTCCCGATGCATCACATTCCACTTCGAATATCTTCGCAAAGTCGGGTAAGGCTAGAACTGGGGCTGCGCTTAGACACTCCTTCAGTCGCTCGAAACTAGCTTGTGCGACTGGTGTCCACTCGAATTTGTCTCCCTTCAAACATTCGGTGAGTGGGGCTGCGATTGAGCTAAATCCTTGAATGAACCTCCGATAGAACGACGCCAAGCCATGGAAACTGCGAATGTCGCGGAAATTCCTTGGAGTCGGCCACTCCTTGATCGCTTCAATCTTGCCCTCGTCCACCTTAATTCCTTCTGCTGAGACGACAAATCCAAGAAATATTACACTTGGTTGGAAGAACTCACATTTCTTGAGATTTCCATATAGCTTTTCCTCCCGAAGTGTGTTGAACACAGCTCGCAAATGATTGATATGCTCCTCATTGCTCTGGCTGTATACAAGAATATCGTCGAAGTAGACGACCACAAACTTCCCCATGAATGGTCGCAAGACATGGGTCATTAGTCGCATGAACGTGCTGGGCGCGTTTGACAATCCAAATGGCATCACCAACCACTCGTACAACCCGTACTTAGTCTTGAAGGCTGTCTTCCACTCGTCGCCTTCTTTCATCCGGATCTGGTGATAACCACTTCGCAAATCCACCTTGGAAAACACCTGCGCTCCATGCAACTCATCCAACATATCATCCAGTCGAGGGATAGGAAAGCGATACTTTACTGTGATTTTGTTGATCGCTCGACTGTCCATGCAAATTCTCCATGTGCCATCCTTCTTCGGCACCAATATGGCTGGGACCGAACATGGGCTCAAACTCTCTCGAACTGATCCCTTGTTGATAAGCTCGTCGACTTGCCTCTGCAACTCCTTTGCCTCCTCTGGATTGCATCGATAGGTGGGTCGATTTGGTAGCGACGCCCCTGGAACCAAGTCGATTTGATGTTGTATGCTCCGCATCGGTGGTAAGTCGACTGGTAGCTCTTCTAGAAATATGTCCTTGAACTCCTCAAGAACGGAAGCGGCTTGAGGATGGCTCGTCGCTTGACCTGGGGGGGATTCGACAAGAACCACAAAATAAGCCTTCTCACATTCCTGAATCGCTCGAACTAGTTGAACTCCCCTGAGAGGCTGGTCGCTGAGTCGATCCTGGGTCGCGATTGTAGGCTGACTAGTGAGGGGCATCAAAGTGACCTTCTTCTCTCCGACGTGGATGGAATAGGTATTGCGATACCCGTCGTGTTGCGCGCGTCGATCAAACTGCCACGGTCTCCCCAATAGTAGGTGGCATGCATCCATGGGAATGACGTCGCAAGCGACTTCATCCTGGTAGCTCTTTCCAATGGAAAATGGAACTCGCGCTCGCTGTGTGACTCGAACGTCACTCTCCTTGTTGAGCCATTGTAAACGATAAGGATGTGGGTGCGCTTCGATGGGCAACTTCAGCTTTTCAACCATCGTTCTTGACACGGCGTTGGTGCAGCTACCACTATCCACAATCACCAAACATACCTTCCCTGCGACTGTGCACCTAGTATGGAAGATGCTCTCCCTTTGACTTTCCTCCTTCGCAGGTGTCACACTTAAAGCCTTTCGGACGACCAACAGTTCTCCTTCGTCCGGATACTCCTCTATCTCTTCGGCATCCCAAACAGGGTCGGCGTTCTCCTCGAACTCTTCTTCTTCATCAGATAACTCTCTGATGACAACGTTCCTTCTCGTCGGACACTCAGAAGCCATGTGCCCAACTCCTTGGCACTTGAAACATCGTCTAGCATTATCTTGCTCGTTCGACTTAACTTCTGGTCTGGTAGTCGATGAAGGAGTTTTTCTCGATGTCGTCAGTGGTGGCTTTGCCTGGGAGCTACTCCCCTTGTTGAAAGGCGAAGCCTTCACAAATGGGCGGGTAGTCGCTCTCCTCGCTTGTTGCTGCTCTACCTTGTGCGCCAATGCTCGCACATCGTTGAAACTCCAATATTGCTGTAGGTCAACGGCATCTGCGATTTGGGGCTTAAGTCCTCGAAGATACCTGGCAATGGTTTGCTCTGGGGCTTCTTGGACATCACATTGCAGCAACAGTCTCTCGAACTCCCATGTATACTCCGATACACTTGAGACTTGTTGTAGCGACTGCAATTTGAGGTAGAGATCTCGTCGATGATGCTCCGGTAGAAATCTCTTCGTCATGGACCTCTTCATTTTTGACCACGTACGAATTTTATCACGCCCTTCCCTACGGCGCTGCTGGTTGGTGTTCTCCCACCACAAACTCGCGTACTTCTTCAATTTCAAGGCAGCCAGTTTCACCTTTCGATCCTCGGGCACTTCCTCGTAATCAAAGATGCGCTCCACGGTGTGCATCCAATCGATGAACTCGTTGGGGTCCAAATTTCCTTCGAACTCCGGAATCTGAATGCTCATCGTCGGGGCTCTTCTCTCCTGCCTACGATACTCCGGTGAAGAACCTCGTTGAGACTCCTCACGCCATGGGTTCTCCTCATCATCGCTCTCTATTCGACTACGGGAAGTCGATGCATGGTGTGTCCGTAACGACTGTAGTTACTGTTGAAGATCGGCTATCTGCTCCTCAAGCCGAGCAACTTGTGCTTCGTCTAGAGTCATACCGCGTTGAAATCTTCCGGCCATTAACAACCTCGCTGCTCTGATACCAAGATGATACGGGGAGAACAAGGAATAGATGATTCCTATGCCGAAAACGAATGGGGACGTCACTGAAAAGGGTGCGGAATGGAGTGACGTTTGGTATGGACGGAAAGTGTGTGGGGTAGACGGCTGAATGATGAAAAGAAGGGGTTGAGATCAACCTCCACGGATACAGATGCACCACCGTGAAAGAAGACTCGGGAAGACTCGTTTGGTCGTGGATACAGATACACCACCACGAACAAGACGAGGGCGAGGCACAACACGGAGGATACAGATACACCACCACCGGTTGATACACTCTACTCAATCCGCACTTGGAAATCTACCAAATGAAGAACGCGGTTTGAAGGAGAATCCACTCACTTCGGATAAAAGACACTAAGTCTGATAAGGGTTTATAATTTTCTTCAAAGCTGTTTTTCATATGAGTACAAGGTGCCCATTATATAGGGAACACCGAAATGAACCTAAGCTAGATGCATGCAAGGCCAGATTCATGGACGAACCATAAATGGCTTATTGGAAATGCAACAAAGTAAATGCAAAGCATAAATGAGGAATGCGAAATGATTCAGCTTCCTCGAGGCTCTTCATCTTCGAGACTCTTGGCTTGGCCGACTCTTCGTTGCTCAGTCGCTGATCGCGTCGACTTGCATCTCCTTTCGTCGCGTCGACTTGGTCGCACCTCCTTGAGTCGCGTCGACTTGGTCGCTCACTCGCTAGCGAGTAAAGTGACTCCTCTCTTGCTGCGTGTCGACGGGGATAAGTTGTCGTCCGTCTTTGTATCACCCGAGTCCCTCCTACTATCTTTAGAGGGAAACCCTTTTCTCTCATCTGCTGGTATGACGCGAATCGCATGAACTCCTTGCGCTGCTTTCCTACGCCTTTGAGTGATGTCGGTTTTAAACCTTGGCTCTCTTTGTGGGAGCACAAGACGAAGGGCAAGTGGGAACATCTGGAAGTCGATCTCCGGAATCGGCCTGAATCCTCTAGTATGTAGTGCCATCTTAACGTACTAGAACCCAACGGTGAAGTGTTTCTACCTTCTTCAAGGTCCCGTGTCAACTGCCTTTGAGGATATCAGTTTAATCACCAGTACCCCTTATGGCGCCCAGTTCGCGTGGCGAAACACGTCACGATATATCGGGGACTCAAAGTGTTGAAAGAAAATGTGGTCGCCAAGAAAAGTAAATAAAGAACGAACAAAGTTTCACTAAGTGCAAAAGAAGAAACTTACAGCCATCGTACAACGCTTTAAACGAATAGATAGGTTGACAATCAAGCAGCTCTTCGGGGTCATAGATTGATTGTCGTGTCTTTACAATTGACCAGGGCTGACTTATTTACAGACTACTAACTAATAACCGTCAACCGATGCACATTTCACACGTGCTAAACATTCCAAGACCGACTGCTACTTATCTACTAAGACTATTCCATCATCGATGTTTCGCGAGCCATGGCTTCGGTTCTTCATATCCGGCCTCGAAAGTGAAGTCATCCGATGAAACTTTTACCTTCGAGCACCCTTTCTATCGAACTGCCCCGCTCGACTAATTCTTGACTCGAGTATCGATCCTTGCCTTGACATGTCGATTGAAGATCTCGCAGAGGGCGTCGATCCTAGCGTCCATCAAAGCCCGTCGTAGAAGCCCAAAATGTCGTTTGCCATGTAAACACTTAGCCCCCATTCCTCCGACGCGTCCGTTCATCTTCAGGCGTCCCCTATATAATCCCCGTCTCCTTCTTGTCTTCTTCCTCAAAAATTCCTTGCTCTTGTAGCGCTGTTGTTTTTTCTCATTCTCTTAGTAAAAAAAAACCTCCCTACTCATGGCTCCTCAGGCGTACTACAACCATACGCTATTGGGAGGAATAGGTGTCGACTTCAAGAGTTTTAGTGACTTGGCAGCACAGACCATAGCTAAGAAGACGAATGATTTTGTCGATGAAGAAACGAAATCGAAGGGGTAAATTACTTCGGGCCCTCTCATCAGAGCTGGCAATCTCGGCGTTACAGCGGACAACAAGCACGTCCCCTACCATTATCTCCTTCCCGATGCCACAGTCATACCGATATGCAGAGACAGCTTCGTCTATCCAGGTAATTGGAGTCGAGCCCGTGAAAAGAATTGATCCTCTGAGAAGACTCGAACTTCTGAAGCCGGCGATTCAACTGGTGTTAGCCAAGTCTTTCACGGATTCCCAACTACAGTTGTAGATAAGTTTTCTGAGTGGATAAACTCGTGGACCAGGGTTCGACGTGAAAAATGGGAGAAGATAGGGGTCTATCACTTAGTGAAAGCGTCGACAGAGCCAATGAGGTGCAATCATCGATCGCTTGCAGCACTCTTATCGTTGTGGAATATCTCGACCAACTACTTCTACCTTCCAGAAGGCCCAATGACCGTGACCATTCCAGACATAACCTTCTTGATAGGATATTATTCTATCGATGATCCTGTTAGACTGATTGAGAAAGCAGATGATTTCAAGTTCGAGAAAGGGCAGCGTATTGGTTCGGTCATGGAAGACCACCTGAAGAAAGACCCACATAGCTGGGGTGATAAAGAGGAATTCCAGTTTATTGTCGAGTGACTCTCGAAATACATTTATTGCAATCGCAGCAAGCAGTCGTTGAAGTACATGGCACCGATAGCGAATTGTCTAGTAAGGGCGACAAAGCCAGTGGCGATGACCCCGTTCCTTGTTAGCCTGATCTATCGAGCCCACTTCAAAGCTGTTACTGTCGACTCGAAGAACCCAGGAGCTTTCCCTGCCAAACCAGCATCGGGCCCTTCGCTGGATTACCTTAGCACGGGCACACCTGTATTTTCCTGATCTACACCATTTTAAGCTGTCGACGGATGATGATGAATCAACATTCTATGGTTTGGAGATTGTTCACTTCTTTCGATATGAGAACTGGGGACAGGAGTCTGCTTCAGGATATCTTAATCGACTCCTTTACACCAGCAAACCCTGTTGGCAGCCCTTCATCCAAAGTGTCGACTTATGCAAGCTTCGACAGTCTTTGGAGCCCCACGCATTCTGGAATAAAGTGTTGACCCCAAGGGACTTAGTCGGTAGCGATGCAAAAGGGAATTTTCATCGAAATCTATAATCCCCAGTTCGCGGCG